>BSBK01012402.1:0-185040 GCA_027943335.1 Chamaecyparis obtusa
TATGTTTTCCTTTTATTAATCTCATTCATCTGATCATCCACATAAATTTATTCAATGAATTTAGAGCTTGGTAAAATGTCCTTATCATCACCTCAAGACTTGAACTTTCTCCAAAATTTGTACTTCACTTTTTTCCACTTAGATCTATATCATATATCATACCTTGAATTTTTTAAATTGTACATCTCTTCAACTAACTCTTCTCATCCTTAGAATCTTCTAGCTCATCATTAAATATCATTTTGATCCTTGTATTTAATTTTTATTCCTTTTTCAGTGGCTAACTCCTTTTTCTTTTACTGAAATATTGTTTACTTAGCTTGGTAAGTAAAAACTTCTTCTCAATGTCTTTACTTCCTTCCACTTTACCAAAACTTACTTTCCTTTTACCAAATGACTTTTTTTTGCTCGGTAACCTAACTATTTTTTTACCAACTAGACTAATCTTATTTACCAACTTGATATAATCATATGTTTAGTAGAAAACAATTATATCAACATAACCTTATCATAGTCTAATCTTTATTAGATGTTCAATTAAGTTCTTCAACTTCACAACATTTCACTTTCTTCTTCTTCTTAACTCACTCAATTTATATCTGATGCACGAGCATCCTAGGTGTAAGAGCAATCTTGCATCACCCAAAAATATTTTTGTTTTTGTACTCAATAAGGGCTATCTTGTGCAGAGCTACTATTTATGGAAACTTGCTAGTTTTAGTAAGTTGGTCATCCAATCTCAGAATGTTCTGATTTCTTCCCTAGAGGTTCATTTTGGTCATATTAGCCTACCAGTAAAGTTTCATTGATAGATCAAGTCTAGCTTTGTAGATATTGAGGATTTTTGGTATTGGCAACAGGGTATAGAAACTTTGAACTTGGTTTTAAAGGCTTTAGAGGCCTTGGATGAGGTAAAAACTTTGGGTGATAGGAAATTGCACCAATCAAGCCTATAGAGCACTTCATGGCCTTTCTGAAATGGGGTTATAATAGTCAATTGAGTCAACTGGTGATAACTTATGGTCTTCAGAAGTTGGGTCACCTAAAGTGGTGAAAAATGATTTTCCTTCAAAATTTATGTTTGGGTTTCAAAAGTTATTTTGAGCCAACTTTGATGTAATAAATTGTAAAATAAGATAATTGTAAGTTTGGTCAGCCTTGTTGGCTAAAATTCTGGAACCTTCCTAGGTGGTGGAAAAATTTCCTATATAAGGAAGGCTATAGTGTTGTCTTAAGTAGTTTGGGATAGTTCTGGGTAGTAGATCTGGGTATTGACTCAAGGCTTTGTCCTACAAAATATTGTAATGGAATGCCCATGTGGCTTTGTATATTGTAATTCCACATTTGTGGAGATAATAAGAAGCCCATTTTCTATTCTTGCATATTGTTGTTATTTCTCTATTTTTGTTATGTGTTTATGGTATTAAGGGGAGGACCCTTCATCAAGTGGTATCAGAGCAGGAGTTACTAAGTGTGTAAATAGATTGCTGATTGTGAGGCAATTTGCACTAGGACCATGGGTTAGGGTTTCTATGTAAATAGATCACCGACTATGAGGTAGTTTGCACCAGGACCATGGTTAGGGTTTCAGTGAGAAGCACAAAAATGCCTCCATGAAGGGAACATGGTGGAAGAGATGGTGTTGTAACACCTGAGGTTAGAGAACTGCAGAGACAAGTGTGAGCATTGAAAGAAGAGATTCATAGAGGAATGAATCTTAATGTCAGAGATGAAAGTGAGGATGAAGCCGAAGAAGAAGATTAAGAAGGAGAAGTTGAAGTTGTGAACCCGGAGGAAGAAAGACTTTTTCAGGCCATTCCCAAGATCGGGAAAAGACCTAAGATTGAGGTTTCAATATTTTCTAGAAATCTTAACCCAGAGGAGTTGATCGACTAGATCAATGAATGTGAAGAATATTTTGAGTATGAAGATATTAAGGATCCTAATAGGGTCAAATTCGTGAAGGCTAGTCTGAAAGGTCATGTGAAGATCTGGTGGCAAGAGATTCAATTAGAGAGAAATAGAAGAGGGAAAAATAAAATCAAAAGATGGGATCAGATGGTGGATAAATTGAAGTGGCAGTTCATTCCTATTGATTATGAGCTTGACCTACTGAGGAAGATGCAAAGTTTGAACCAATAAGGAAGATCTATTCAGGAGTATATAGAGAAGTTCTATCGAATCCTCATTAGAATAGGCCATGTGGAAGATGATAAGGAGAAATTTTCTTGTTACCTTAATGGGTTAAGGCTGAACATTTAGGAGGAATTGAATCTGGTTTGAATGAATAGTACTAAAGAGGCATACCAGTTTTCCCTAAAAGTAGAGGAGAACCTAAACAAGAAGTTTGAGAGCAGACAAAGTGGAAGAGGTCATGATGGAAGATCTGGTGGATGGTCATATGGAGATCGAAATGAGGATCTGAAAAAGCCAAATGAGGCTAGTAACAGTCAGAATTAGAGAGATGATAATTTCAATCATTTCCATGATCAGAATAATGGAGATTAGAGAGGAAGAGAAAGAGGACAAGGATCTGGAAGAGGAGGCTTCCGTGGAACATGTTTTCACTATGGAGGTCATAGGGAATTTGAATGTCCTCAATACAAAGGAAGGATAGATAGGAGGAATGAAGGCCATGCCAGAGTTGCACATGTAGATGAAGATGCTAGATCATCACATTCTGAAGATGTTGAAAGAGGAGAAATGCTAATTAATAAAAGAGTCCTGCTGAGTGGTGAGAATGAACCTAAGCAAAGGATGAGCCTGTTTCACACTAGATGCAAGTGTGAGGGTAAGTGTTGTGATGTGATTATTGATAGTGGTATTATTGATAATTTGGTGTCAGAAGAGATGGTGAAAAAGTTGAAGCTCAAGAGGTAGAAACATCCACATCCATATCGGGTTGCCTGGGTGTAGGATGACCACAAGGTCATGGTCAGTGAACAGTGCCTAGTGAAGTTCAAGATTGGTAGGTACCATGATGAGGTACTATGCGATATCATATCTATGGATGCATGTCATATGTTGTTGGGTAGACCTTGACAATTTGACAGATGTGCTATACATGATGGTCACGTGAATACCTATTCCCTGACAAAGGATGGAGTGCGACATAAGCTAAAACCATTGAAGGAAATAGAAGAAAAGGTATGTGGTAATGCAAGAATAACTTTTGTTGATAGAAGAAATTTCTCAGATGGTATGCGGCATGAGCATATATGTTTTACCTTAATTCCAAAGGCTGAGAAAGAGGAAGTAGAAGATGTACCTATAGAAGTTGTAGAATTATTGAATGAGTTTCAAGATATTCTATCTGATAATGTGCCTGATGGATTACCACCAGTTAGAAAGATCAGTGATTAGATGGACTTGGTTACAGGAGCTAGTTTTCCAAATAGGGCAGCACATAGAATGACACTAGTAGAAAGTGAAGAGTTGAAGATAGATTTGAAGTTTAGTTCATCACATCATCCACAGATTGTATATGGAAGTAGTCCTAGAAATGCATCTGAGTTGAGAAAGATAGATAAAGGAGAAATAAGTAGTGTTGAAGCTGAGGATTTTGTAGAACATTTGAAGAACATCCATGAGGAGGTGAGGAAGCATATTACCAAGATGAATGCATAGTATAAGGCTAAGGCAGATGAGAAAAGAAGGCATAAGGAATTTCAGTTTGGAGATGAAGTCATGGTTCATTTGCGGAAGGAGCGATTTCTAGTTGGTACATATAAGAAGCTGAAAATGAAGAAGTTTGGGCCATGTAAGATCCTGAAGAAGCATGATTTAAGAAATGCATATGAGGTTGAGTTTCCTACTGAGTTGAATATTTCACTAGTATTTAATGTTTCTGATTTGATAGAGTATCATGATAGAGGTGTTGAAGATGAGGTTACAATAGCATAGTGGAGTATTCTAGCAACTAGCTCAGATATCAAGGAGATTGAAGACATACTAGACAGTCGTGTTGGTAGAAGCACAAGGAATAGGACATATGAAGAATATTTGGTCAAATGGAAAGAACAACTTGTTGAAGATTCATCATGGATAACAAAGGAGGAGGTTAACCATCTTAGTTTTCCTCTGCACACCTAAGTCGTGATAGGGTCACTTCTAAAATTACCCCAGGTGTCTGATGTAGGAGCATCCTGGGTGTAAGAGCAATCTTGCATCACCCAAAAATATTTCTATTTTTGTATTCAATAAGGGCTATCTTATGTAGAGATGCTATTTATGGAAACTTTCTATTTTTAGTAAGTTGGTCATCCAATCTCAAAATGTTTTGATTTCTTCCCTGGAGGTTCATTTTGGTCATATCAGCCTACCAGTAAACTTTCATTGACAGATCAAGTCTAGCTTTGTAGATATTGAAGATTTTCGGTATTGGCAACATGGTATAGAAACTTTGAACTCAATTTTGAAGGCTTTAGAGGCCTTGGATGAGGTTGAAACTTTGGGTAATAGTCACTTGCACCAATCAAGCCTATAGAGCACTTTGTGGCCTTTCCAGAATGAGGTTATAATAGTCAATCAGATCAACTAGCGATGACTTATGGTCTTCAGAAGTTGGGTCACCTAAAGTGGCAGAAAATGATTTTGCTTCAAATTTTCTATTTGAGTTTCAAAAGTTATTTTGAGCTGACTTTGATATAATAAATTGTAAAATAAAATAGTTCTAAGTTTGGTCAGCCTTGTTGGCTAAAATTCTGGAACCTTCCCAGGCGGTGGAAAAATTGCCTATATAAGGAAGGTTGTAGTGTTGTCTTAGGCAGTTTGGGATAGTTCTGGGTAGTAGATCTGGGTATTGATTCGAGGCTTTTTCCTACATAATATTGTAAGAGAATTCCCATGTTGCTTTGCATATTGTAATTCTAAAAGTTTTTAATTCCACATTTATGGAGATAATAAGAAACCCATTTTTTGTTTTTGCATATTGTTGTTATTTCTTTGTTCCTGTTATGTGTTTGTGGTATTAAGGGGAGTACCCTTCATCAATATCATAGTTTGAATGATATGGAAACTAAATATAAATTAGAAATTGATTTCTTGACATTAATGACAAGATAATAACTAATCTAATCCTTTTATAATCTTGTATACCTCCGATCTTAGTTAGTTAGTCGGTTTCCATCATTGTCACCATTAGTTATAGTACCAATATCCCTATTTGGCATTGATAGAAACACTCACTTTTAATTGATGATGGGAACACTTATTGACATGTCTTTTTCCTGTACTCCCTCTAAGCTTTATATTCTTCTTTCTTCTTTCTTGGTCACCTTCTATATTCAATTCCATATTCTCCCTCTATCACTTTGATAAACAATAGCAATCTTCTCCTTTAATAGTATATTCTCCCTCAGTATCATATTCTCCCTCTTTGACAATAATGCCAAAGACACATACTCCTGAAAAAATTTATTCAAGGAATGAATCTTACCTCAAATGTATTGATTTCTCATTTCATACATAAACATCTTTCGCAACATTAGGCATCACCCAATGAGTGAACACTAGCATCAACTAAAAAAATAGATATTCTAATGAGTCCTTAAATTGATGCAACATGCATCTTTCCTTAGTGAATATTGGATAGGGGAAGAGCCCCTAATTTACCTTTGAGATACTCAAAAGCATCCTTCGGTAGTGGTTTGGTAAATATATCTTCTATCTTCTCCTTTGAATTCACATACTCTAATATCACATGCTTACCTTTAACTTGTTCTCTCAAGTAATGATACTTGGTACCAAAAATGTACTTTGTCTTTGAATGCATCACAAGATTCTTTGATATGTTGATAACACTAGTATTATCAGAGTAAATAGTAACTGGATTAGTAATCTCCTCTTGCATACCTTCAAGCAATTTTTTGATCCACACAGTGTTTGAATAAGTCATAGCTATAGTAACATACTCAGTTTCAATAGTGGACTGTGAAATACAACTATGTGTCTTGCTTAGCCATGTCACTAATCTTTCACCTATAAAGAAAGCTCCTCTACTTGTACTTTTCCCATCATCAATGTTCCAACCCAATCAACATCAGTGTAAACCTTTAGATCAAAATCTCCTTTAGAATCAAACTTTCCTTTCCTAGTATCTTTCAAAATGTAACACCTACTTCCAAAAATTTTAAAGTAGCTAACATTCAATGTATGTCCATACTAGAGTTCATAAAGAGTTTTATTTGTAGCATTCTTCAATTGTACTTGGTTAAGAGTGTAGACAATAATACTAATGGATTTTCTCCAGAATGTTTGTGAAACCTCTTTTTCAATCAACAATGGTCTAGCACAATCAACTATTGATCTATTGCTTCTTTCAGCTATGCCATTTTTTTTTGGAGTTCTCGGTGCAAAGACTTGTCTTTTAGTTCCATTCTCATTACAGAAGATAGTAAATTCATTAATGATAAATTCACCTCCTCTATCTGATCTTAAACATTTCAGCTTCTTACCTATTTCCTTCTAAACTCTTTCCCTATACCATGTAAACATTAGGAACGCATCATACTTTTCTTTTAGAAACATTACCAACATTATTCTCAAGTAGTCATTAATAAACATAATGAAATATCAATCACCATAATAACTTTGTATTTGCAGAGGACCACATAGATCAGTATGAAATAATTCCAATATACCATTAGATGAGTAAGACTTTCTTGATAAACTTGATTTTTTCTTACTGATCTGACATTCCTTACACATAACTTTATCGGGCTTTCTTAATTTTGGTAGACCTCTAACTCTATTATTTTTGGTCACCTTAATTAAGTTGTCAAAGTTCACATGACAAAATATTTTGTGCCATAACCATGCATCCTCAACTTTAACAAACAAGTGTTGGAATTAGGAGAGATAGGTATTGAGAGGGGAGGGGTGAATCAGTGCCTTCAAAAACTTTACTCGTAAACCTTTCAGATCTATAACTATAAACCATGATAACCGATCAAAATAACTTGAATCTAATTGCATGAATCATTCATCCACTTAACATAAGTAAGTAAACAACATGAAATCCATAGCACAATCACATGACACAAGTATTTTGGTAACATAGAAACCCTTTTTAGAAGGTAAAAATTGTTGTGCGAATGACACCCACAAATTCTTGACTACTACAGATAGAAAAGGTTTGCCTATTAGGGCTACAAATTTTGATCACTTTTGGTGATCTCACCCTATTAGGAGTGACATATTAGATCAGCTAGATCTACCTAGTTATAGGATTTTAACAACACTAATGAAGTGTGCACTCGGTTAAGAGATTTACATAAGACTGTTAAGTCTACTTTGTTAATAGATTTTATCCAAAAACTCTATTACAATTTTCAGAAAGAAATAGGTATTTATCTACTATTTGACACTCAATTGTCTAATACAGATCTATAAGCTCTGATAAAATATCACCTTACTTGTAATGAATCTCTACTCTAAAATGCTCAGTAGCCTCTACTGATTTTGCTTAATCTAAATTTCACCGTACTTGGTTCTACTTTGTTAACTGATAGACTTGAAGATAGGCAAATGCTTCAAGTGCTCCGTGATTCATATATTAGCTCACACGAAAAATTATGTGAACACACAAATATATAGTGTTCTATTTTTGCCGCTTTAACAAAATTAGGTTACACACTATAATCATAACCCTAAGATCTATGGTGTACAATAATAACCTAGATCATCTATTACAAAAGATATACATTGTATTTGATGAATATCATTACATTAAATGCTCCTCGATCTTGGTAAATATTTTTACAAACCATTGTAACCATTTACATAGAAGAATGTGTCATTCCTAATTACTATGAAATTTCCTGTGATCCTCAGTAAACACTGTGTAAATTGATCGATGTATGTTGTGATGCTTAGTGTTTACTATTTGCTAGTGTTGGTGTCTGCTGGTGCTCGGTAAACTATCTGTTGCTCGGTATATAGGCTTTACCGACTAGTCTATTCTACTTTATGTTATCGATTAGCTCAATGTAAGTAACCGACCAATATCTTTACACATCTTTGGTACTAATGACAACCTTAAAAGCTCAATAGAGATAAAAATCTCCCGCTTTGGCATTAGTATCAAAACTCCAAATGTATAAAGACAAAATTTTCTATATAACTTATATCTCCACCATATACATATACACATCAAAAATTTTCTAAGTACTAAGTACTCCCCATTGGTGCATGCTCTCGGTAATATATAGTATACATAGCATCCATGTACATAATATTTGGCATAATATCATCTGATACATTGTTTTCCCCCTTTTTGATAGTAATGCCAAATACAAAATTGAGGTAGTATACTCACAACTTGTCAAAAATTGACTGATGGGTTTTCTTCACTAACTCCAAGAGGTTTTCCCATTCCTCTTTCAAGTTGGTGAGAGCAATGTGCTCAAGACCGACTTGTGCATGCATGTCAAAGATGTTTTCTAACACCAAAATTTTTGGTGTTGCAACTAATAGCTTGACTTTGACAATATGTGCTTCAAATATTTTTAGGTATGGAATGAGTTTGGTTTGCAACTCAGTAACCTGATCTATTAGGTGTGCTTCTTATTTCTTCAAATTTTTTATCAACCACCAGAGTTCCTAAACTTGATGAATATGCTTTAGGAAAGCATGTGGCTCAATGATAGCTGTATTGGTACTCAACTATATTTCTGCTTCCAAACCTTTGATCTTTTCACTGACTTCAATAGTGAAGGTTTCTATAGTACAAAGCTTCAATAAATATTGACAAATTGTCTGGGTGATGGATTTTGTTTTAGTAATTACCTTAGATAATTTGACCTTAAGTAATGCCACTTCTTGGCTGATTTTCTCTGCTAATTTGTGATGTATTCTAGATTCTGCCCTTTCTTCAATTTGCTTATCTACATCGATGTCTGAAGAGTTGATCTTCTTGGCAAGTGTAGAAAGTTGATCTATAATAGGTGTATCCTCATCAATATGTATCTCAAGTACTACCTGTTGGAGGATATCTCACACATCAGTTAATACTTCTTTTCTTTTGTGCTCTTGCTTCAACTTCTCTTGCACTGCCTTCCTTGAACATAACTCCCCATATTTACTCAAGTCCTCGGGGCTTAGGGTCCTTAGGTCACACTCAAGAATAATGATCACTTCATCTAGGGTGACCGATCCTTTTCCTTTCTTCTTCTTCTTTTGTGCTAGAGGTGATTTCTTCTCAATCATAGTAATAAATCTATCTCTAGTCTTCAGAGTATCCTTCCCTATTAACACTTGTTCTTCCTTCTTCTTCTCCTCGATAGTGGTGATCTTGGTTGATATAGTAGGATTCTTGGTTGTGGTGTTCAGTGGGATCACCTCTGTTGCCTTTGGTTCTTGTGTTTCCTTCACTTCATCTGTTTCCTTTGGTTCGGTGGAAGGTGCCTCTATATGAGTAGGCTCATCTATCTCTGTAGGTTTCTCTATGTTTTGATCCCCTGTGGTGTCTTTTTTTTGCTCAGAATTTGAGCCATCGGTTTGTACTTGGGAAAGAATTTTAGCTACTTTGGCAAGTACAGGAAGTTCACCTGATAGTGATGTAAATAGACTTTCAGTGTCTAGTGCTTCATCATTATTTGGTGAAATATTTACATCTTCATCATCTTGGTCATCAGGATCACCATGTGTGATGTCTACAATGAATACATCATCATTGGTTTTCTTCTCCAGTTGGATTTCAACTTTATCCAGTGCATCCTATGAAACTTTTATTTCTTCCTTGTCCTCAGTTATATCAATTGCCTTGGTAACTAAAATACCGACATTCTTTGATTTCTTTGTTGTTCTCTCACCAATACAAATACCTTTACCTTTAGAATTTTGTCTCTTCTTAGATAGGTTCAAAAATGCTTATTGCTCACCTTTTTCTTTATCCTTTATAATTGATGTCCATATAGAATTAGTTGTGACATCCATATCTGCTACATTGTCATCCATGATCATTAAGGCTCTATTCTTGATCATAAAGTTTGCTCGGTATTTGATCAAGTATTCACTAACTTGTCCAAAGCTTAAGTGTGTGGCTGCCTAAACTAGAGAGAGTTCTCTCTTTCTCTTCTTGGTGTCCAATGAAACAACCCATTTCTCAGTAATTGTAGCATCCAATTTCTTTGGTAATGCACAGGCAAAATCCATTGGAAATTTCTTAAATTTTATCATCATTTGGATGACAACCTCTTTAATCTTGGTTTGATCTTCTTTTGACATTTTGTCAAATCTATCTAGTAATGGATCAGTGAGGTCTCCATGTTCAATTATGTCCTCAATGACTTCATCTATTGTTTTTGCCTTGTTACTAACCACTTTGAATTGATTTACATCATCCTCTGTCTCTGTATCCTCAAGATCTTCCTTATTTCTTATGAATTTTCTCCTTTTCTTTGGTGCCTCAACTACAACTTTGTTCTTTCTCTTAATGTATTTCTTTGTCGATGTAGTTGCTCTTCTTTTTTTTACTTTTACTACTTCTTCCTTCTCGGTAAGTGGTGTTGCAGTTGATGATCGTGTCTTCATACCTTCTTGTATAGGTGGCTGCTTCTTTGTAGGAATTTCAGGTGGAGGAACAAGTGTAGGATCTACTTCTTTATCAGACTCAGCCTCCTCACTATCATATGGTTTGTCAGCTAACTATAACTGAACTTTGGTTTCCTATTCAACTGGTGTCCCTTCAGATGTATCTGACCCATCTCCATATTATGCAGTGAGATTTTTCTTCATTTTCTTTACCTTCCTAGTTATTTTACCGATCTCAATATTTGTAGATATTCTAGATTTAGCTTCTTCATATACTCTGAACCTAGTGGCAATGGGATCCTTTGGTAATGCAAGTAGTGCATTAATAGATTTTAGTGTGAAATCATTGTTTATTTCATATCCCATCAGTGCCAACCATTTTATCCTAGGCTCAACTACTTTTATCAAGATATAATCTGTGTTGACTAGAAAACATGTCATTCTCAAATTTTTGAACTAATTCCCTTGGAATTTTGCTTCTCTTATGCATTTTAGATTGAAATTCTATGAAGTATGCATTAAACTCTAGATTCAACTTATCTCCTAACTTGTTCATCATTTCACCAATCTATTTTGTTATTGGTACATCCAATATCCAATTTACTTTACTTGTGCTAGGCACATACTTTTGTAAATAGAGGAATATGCATGCAAGTAGAGATCCTAACTTACATGTGTTAGACTTCTTTTTCCTTATGTTCTTCATATTCTCCTGAAGTTGATGAAATAGTACCTCGGCAAGATCAACTTGGTGACCTTTCACTACAATTTTGTGCACCATGTCCACTGCACTGCAGGGTACACTATTGAGTCTGCTTGATTGAAATAGCTTGTAGCTAATCACATGTGCTACAAATTTTACCATTGGGTCCTTGATTATTGAAATCTTCAATGACCGACCATCCCATTGTGCTCCAGTGTGTTTCTCAACATCCATTCATGAAGAACTTCAGAAATCCTTAGCTTTGTCAGTTGTAGGGAGCCCAGTAACCCTACTGATTATTTTCTTGTCGATCTCAATTGGTTTATCTAGCTAGAATTTGTCATCATGATAGCTGCTCAAAATGATTCTAATCCAATCTGATTTGAATGATTGCGGAAAGTGTATAAAACATGATAACCCTGATTCCTCAATATTCTTGTAGTCTAATTTCATTTTTCCATCAAGGCCATAAAGTAGTTGATATGCTACAACTGTTTCAAAGCCTCCAACTTCTCTGATTTTGCAATAAACATAAGACCTTGTGTCTTGTTAGCTCTTTTTCATGTAGAATCACCAATATAATTTTCAAACTTCACTCTCAGGTTCTCAACTCTGGATTCTTACAAGGAAAAGGATAATTGATAAGGACCAAGTCCTTCTTCTACTTTCGGCTCCACAGACCCGGGTGGGTGTACCTATCTTCAGACTCACTGCTTCACAATGATATTAACAGAAGTAAACACTCATTGCAAAAAAATGGTAAGTGTGACAAGGATAAACTCCTTCTTCTTTTCGAGCTTTGAACTTTGGCAGGTTAACCCATGTCAGATCTACTTCTTGAAAGGATCACAACAATAGTTTATATCCTTGATACAAACTTTATCTTCTCAGTCGTTCAAATATACATGAAAGTAAATTATTATTTAAGTTTTGTTGAGGGTGAGATCTCTGCAAATCAAGGATAGACCAGTGCCTTATCTTTAGGTATAGAGTCAAACAGTGAAACATATACTTACAAAAATCTTCTAAATGAAACACAAACAAATCCCAGATGAAATGCCTTACAATTCATCCTCTCTTAAACACATTTGATCCTCAAATTCTTGCCAAATTCCTAAGCTCTCAGAAATTAACCTAAAGACATTACCCTTTCCTTGAAAGGAGCTAGAGATTAAAATCACATATACCTTGTAAATGGTATATCAAAACTACCTTATAGATTCAATACACAAAAGCCACATAATTCAAACAAGAAGACAATTGAAATCATGCAAGGGAATTCTATTGTATTCCAAAAAAATTTCACTGTATCAATATATTTCAAAATCTGATAAAATATTCTAAGATTTCAACAATGGAGCCAAGCCTCTACAGTATATTTTTCAACCTCCTCTCAAAAGATTAAAAATTACTATATATAACATAGCCATCTTAGAATCCTTGAAAGGATGCAACAAGCTTGGGATGGCTAGAAAAGATCCTATACTAGAGACAAGATTACAAACTGACAAATAGATTGTAACAACACATTACAAACATCTTTTCTTAATAATTCTGCAGGTGGCATCTTTGTCTAAATATATTTTGGAGCAGTTGCTGAATTTTCTACATGAATGATGACCGCCATCTGGCTAATTTACATCATCCTTTGTTTGAAACTTTCTCTCCCTCAATTTCTAGATCAGATGCCATCTGTAACTCTATTCCTCCTCCTCTATAAGTTGGATAACTAGCCTCTTTTTCTCTTTTATTGTTAGCTTCTCCCAAGCCACTACTTCATCATCTGTTGGCTAGTTGTAAGTCTGTAATTCTTGTAAAAAGCTAACTTGCTTGTCCCACATGCAGTCAGTTATATTTTTGGCTTCTGCCACAAGTCGTATGCAATCATTTTCAATTTTAAATAGACTATCAATGATGTTATTACACCTCTCAAAATCTAGAGTATTGTCATTATTAAGGAAAGCATCTTGTGTAATCACCAAGTGATCCATCAACAGCTTCCATTCTTCCAACTTGATCAGGTTTCCACTGTCATCACATACCATAGGTAGATACTTGCTATAATGTTTATCAAACATAAACAACTTAACCCTCACTTGGTTAGACTTACCTTTAAAAAACTTTGAAACAACATTGATTAAGCCAATCTTCTCAAAAACTTCTGTAACTACTCCAGGGATCTCAGGCTTATGCTCTTGTAGGCTATCAAGTTTATCAAACAACAAACTTCTTGCAGACCAAACTCTATGAAGTGGCTCCAAAGCAGCCAATGATTCATTTATCTTTCTGTTTGTCTGGTGTAATTGGCTGACTGATTGATAAATTGCATCCATTTTCTCTATTATCTTATCTCACCTATATTGTACAATCTTTGACATAGTGTCCAAAGATGCCTCTATACTTATCTTATCTAAATCTTCATTAGGTCCCTCAGGTACTTCTTCATCAATTTGAATTCGGACCTCAATCTACACAGGGGGAACAACAACCACCTTCGAAGCTTCTTCTAGCTTAACTTTTATCTCTGCCAATTCATCTTCTAGTTGCTTGATCTTCATCAATTTTAAATCTCTATCCTTGGCCACCAGGTTAGCACTTTCAAACAACTTCGAGTACCTTTCAGATAATTGAACTATTTTTGCCTCATTCAGGTTAGCCCAATGAGTCACTGCCTTAGAAACTTCAAGGTTAGTTGTATTTTGCATAGTCCAAATAATCCGGTTCCCATCAATTTTATCTTTTATACTCAATACAGATGGCTTTTGAGTCCTAGGGGCCATGGACCACATTACAACAGCTTGAGACTTAGGGTCATAGCCACTTCCTCTTATCATATCACCAATGTGAACCTCATACGATAGGCTGCCCGGCAATTGCCTTCTTATTTGATCTATGATGAAAGCAGAGGTCAGATCCCATCCTGGAGTTAATGGCATTCCACTTGACTTGACCAGTTGTCTAGCCTCATCTGCATTTATGGGATCAAGGCTAGGATCATAGGAATTTAAGGCTCTCAATGTCTCTTCACTTGGTTCCATACCTTTAGGCAAAAGTTTCCTCACTTCTTGCTGCTTATTCCAAACAAGGAAACTCTTGAATTCATCAGTTTTAATAAACTGGTCATTGTAATACCCCAAAAATGGGCTATAAGTTCATTAATCTCCTACATCTTCAATTCGAATGAAATCGACATCAAAGTCCTAATCTAAGGCACATCTAAACATCATCGAATCATAATTGATTATCTTAAATTCTGCATCGGGGAATATTCTTAGTAATATTCCTAATCATCATAATTATCTTTAATTTTATAATTATTTGGCAATAAATCACATTTATCCTAAAGCTTGATTAATTGAATATTTTTATATTTAATTAATTAGATTTAATATCTTGCCACTTAATTGTGTAATTAAATTTAATTCTATCTATTATTAATTGTATTATTTAATTTTGACAATAAATCCAAATATCCTATGAATAATTGATTAAATTTTTATTTATTTAATTAAAGCAAGTTGTCATTATTTAATAATATAGTTTTTAATAAAAATTTGATTAAATAATTGATTAACCCATAAATCAATTATTTTATTTTTAAAAGCAGTTAAGCTGGAAATAAATCACTTTATTATTAAATTAATTCATAAATAAAACATGCACAATCATAAAAGCAAACAACTATCAATTATCAATTAAAGCTAAACTCTATTTTGAGTTAAAGCTTAGCTTTTGCATGTTTTTGTGAATTAAATTATCTTTATTATAAAATAACTCAAAAATCAACCTGAGTTATTTGAGTGATTTATGGCTTTTATCCATGCACCTCCAAAGCCTTGGATTTCTATAAAAACAATGCTCAACTCTTCATAATTGATCTCTCAATCATCTCTCAATCATCTCTCAAATCCAAGCATCTCATGTTTTTGCACAATCAAGCTAGAGAATTGGAATTGAAGAATCAAAGCTCTTGCGAATCGACATCTTTGTGAGATCAATCTTATTTTTGCATTCATATTGCATATCATTGTTAGATTAGCATTGCATATCAATTTTCAATAGCATTCATAGCATATCAATTTCATCTAGCATCGATTCATATCAAGTTTTCATTCTTATTGCATAGAAAATATCAAAAATATAGATTAATTGCATTCAATTTCATATCCATCTTTTTCATTCAAATCCTTCATTTAGGTGTTGTCTAGGTCACTGATCTTGATTATAATCTGAGAACATTAATCTGGTACCTACTAAAAGGCAGTAAATCACTTGGTTAGTTTAGCTTTCAATTTTGCACGATTTCATTTTTGCTAACCTATAATGTTTTACTGAAATGTTGTGTCTACAGATAAGGTACAATTTTCACACACACATTTCTAGTGCCCACTGTGGGGCAACCCACCTTTGCATGCTGATTTTGATTCTTGGAGCTAAAACCCTAAAGTTTCAAAGATTTAATTTTATCTCTCAAACAGCTTGGATTTTTGGTCTAAATTTTTTTTTTTAGGTTGGAGACATATCAAGAAAGCTTCAAAAACAAATTCAAAATTTTTTGAATTATTTTGAATTTTTAATAATTTTTTTTTATTTTTCATAAAAAATTAATATCTGACGCAAATCAGCATATTTTTCTAAAATTTTTATATTTTCAAAAATCTCTTCAAATTATATAGGGGGTCTATTCTTTTTATTTTAAAGTTGGATGCAATTTAGTAGCTCAAATAGTCAATTTACAAAAACTAGTCTATTTTGATAAAATGGGTCTCTAGGGCACAAATGAAGAGATTTTTCTAAAATTTTTACATTTTTGGAAAGCTCTCTATTTTTTAGTAGGGGTCTCTATTCTGAATTTCTATTTTTGTGGACAAAATCATATCAAAAAAATCAGATCTTGTTGACTAGGTCAAATGCAGTGCAAAAAAAATTAAAATTTTTTGATGGGTATGCACTTATTTTTCATATGATTCAATGCATGATATGAGTTGTCATTTGGATTAATTTATGGTTATTATTGCTCCTAAAAATTGATTTTTAGAGCTAACCCTATGGTTTTCATAAGTTGAATATATTTTGCATATCTTGTTTGCTTGTTTGCTTGTTGGAGAGTTCGTCACTTGCTTGCACGGAAAAGCTCAACAAAAATTGCTAAAAATCAGGTAGAATCTACTAAGCACGTTGTGAGGATCATGAGGTATTCTCCTTGTTCTGAAAATATTTTAATTTGGACTTAAAATAAATCTCTTATGTGTCAAGCTTGTGTGCATCTTTTCATGCTTTTGATCTATTTCTACACACTTGCATAATTCGATACTAGGTTGTGATCCCTTAAGGATTCATTAAGTAGTCTTAGAATACTTGTGATTGATCTTGATTGCTATCTTGGGTTATTGGACTCGCTAATTCACCGGCCCCTCATTTCTACCCTGTGGTTGCAATCTCAGCGCCATAAAGGGGAGGGGTCAATAGGACAGAATCGTTAAGTGTTCCACTTGGCAACCCTTTTGTGCTTGTAGGAACTCACTTATTTTCTAAGTTGTGGACTCATTTTCAGCTTGTGTGAGGTGTTAAGTGTTCCACTTTATGGACTCATCTCATATTTTCTTTAAGCATTAAGTGTTCCTCTTTCTACTTTTTGGATGCTTTTGGTAGATTTGCTTTCGGGAATATATCTGTGCTCACATAGTAATTAGGCCCTATGAAAACTATTCGTGATTCTTGAGAGATTGGATTCCTAGAGAAATCTTTCTTGATGAAAAAATCCTTGTAGGTAGGGAGGATACTTAGTGCATTTCACATTCAACTTGGTTAGTGCATCTTCTCTTATTGATCGACACATTCTCTCTCCGGAGAGGTTGATAGATCACGTAGGGTTGATATCATGAGCTTTGGTGAATTAAAATTGGTTAGTGCATCTTCTCTTATTGATTAATACATTCTCTCCCTGGAGAGGTTGATAGATCACGTGGAGTTGATATCACAGACCTTGGTGGAACAAAACTTTGTCTTAGCGTGTCGGATTAATCTGCTTGCTTTGTTTGGGTTAAAAGTGAAGAGGTGTCAAAACCTTGAATCTGGAGCCAAGTCCCCTTGTGGCATAAATCTGTGAGTCACCTTTAGAGAGGGTTAACCATAGCGGACAATCCCTTCACAGGGAAAATTGCGTTGACGGAACCTCAAGCGGTCATAGCCATTTTCACCATGGTAGTGACAGCCGCTATATAAATGTCCTCGTGGAAGAAATCTCCATGGGTATGGTTCATTATTGGGTTGTCAGATCTCCCTAGCAGCTCTTGAAGATTAAGTTCTCAGACTGTGTCAAAACCCTGGTGCGCTGGGATTGGAGTTCACCCCTTTGAATCATAAAAGTTACAGAGTCAAACCATTACTAAAAATCCTAGAGAGGCCAATTTTTCACTTTCAGGTATATGTGTCTTATTGCAAAACTTTTCAAAACATACACAATTAGTACTCTCAGGGATTAGCACAAATTTGGTCACTTAATTGTTCATGCGCAAGGTTGCTTTTGCCCTTGTTCATTGTTTTCAGACATGCTTGGAATCACTTGCTTGCTGTTCTACGTGCTTGTTTATCTACTTGGCTATTAAAAATGATCAAATCTGGTATAACCTTCAAAATTTGGACATACAATTTGCAAACAATCTAGAATTAAAAACCTTAAATTTTGCAAAAATTGATGTAAAATTCTTTCTGGAGTCAAAAGTCATTTCAGAAAGTCAAAAGTTGTATGACTTTTTGTCAAATGTCATTTCAGTATTGCCCATTTGTTGTATGATTGAGAACCCAGTGTCGTATGAGTTTTTATGCCAGTAAATCCAAGGACGTCAAAATCCTATTAGCAACTGTCATATGATATTTACAACTGTCATTTCATTGCTACCCTACTATCGTACGAGTTTAGCAACTATCATTTCATAGACTACCTAGTGTCGTATGAGTTTGCAGAGTGTCATTTGGAAAAATTTGAGAGAGTTGTCAGAAATTGTCAAATTGCAAGATATCCAATGTTTCCAGCCTAGTTCCAGAATCTGTCAAAAATATCATTGTGTCAGGAACAGAGCAGTAGCTATTGAGCATTCTACCATTTTCTAAGTTTGATCTTTTGAATCTGATCTAGTCTTCTGTTTGATCAATTTGAGTCCTTTTTATCTCGTGTCAAAACCTTGTCATAACTATCAATCTTCAATCAATCTTCAAAAATAGACTAAGTGTTGAGAACTTGTGTCCGTTATCTTTTGGGTGATTTATCCCATACATCCAGGGCATAGTTTCCCTCACCCACATCTCATTAGATTTCAAAACTATCATAATCTTGACAAGGTTGCGTCATCTAATTTTCTCGAATCAAATTGTTCTTCGGTTGTCTTCATCCTTTTCTTCTGTTTCATTCAAAGTTAATGATGGAGACCAAAGCTTCTTCACACAAGAAATCAGAAGAAACATCTCAAAACTTACTTTTGACCAATACCTTGGGTCCAACTCTTGAACAACTCATTAATTCAGGTATCTACAAAGATGATGGTCTTGGTAACTTTTGATTGAAAACTGGTTACATACCTCCTCTATCAACTCATAGAGGTAATCAACAAACTCCTCCTCAATCTGTTCCAGGGAGCCCAAAAACTCCTACCATGTCTCAAGTAGGGACAAATCATGGTTCTCTAGGAGGAGGGTCCCAAGGACACCATTCTCAAAATAATGCCGACCAAGAACCTACCCCCTCTTAAATCCATCGATGTCAGAATGACGATGAATTCCAGAGAATGATGAGGCATTTCTTGAAAGTGGATAGAGAGGCATACTTTTTACAATTAGCCTAGGAAGGGGCTAAGCTTCCTCCCAACTTTAACATTGATGATATAATCACACATGAGGAAGAAACTCCACTCACAGCTATGACAAAATAGATGCATGCTATACAAGTTGAATTTAACAATCTTAAGAAGGAGAAGGAACCCAAGGAATTCTCCATGGAGGCCCTTTGTCCTTTCCCTTTTGACAAAGACTTGTATATGCCACCATTCTCAAAAAGAGTGGAGATACCAAAGTATGACAAATATGATGGACACTCTGATCCTCAAGATCATGTTAGAGAGTTCTATACACAATCCATGGAATTCATGCATGAACTGACTTATCTAATGCATCTTTTTCCTAGATCCTTGGGAGGAGCATCCATTCAGTGGTTTTCAAGATTACCTTCTACGATCAAAACTTTTGAGGAATTGATTAAATTGTTTTATCAACAATATTCCTACAATATTCAACATCCGATCACCATGATCGATATCTGTAACCTCAAGCAATATCCAGGGGAATCAGTCCTAACTTTCCTCAAGAGGTGGAGAAAGAAGTTCTCTCTATATGCTAGACAAATTCCCGAAATGGAGAAACTTGAAATCTTTATCAATAACCTTGTTCCAGAGCTCAATTATCCATTACAAATGCAAGATCATGTATCTTTTGATAAAATGGTGGATAATGCAATCAAGATTGAGAAAGTACTTGTCAAGAAAGGAGAAATCACACTTCAAAAGGACAAATCTAAATCTGGATCTAGCTCAAAAGATAAAAACAAGAGCTGGAATAGAAACAAAGGTATCATCTCTGATGGTGTTGTTGACACTATCCGCACCCCATCAAAGGCACCGGCCTACAATCTCACCCTTTTCACCAAAGCCATTAAAGCTTCAGAGCAAAAATTTGCTGAACCATCTCCAAAGAAGCCATTCAAATGATGGGATAATAAATGAAATTTTACTCCCCTGGGAGAATCTTTAGAATCTACCCTGAGAACCCTGATAGCTGATAACATGATCTCTTTACCACCAATCTAAAACCCTGATCCGGATCCAAAACCATATTGGTGGAAAGATAATGCATTATGTGCTTTCCATTAGACTAAAGGCCACAGAACTAATGGATGCTTCCACTTGAAGCATACCATTCAAAACTTGATAGATCAAGGGGACATCACGATCGATAATCCTACCAGCAATAATGATCACATAGCATTTATAGAACCATTTCCACAACATGGCAAGGGAGTTTCCACTTCTCAGCCTAACATGGGGGCAAAAGTCAACTATGCCTACCCTGGAAACAATGATGTCATCAATATGGTTGAACCCTATCTCTCTAAGAGCTGCAATGTCATCATGATTGTATGAAGAGACAAAAATCATTCCTCAGCTAATGTGATTACCAGATCACAAGCTCAGGCTCATCTGAAAGGGCAAACACCAAGTTCATCTAATGTCCCTAAGATACCTTGCAATCTCACATCTTCTTCTAAACAAAAGGTTGTCTCAAAATCTTCCAATCCAAAGGATACAAGACCTACATCTTACAGCATCGTCCAACAACTCCAACATACCAATGCCAAAATCTCTATGTTTGAGTTACTTCAAATATCTCCAGCTCACAGAGATATCCTAGACAAAGCTTTGCTCAGCTCTAATGTTCCTGATGATCTAGATCTAGAGAGGTTCTAGACTATGGTTGGTCATCTAATGTCTCTGCAATATATCTCCTTTTCAGAGGAAGATGAGAACTCCCTAAGTCACCCACATAATCAGCCCTTGCACATAGAAGTCTTGATCCAGAAGCGTCAAGTCAAACATGTGTTGATAGATGGGGGCGCAGGCCTCAACATTTGTTCTTACAACTTAATCACACAATTGGGATTCTCAGAGATGGCTATTGATCTTCGAAAGAAGATCACCATAAAAGCCTATGATGAACAAAAAAGAGCTTCTAAAGGCACCATTGTCTTACCTATCCAAGTGGGTCCAGTCATCAAAGATACCACATGTCAGGTGCTTGATCTACCATTGGCTTACAATATCCTTCTAGGGAGACCCTGGATACATGAAATGCAAGCTATTCCTTCTACATACCATCAATGCTTGAAATTTCCCTATGAAGGAGTGGAGGTTACTATCCCAGCAGATCTGAGTACAACTTGCAATACATTGAAGGAAAGTGCCGATAAGCTTGTTCCCAATAGTAGAGAATCTTCCATCAAGCAACAAAATGTGGCTTCCACATCCAAGATGGAAGACATTGCTAAAGAGATCAATATCAAAGAAAATGGGATGGGAGAATACACCATAGAGCCAGGCTTGTCTTTGACATCTCTCCCAATCTCACCTAAGTCATATGGACAATCCTTGAAGAAGTCTAAATCAGAACCTAAGGAACCTATGGAAGCATACAAAAGAAATTTTATGGCGGAGCAAGTATCCAAACAAGAATTTGAAGAGGATGAAGCTGTGCTAGCATGGCTATATAAAGAGGATTCTGAATCTAAAATTGTTCAACCTAGTGAATCTATAGCACCTACAATCCCTTCTAATTCATATGGTCCAGGAAACAAATTGATAGCCAAGATAGGATATTCTGGTCAAGGACCTCTAGGAATCAGAGGAAAGGGTCTTGTGACACTCATTTCACATATTGGTAGAGCCAACAAAGATAATGGTGGCTTAGGGTTTAAGAAAAAACCCTATCATCTCAAAGGTGGTTGTTCTCATGTCATAGAACAAATTGCACCAGGAGAACCCCTTCTTGAGAAAGAAGAAAGAAGAAACAAAACCCTTTGATGATGATTCAGATAGCTCTGAGCTTATCCCCTATGAAAAATTTCCTAAAGAGATCAAATATTTTCTTGATGATACAGATGATCCTATCAAAAGAATTAATGTAGTAGAAACACAAGAACCTACTGTAGCGCAAGAGATGGTTGCACCACATGAACCAGCCAATCTCAAAGGTGATCAAACTGATCAAGAAGAAGGGGGTAGTTATTCTGACACTGATTCCCATGAATATGAATTCAAGTCAGAAACTGAGGGTAATCCTTCTTGGGGTATTCATCCTGATTTCACACATTTTCTAAGATTTCCTAGAGATCCTGAATCAGAAGCTGAGTCAAATGACTATGAATGGGGTGCCATTCCAGAAGAAGATGAGCTTATAACAAAGAAATATATTGATGTTATTCACCAATATGTATCTCAACCCAACGTAGGTCTAGAGCAAAGCAATGAACTTAACGTGTCTGATCCACCTATGGCTGAAGAGGACTCCCATGATGATGTTGAGCCTATTCATGAATTGAACATTTTGAGCTGTAATATCACCTTTGAACTTGAATGTCAGGTTAGGACCAATGATGACATATCCCCATCCGTGAACACCATATCCCATGCCTTTCCCACTTTGACTATCCAACGCCCTGATCTTATCAATCAAACTTCCACAAACCCAAACCATGGTATGTATACCTTCCCGAATGACTATGCCCTTGCTTGCTACCTCAATGCAGTTGAGCCTATGAATACTTCCATCAGCAAACGGAGCGTTAGCATGACCGAGTCAGACATCAAATATCTTAGTCAAAATAATAAAAAATAAATAAAAAAGAGTTTTGAGGGTGAAAACCACTTTGTGGCAGTCTTAGAACTGACAAAAGTAAAAAGAAAAGATGTATCTGAAGGTGAAAACCTCTCTAAAGTGCCTAAAGATGAGATATTTGATGTCCTTCTAAGTCATTTACAGGATAGATCTCTAGTTCCAATTGAGCCAACTCAATCCATCAATTTGGGTACAACAGAGGAACCACAATTGGTACATATAGCATAATCTTTATCAGAAAAAGAGAAATAGAAATTCACTACATTCTTATTAGAAAAAAAGAGATAAACTTTGCATGGAAATATTCAGATATGCCAGGATTGGATCCCAATCTCATTATGCACCATCTATCCATTGCTCCTGGAGTAAAACCAATCAAACAAAAATTGAGAAAGATGCATCCTCATGTTGCACTCTTAGTCAAAGCAGAACTGGAAAAACTCCTAAAAGCTGGATTCATCCATGTCATAGACTATGCTGAGTGGATCTCTAACATTGTACCTGTTTCAAAACTAGATGGTTCAATCAGAGTGTGCACGATCTTTAGAGATGTCAACAAAGCATGCCCTAAGGATGATTTTCCACTGCCTAACATTGATATGATAGTGGACATGACTGCGGGCTATGACATGTATTCCTTAATGGATGGCTTTCCTAGGTACAACCAAATCAAAATTTCTCCAGAAGATCAAGAGAAAATAGCTTTCACATGTGCGTGGGGAACCTTCTGTTGGAATGTTATGCCATTCAGACTCAAAAATGCTGGAGCTATATATCAAAGAGCAATGACATCTATTTTTCATGATATGATGCATAAAACAATGGAGGATTACATGGATGATACCTTGGCAAAATCCATGATTAGAACTGAACATCTAACAGACTTGAGCATGATCCTAGATAGAATGGAACAGTTTAGTCTCCGACTAAATCCTAAAAGGTGTGCTTTTGGTGTCACTTCTGGAAAGCTCTTAGGATACATAGTTTCAAAGAAAGGCATTGAAGTTGATCTGGCTAAAGTCAAGGCTATAATAGAGATGCAACCTCCCACAAATATCAGTCAAATGAGGACGTTGCAAGGTAGAGTACAGTCCATCAGAAGATTCATAGCATAGTTAGCTGACATATCACAACCTTTCACAAAGACATTACATAAAGGTGTGTGATGCAGGAGCATCTTGGGTGTAAGAGCAATCTTGCATCACCCAAAAATATTTCTATTTTTAAATTCAATAAGGGCTATCCTGTGCAGAGCTGCTATTTATGGAAAGTTACTATTTTTGGTAATTTTCATCTGTGCTCAGAATGATCTAATTTCTTTCTTGGAGGTTCATTTTGGTCATATAAGTCTGCCAGTAAACTTTCATTGCCAAATCAAGTGTATACTGGAAGATATTGAAGATTTTCGATATTGGCAGGAGGGTATAGAAACTTTGAACTCAGTTTTGAAGGCTTTAGAGGCCTCGGATGAGGTCAAAAATATGGGTGATAGGTGCTTGCGCGAGTCAAGCATGTAGAGCGCTTTGTGGCATTTTTGAAATGGGGTTATAATAGCCGATCGGGTCAACTGGTGATGACTTATGGTCTTCGGAAGTTGGGCCACCTGAAATGGCAGAAAATAATTTTTTTCAAAATTTTTGTTCAGGTTTCAAAGGTTATCTTGAGCCGACTATGATGTAATAAAATGTAAAATAAAATAATTCTAAGTTTGGTCGGCCTTATTGGCTAAAATTCTGGAACCTTCCCAAGCGGTGGAAAAATTGCCTATATAAGGAAGGCTGTATTATTGTCTTCGGTAGTTCAGAATAGTTCTGGGTAGTAGATGTGGGTAATAGTTCGAGGCTTTTTCCTACAAAATATTGTAAGGGAATGCCCATGTGGCTTTGCATATTGTAATTCTGAAAGTTTGTAATTCCACATTTGTGGAGATAATAAGAAGCCAATTTTTTGTTCATGCATATTGTTGTTGTTTCTCTATTTCTGTTATGTGTTTGTGGTATTAAGGGGAGCACCCTTCATCAAGTGGTATCAGAGTAGGAGTTCTTGAGTGTGTAAATAGATTGCCAACTATGAGGCAATTTGCACCAGGACCGTGGTTAAGGTTTCAGTGCGCATCGTGAAAATGCCTCCATGAAGAGAACGTGGTGGAAGAGCTGGTGTTGTGACACCTGAGGTTAGAGAGCTGCAGAGACAAGTGCGAGCATTGCAAGAAGAGATTCACAGAGGAATGAATCTTAATGTCAGAGATGAAAGCAAGGATGAAGTCGAAGAAGAATATCAAGAAGGAGAAGCTGAAATTGTGAACCAGGAGGAAGAAAGACTTTTTCGGGCAATTTCCAAGATTGGGAAAAGACCTAAGATTGAGGTTCCTACATTTTCTAGAAATCTTAACCCAAAGGAATTGATCGATTGGATCAATGAATGTGAGGAATATTTTGAGTATGAAGATGTTGAGGATCCTGATAGGGTCAAATTTGTGAAGGCCAGACTGAAAGGTAATGCGAAGATCTGGTGGCAAGAAATTCAATTGGAGAAAAATAGAAGAGGGAAAGATAAACTCACAAGATGGGATCGGATGGTGGATAAATTGAAGAGACAGTTCATTCCTGTTGATTATGAGCTTGACCTACTAAAGAAAATGCAAAGTTTGAAGCAAGTAGGAAGATCTGTTCAGGAGTATACAGAGGAGTTCTATCGACTCCTCATTAGAACAGGCCATGCAGAAGCTGATAAGGAGAAAGTTTCCCGATACCCTAATGGGTTAAGGCCAAGCATTCAGGAGTTGAATCTGGTTCGAATGAACAGTATTGAGGAGGCATACCAGTTTTCCCTAAAAGTAGAGGAAAAGCTGAACAAGAATTTTGAGAGTAGACAAAATGGAAGAGGTCATGGTGGAAGATCTGGTAGATGGTCATATGGTGGCCGAAATGAAGATCTGAAAAAGAAGGATGAGGCCAGTAGCAGTCAGAATCAGAGAGAAAATAATTGCAATCATTTTCAGAATCAGAGTAATAGAGATCAGAGAGGAAGAGGAAGAGGACAAGGATTTGGAAGAGGAGGCTTCCATGGAACATATTTTCACTATGGAGAAGAAGGTCATAGGGCATTTGAATGTCCTCAGTGCCAAGGCAGAACAGACAGAAAAAATGAAGGCCAGGCCAGAGTTGCACATGTAGATGAAAATGCCAGATCATCAAATTCTAAAGATGCTGAAAGAGGAGAAATGCTGATTAACAGAAGAGTCCTGTTGAGTGGTGAGAATGAACCTAAGCAAAGGAGGAGCCTGTTTCGCACTAGGTGCAAGTGTGAAGGTAAATGTTGTGATGTGATCATTGATAGTGGAAGCACTGACAATTTGGTGTCAGAAGAGATGGTGACAAAGTTGAAGCTCAAGAGATAGAAACACCCACATCAATATCGGATTGCCTGGGTACAGGATGACCACAAGGTCATGGTCAATGAACAATGCCTGTTGAAGTTCAAGATTGGTGGATACCAATATGAGGTATTGTGTGATATCATATCTATAGATGCATGTCATATGTTGTTGGGTACACTATGGTAGTTTGACAGATGTGCTGTATATGATGGTCATGCAAATACCTATTCCCTGACAAAAGATGGAGTGCGACATAAGCTAAAACCATTGAAGGAGACTGAAGAAAAGGTATGTGGTAATGCAAGGATAACTTTTGTTGATGGAAGAAATTTTTTAGATGGTATGAGGCATGAGCATGTATGTTTTACTTTAATTCCAAAAGCTAGTAAAGAGGAAGTAGAAGATGTTCCTGTAGAAGTTTCAGATTTGTTGAATGAGTTTTAGGATATTGTATCTGATAATGTGCCTGATGGATTACCACCAGTCATAAAGATCAGTCATTAGATGGGCTTGATCCTAGGAGCGAGTTTGCCAAATAAGGGAACACACAGAATGAGACCTG
Organism: Chamaecyparis obtusa; assembly: GCA_027943335.1. Taxonomy (NCBI): domain Eukaryota; kingdom Viridiplantae; phylum Streptophyta; class Pinopsida; order Cupressales; family Cupressaceae; genus Chamaecyparis; species Chamaecyparis obtusa. The sequence goes on from BSBK01012402.1 coordinate 26,617, forward strand.
CAGAAAGTGAGGAGTTGAACAGACAAGTACATGAACTATTACAGAAAGGATTGATTCATGAGAGTCTGAGTCCATGTGCTGTACTAATGGTATTAGCACCAAAGAAGAATGGAGAGTGGAGGATATGTACAGATTCTAGGGCAATAAACAAGATCACAATCAAGTACAGGTTTCCATTGCTACGAATGGATGATATTATGGACTGTTTGAGTGGAGCTGTGTATTTCTCAAAGATAGATCTGAAGAGTGGATATCATCAGATTCAGATCAGAGAAGGATATGAATGGAAGAGTGCCTTCAAGACAAAGGAAGGACTGTATGAGTGGTTAGTCATGTCTTTTGGGCTAACCAATGCACCGAGCACTTTCATGCGGCTCATGAACGAGGTTCTGAAAGAATTTTTGGGTAAGTTTGTCATTGTTTACCTAGATGATATTTTGATTTTTAGCAAGACATTGGAGGAACATATGATGCATATACGTATGGTGTTTGAGAAGTTGAGAGATGAGAAATTATTGATTAATTTGAAGAAGTGCAGTTTTGTGAAGAAAGAGTTAGTATATTTGGGATTTATAGTTTCAGCAGAAGGGCTAAAAATGGACCCAGAGAAGGTAAATGCTATCCTTGAATGGCCTACTCCAAGGGGTGCTACTGAGGTAAGATCTTTTCATGGTCTAGCTAGTTTTTACAAAAAGTTTATCAAAAAATTTAGCAGTATTTGTGGACCCTTGACTGAAACAATGCGAGGGGATAGAAAAGAGTTTAAGTGGACTAATGGGGCAGAAAAGAGTTTTCAATTGTTGAAACAAAAAGTTACAGAACAACTTGTTTTAGCACTTCCAGATTTTAATAAGGTGTTTCAAGTAGATTGCGATGCTAGTGGTACTGTAATAGGCGCTGTTATGAGCCAAGAAGGTAAACCTATTGCTTATTTCAGTGAGAAGTTAAATGATGCCAAGAGAAAATATTCTATTTATGATCAGGAATTTTATGCTATAGTTTAGGCATTGAAAAAGTGGAGGCACTATCTACTTCCTAAGGAGTTTGTTTTGTATACTGATCATCAAGCTTTGCAATATTTGAATAGTCAAGAAAAGTTGAATCAAAGGCATTTGAAATGGGTTGAGTTTTTGTTGAGTTATACATTTATTTTGAAACACAGAAGTGGAAAGTTTAATAAGGTTGCAGATACTCTTAGCAGAAGGCAACTATTGCTGATAGAGATGCAGATTGAGGTGGTTGGGTTCAAGGAACTCAAGAATTTATATCTAGAGGATCCTGATTTTGGTGAAGCTTGGAAAGCTTGTACAGAACCTGTTACTGTAGACAGGATGAAATAGTTGGATTTCATCATCCAGGATGATATGCTATTCAGAAGGAGTCAGTTGTGCATTCCATGAGGTTCTATGAGGGAGAATCTCATCAAGGAGAAGCATAGCGGAGGATTGGCTGGACATTTTGGTCGTGATAAAACCCTTGCTTTGGTTAGTGAAAATTATTATTGGCCACAATTGCAAGAAGATGTCAAAAATTTTGTACAAAGTTGCAGAATGTCAGATGGTGAAAGAAGTGAAGTAGAATACAGGGTTGTATCAGCCATTACCTATACCAGAGAAGCCTTGGGAGGATATCAGCATGGACTTTGTTCTTGGTTTATCGAAGACACAGTGGGGACATGATTCAATTTTTGTGGTGGTTGACAGATTTTCAAAGATGGCACATTTCGTTCACTGCAAGAAGACTAATGATGCTATTCATGTAGCAGAATTATTTTTCAGAGAAGTAGTGAGACTACATGGCTTGCCAAAGACCATAGTTTTAGATCGGGACACTAAGTTTGTTGGATATTTCTAGCGTACATTGGGGAAGAAGTTGAAGATAGATTTGAAGTTCAACTCATCACATCATCCATAGACTGATGGACAGACAGAGATGGTGAATAGAAGTTTGGGAAATCTACTGAGATGCTTGGTTGGAGATAAGCCAATAGGATGGGATTTGATTTTACCACAGGCAGAATTTGCATATAATAATTCTATCAATAGGAGCACTGGTAAATCACCATTCTAGATTGTATATGGAAGTAGTCCAAGAAATGCATCTGAATTGAGAAAGATAGATAAAAGAGAAATAAGTAGTGCTGAAGCTAAGGATTTTGCAGAACACTTGAAGAACATCCATGAGGAGGTGAGGAAGCATATTACCAAGATGAATGCAGAGTATAAGGCTAAGACAGATGAAAAAAGGAGGCATAAATAATTTCAGGTTGGAGATGAAGTCATAGTTCATTTGTAGAAGGAGCGATTTCCGGTTGGTACATATAACAAGCTGAAAATGAAAAAGTTTGGACCATGTACGATATTGAAGAAGCATGATTCAGAAAATGCATATGAGGTAGAATTACCTAGTGAGCTGAATATTTCACCAGTGTTTAACATTTTAGATTTGACAGAGTATCATGAAGGAGGTCTTGAAGATGAGGTTGCAACAGCACAGTGGAGTATTCCAGCAAGTAGTTCAAATACCAAGGAGATTGAAGACATACTGTACAATCATGTTGCAGAACCACAAGGAATAGGACATATGAAAAGTATTTGGTCAAAAGGAAAGGTCGAGCTGTTGAAGATTCATCATGGCTAACAAATGAGGAGGTTAACCAGCTTGGTTTTTCTCTACCAACTTGAGTCATGATAGGGTCACTTCTCAAATTACCCTGGGTGTGTGATGCAGGAGCATCCTAGGTGTAAGAGCAATCTTGCATCACCCAAAAATATTTTTATTTTTGAATTCAATAAGGGCTATCCTGTGCAGAGCTGCTATTTATGGAAAGTTACTATTTTTGGTAATTTTGGTCTATGCTTAGAATGATCTAATTTATTTCTTGGAGGTTCATTTTGGTCATATAAGTCTGCCAGTAAAGTTTCATTGCCAGATCAAGTGTATACTGGAAGATATTGAAGATTTTCGGTATTGGCAGCAGGGTATAGAAACTTTGAACTTAGTTTTGAAAGCTTTAGAGGCCTTGAATGAGGTCAAAAATTTGAGTGATGGGTGCTTGTGCCAATAAAGCCTATAGAGCACTTCATGGCATTTCCGAAATGGGGTTATAATAGCCGATTGGGTCAACTGGTGATGACTTATGGTCTTCGGAAGTTGGGCCACCTGAAATGGTGGAAAATAATTTTTTTCAAAATTTTTGTTCGGGTTTCAAAGGTTATCTTGAGCCGACTATAATGTAATAAAATGTTAAATAAAATAATTCTATGTTTGGTTGGCCTTATTGGCTAAAATTCTGGAACCTTCCCAGGCGGTGGAAAAATTGCCTATATAAGGAAGGCTGTATTATTGTCTTAGGTAGTTCAGAATAGTTCTGGGTAGTAGATCTGGGTAATAGTTTGAGGCTTTGTCCTACATAATATTGTAAGGGAATGCCCATGTGGCTTTGCATATTGTAATTCTGAAAGTTTGTAATTCCACATTTGTGGAGATAATAAGAAGTCAATTTTCTGTTCTTGCATATTGTTGTTGTTTCTCTATTTTTGTTATGTGTTTGTGGTATTAAGGGGAGCACCCTTCATCAAGTGGTATCAGAGTAGGAGTTCTTGAGTGTGTAAACAGATCACCGACTGTGAGGCAGTTTGCACTAGGACCGTGGTTAAGGTTTCAGTGCGCATCGTGAAAATACCTCCACGAAGAGAATGTGGTGGAAGAGCTGGTGCTGTGACACCTGAGGTTAGAGAGCTGCAGAGACAAGTGCAAGCATTGCAAGAAGAGATTTGCGGAGGAATGAATCTTAATATTAGAGACAAAAGAGAGGATGAAGCTGAAGAAGAATATCAAGAAGGAGAAGCTGAAATTGTGAACCAGGAGGAAGAAAGACTTTTTCAGGTGATTTCCAAGATTGGGAAAAGACCTAAGATTGAGGTTCCTACATTTTCTGGAAATCTTAACCCAGAGGAATTGATCGATTGGATCAATGAATGTGAGGAATATTTTGAGTATGAAGATGTTGAGGATCCTAATAGGGTCAAATTTTTGAAGGCCAGACTGAAAGGTGATGCGAAGATCTGGTGGCAAGAAATTCAATTGGAGCAAAATAGAAGAGGGAAAGATAAAATCACAAGATGGGATCGGATGGTGGATAAATTGAAGTGACAGTTCATTCTTGTTGATTATGAGCTTGACCTACTTAAGAAAATGTAAAGTTTAAAGCAAGCAAGAAGATCTGTTCAGGAGTATACAGAGGAGTTCTATCGAGTCCTCATAAGAATAGGCCATGCAGAAGCTGATAAGGAGAAAGTTGCCCGATACCTTAATGGGTTAAGGCCAAGCATTCAGGAGGAGTTGAATCTGGTTTGAATGAACAGTATTGAGGAGGCATACCAGTTTGTCCTAAAGTAGAGGAAAAGCTAAACAAGAAGTTTGAGAGCAGACAAATGGAAGAGGTCATGGTGGAAGATCTGGCGGACGGTCATATGGTGGCTAAAATGAAGATCCGAAAAAGAAGGATGAGGCCAGTAGTAGTCAGAATCAGAGAGGAAATAATTCCAATCATTTTTAGAATTGGAGTAAGAGAGATCAGAGAGGAAGAGGAAGAGGACAAGGATTTGGAAGAGGAGGCTTCCATGGAACATGTTTTCACTGTGGAGAAGAAGGTCATAGGGCATTTGAATATCCTCAGCGCCAAGGCAGAACAGATAGGAAAAATGAAGGCTAGGCCAGAGTTGCACATGTAGATGAAGATGCGAGATCATCAAATTCTGAAGATGCTGAAAGAGGAGAAACGTTGATTAATAGAAGAGTCCTGTTGAGTGGTGAGAATGAACCTGAGCAAAGGAGGAGCCTATTTCGCACCAGGTGCAAGTGTGAAGGTAAATGTTGTAATGTGATCATTGATAGTGGAAGCACTAAAAATTTGGTGTCAGAAGAGATGGTGACAAAGTTGAAGCTCAAGAGACAGACACACCCACATCCATGTTGGATTGCTTGGGTACAGGATGACCACAAGGTCACAGTCAATGAACAATGCCTGGTGAAGTTCAAGATTGGCGGATACCAAGATGAGGTATTATGTGATATCATATCTATGGATGCATATCATATGTTGTTGGGTGACCATGGCAGTTTGATAGATGTGCTGTACATGACGGTCGTGTGAATACCTATTCCCTGACAAGGGATGGAGTGCGACATAAGCTAAAACCATTGAAGGAGATTGAAGAAAAGGTATGTGGTAATGCAAGGATAACTTTTGTTGATGGAAAAAATTTCCTAGATGGTATGAGGCATGAGCATGTATGTTTTGCTTTAATTCCAAAAGCTGGTAAAGAGGAAGTAGAAGATGTTCCTGTAGAAGTTGCAGATTTGCTGAATGAGTTTCAAGATATTATATTCGATAATGTGCCTGATAGATTACCACCAGTCAGAAAGATCAGTCATCAGATGGACTTGATCTGAGGAGCGAGTTTGCCGAATAAGGCAGCACATAGAATGACACCTGCAGAAAGTGAGGAGTTGAACAGACAAGTACATGAACTGTTATAGAAAGGATTGATCTGTGAGAGTCTAAGTCCCTGTGTTGTACCAGTGGTATTAGCACCAAAGAAAAATGGAGAGTGGAGGATGTGTATAGATTCTAGGGAAATAAACAAGATCACAATCAAGTACAGGTTTCCATTGCCACGAATAGATGATATTATGGACTGTTTGAGTGGAGCTGTGTATTTCTCAAAGATAGATCTGAAGAGTGGATATCATCAGATTCGGATCAGAGAAGGAGATGAATGGAAGACTACCTTCAAGACAAAGGAAGGACTGTATGAGTGGTTAGTCATGTCTTTTGGGCTAACCAATGCACCGAGCACTTTCATGCGGCTCATGAACGAGGTTCTGAAAGAATTTTTGGGTAAGTTTGTCATTGTTTACCTAGATGATATTTTGATTTTTAGCAAGACATTAGAGGAACATATGATGCATATTCGTATGGTGTTTGAGAAGTTGGGAGATGAGAAATTGTTGATTAATTTGAAGAAGTGCAGTTTTGTGAAGAAAGAGTTAGTGTATTTGGGATTTGTAGTTTCAGCAGAAGGTCTAAAAATAGACCCAGAGAAGGTACAAGCTATCCTTGAATGGCCTACTCCAAGGAGTGCTACTGAGGAAAGATCTTTTCATGGTCTAGCTAGTTTTTATAGAAAGTTTATCAGAAATTTTAGCAGTATTTGTAGACCCTTGACTGAAACAATGCGAGGGGATATAAAAGAGTTTAAGTGGACTAATGGGGCAGAAAAGAGTTTTCAATTGTTGAAACAAAAAGTTACAGAACAACCTATTTTAGCACTTCTAGATTTTAATAAGGTGTTTCAAGTAGATTGTGATGCTAGTGGTACTGCAATAGGCACTGTTATGAGCCAAGAAGGTAAACCTATTGCTTATTTCAGTGAGAAGTTAAATGATGCCACGAGAAAATATTCTATTTATGATCAGAAATTTTATCCTATAGTTCAGGCATTGAAAAAGTGGAGGCACTATCTGCTTCCTAAGGAGTTTGTTTTGTATACTGATCATCAAGCTTTGCAATATTTGAATAGTCAAGGAAAGTTGAATCAAAGGCATTTGAAATGGGTTGAGTTTTTGCAGAGTTATACATTTGTTTTGAAACACAGAAGTGGAAAGTCTAACAGGGTTGTAGATGCTCTTAGCAGAAGGCAACTATTGCTGACAGAGATGCAGATTGAGGTGGTTGGGTTCAAGAAACTCAAGAATTTGTATCCAGAGGACCCTGATTTTGGTGAAGCTTGGAAAGTTTGTACAAAACCTATTACTCTAGATAGGATGAAATGGTTGGATTTCACTATCCAGGATGATATGCTATTCAGAGAGAGTCAGTTGTGCATTCCACAAAGTTCTATGAGGGAGAATCTTATGAAGGAGAAGCATAGTGGAGGATTGGCTGGACATTTTGGTCATGATAAAACCCTTGCTTTGGTTAGTGAAAATTATTATTGGCCACAATTGCAACAAGATGTTAAGAATTTTGTACAAAGTTGTAGAGTATGTCAGATGGCAAAAGGAGTGAAGCAGAATACAGGGTTGTATCAGCCATTACCTGTACGAGAGAAGCCTTGGGAGGATATCAGCATGGACTTTGTTCTTGGTTTACCGAGGACACAGCGGGGACATGATTCAATTTTTGTGGTGGTTGAAAGATTTTTGAAGATGACACATTTCATTCCCTGCAAGAAGACTAATGATGTTGTTCATGTAGTAGAATTATTTTTCAGAGAAGTAGTGAGACTACATGGCTTGCCAAAGACCATAGTTTTAGATCGGGACGCTAAGTTTGTTGGATATTTTTGGCTTACATTGCAGAAGAAGTTGAAGACAAATTTGAAGTTTAGCTCATCATATCATCCACAGACTGATGGACAGACAGAGATGGTGAATAGAAGCTTGGAAAATCTACTGAGATGCCTTGTTGAAGATAAGCCAACAAGATGGGATTTGATTTTACCACAAGCAGAATTTGCATACAATAATTCTGTCAACGGGAGCACTGGTAAATCACCATTCCAGATTGTATATGGAAGTAGTCCAAGAAATACATCTAAATTGAGAAAGATAGATAAAGGAGAAATAAGTAGTGCTGAAGCTGAGGATTTTGCAGAACACTTGAAGAACATCCATGAGGAGGTGAGGAAGCATATTACCAAGATGAACGTATAGTATAAGGCTAAGGTAGATGAGAAAAGGAGGCATAAGGAATTTTAGGTTGGAGATGAAGTCATGGTTCATTTGCGGAAGGAGTGATTTCTGGTTGGTACATATAACAAACTAAAAATGAAAAAGTTTGGACCATGTACAATATTGAAGAAGCATGATTCAGGAAATGCATATGAGGTAGAATTACCTAGTGAGATAAATATTTCACTAGTGTTTAACATTTCAGATTTGACAGAGTATCATGAAGGAGGTCTTGAAGATGAGGTTGCAATAGCATAGTGGAGTATTCGAGCAAGTAGTTCAGATACCAAGGAGACTGAAGACATACTGGACAATCGTGTTGGTAGAAGCATAAGGAATAGGACATATGAAGAGTATTTGGTCAAATGAAAAGGATGACCTATTGAAGATTCATCATGGCTAACAAAGGAGGAGGTTAACCATGTTGGTTTTTCTCTACCAACTTGAGTCATGACAGGGTCACTTCTCAAATTAACCTGGGTGTGTGATGCAGGAGCATCCTAGGTGTAAGAGCAATCTTGCATCACCCAAAAATATTTCTATTTTTGAATTCAATAAGGGCTATCCTGTGCAGAGCTGCTATTTATGGAAAGTTACTATTTTTGGTAATTTTCATCTATGCTCAGAATGATCTAATTTCTTTCTTGGAGGTTCATTTTGGTCATATAAGTCTACCAGTAAAGTTTCATTGCCAGATCAAGTGTATACTGGAAGATATTGAAGATTTTTGGTATTGGCAGCAGGGTACAGAAACTTTGAACTCAGTTTTGAAGGCTTTAGAGGCCCCAGATGAGGTCAAAAATTTGGGTGATAGGTGCTTGTGCTGATCAAGCCTGTAGAGCACTTTGTGGCATTTCTGAAATGGGGTTATAATAGCCGATCAGGTCAACTGGTGATGACTTATGGTCTTCGGAAGTTGGGCCACCGAAAATGGTAGAAAATAATTTTTTTCAAAATTTCTGTTCGGGTTTCAAAGGTTATCTTGAGCCGACTATGATGTAATAAAATGTAAAAAAAAAAAATTCTAAGTTTGGTCTGCCTTATTGGCTAAAATTCTGGAACCTTCCCAGGCGGTGGAAAAATTGCCTATATAAGGAAGGCTGTATTATTGTCTTAGGTAGTTCAGAATAGTTCTGGGTAGTAGATCTGGGTAATAGTTCAAGACTTTATCCTACAGAATATTGTAAGGGAATGCCCATGTGGCTTTGCATATTGTAATTCTGAAAGTTTGTAATTCCACATTTGTGGAGATAATAAGAAGCCAATTTTCTATTCTTGCATATTGTTTTTGTTTCTCTATTTCTGTTATGTGTTTGTGGTATTAAGGGGAGCACCCTTCATCAATTGGTATCAGAGCAAGAGTTCTTGAGTGTGTAAATGATTAAGATCCTACACTTTAAACCTATTTACGTCATGTAATCTTCCTTTAAAACTGATTGGATGGCTCATTATTTTACTTACCAGCTTGATACTATACTTTATCCATGCAGGCAACGGTCCCTTTTCTTTTCTTTTATTACCTTTTCCAATTGGGCCCATTTAGCGAATCCACAACTGAAAGCTCCTCATGATCGCTAAATGCAATGTTAACCCTAGCATATATTTAGAGAACTAGCGACCAAAGCCTTCACAAGTTCTCGAAATGCAACCCTTAACTCATGATACTTTTCACAAATTAGCGAACATGGTAACACCCTTTGAGCACTTGACTGCAGTTATTATTTGGTGAACTAGCGAGCAAAGCCATCTCACATTCTCTTAATGTCATGGCTAACTATTAAATATTTTAGAGATTCAACGAACAAAGGGTTCACACATGCGCTTAATGGATCACTTAACCGCTAAATTACTTGGAGAACTGGTGAAGCCTTCACTCTCTGAATCATTGAATCTTTCTTAACCATAATCTATACTCTAAGATTCTAAATGAACCGTTGATCTTGTTGATGATCTACGGCTATCACCAGTTCGCTGAAATATTTGATCCTTGGTCATTTGATTATGAGATTCAGTGAACAAAGGGTTCGCTGAATCGCTAGATCATATTAAACACTGAGTATTTCAATCCATGATTAAGTGACTGAAGACTCAAAACTTAGCCAATCCTTTTATTCACACATTTGCCAAATGATTATGCCCTTTACCTTTTCCTTTTAGAGAACCCGTGACCAGATGACTCGCTAAATCACTAAATCATTTAGCTTCTTACTAATTTATTCCAAGAACAAGCGAACACTTAAAACACCCATTCCACCAAATTTAGAAGTCTTTACACATTTGCTTATTCACCAAATGAAACATGTAGGACCCAATAATACCTGAGATTAAACCACAACCATTGATCCTGACAATGATCTACGGTATTCGCCAAGTCACTAGGTTATTTTGCCCTTAACCACTAGATTCAGAGAATGAGTGATAACCATTGTCACCAAGCCACTAAAATATTTGCAAAGAACCACCAAGGAATACATGAATTGGAGATAATGCACTCACTGAATCGCTAGATGTTTTCTGATAACCACTGGATATTTGGAGACTACGCAAACAAAGACAACACTTAACATTTTTAACATATTCTCTAGTTCATTGAATGGTTGAGGTGTTAACCGGGATACTTAGAGACCACGTGACTAAACTGATGCTTAGCATAAGATTGAATTGTTCGCTAAATCACCGAATAATATATGAGACATGCTATGACCTTTTTTGATTCACCGAACACACAAATTTTAGCACGTGCATGATTTAATCCGCTTAAGTGACTTACAAAAGGTAACAATGAAAAAGAAAAATAAGGGCTAATCATGAGGACTTTTGCATGAATTCAACATTTTTCAAGGACAAGACCTAGGGTAAATATGATTGAAGTGGGTTATGACAAATTTTTGAAGAACTTTCGACACCTGTACCTAGGAAACTTTACAGACCAGAGGACTAAACCAACATTTGGACAAAAAACTTTAGAAAATTAAGAATACTCCCAATAGTGGCTCTATCTAAGGATACTTGATTGCAAAATCATAGAAAAAAATTATGAATCTCTGGGAGGTAGACCACAAAAACTTAACCTAAAATAGGAAACAAACACACAATAGAAACAAATACACTTATACATATATACAAACCTACTGTGCATGGAAAGAGAATTAACTGAAGAAAAATTTTAGGAATTGTCCATGCAGTGGTAATTCCTGCTCTTCACCATCCATGTTTCGCAAGAAATATGAGTCCTTACCATGGGTCTAATGAACAATATAAGTTCCCATCCACAAAGACTCAAATTTTTTGTGTTTCCCTTTATCTTTTACCCTGGCATTCCATTGGAGAACCATATCACCAGGATGGAATTTTCTCACTGTTTCTCTCTTATCAAAAAGATATTTCATCTTCTGCTACAACTTCATATTTTCCTTTTGTCCCTCCCTCCTAATCTCATCTAATTCAATCAACTGAACCATTCTCTCCTGTAGTGGATCACTGATTTCCATGTCCTCTTCTTGCATAAACTTATAGATCAGAAGGAGGTTATTTACTGGCAATCTTGATTTAGCACCATATACCATTTCAAAAGGGGACTTACCAATAGCCCTCTTCTCAGAAATCCTATCAGCCCATAGTGCTAACTTTAATTTTACATGCCAGCTTCTCTTATTCTTTTCCAGGGTTTTCTTCAGAATCTGCAAAATACTCTTGTTGCTGGATTCAGCCTGTCCATTGGCTTGTGGATGATAAGGGGATGAGTAAGACAATACTATGCCCATTTCTGAGCAAAAATTAGTGATCTCCTGTGACCTGAAGCTCATAGCATTGTCAACAACCAATTTAATAGGGACACCAAATCTAGTAATTATGTTGTTCATCAGAAACTCGATCACAACATCACTGGTTGCCCTTTTGGTTGGGATGGCTTCAATCCATTTGGTGAAATAATCAGTAGCCACCAAAATGTGACTATGTCCCCCACTAGACTTCTCAAAGAATTCTCCAATAAAATCCATACCCCACATTGCAAAAGGAGCTTTTGCAATAATAGGGTTCAATAATAATGCACCTGAAAACTTCAATTTTTTAGAGAACCTTTGACAAGGTTCACATTTCCTTACATAAGAATGAGTGTCTTTGAACAATACAGGCCAATAGTATCCCGCTCTTAAGATTTTATGAGCTATTGATCGAGCAGAATGATGTCCTCCACACATTCTAGAGTGCATTTCATTTAACATTTTCTCTGATTGATGCCTATCCAGACAAAAGAGTAAAATACCATCATTATCCTTCCAGTACAAATCACCCTGGATCAACACATATCTCTGAGCTTGCAATCTCAGACTCCTTTGATTATCATTTAAATCAGGTGGACATTTAGCATTTTTAATAAAATAAATAACATCCTTGTACCAGGGTTGCATTTCAATACTAGTAATCATATCAATGTTAGCAGCAACATTATTTACCTGAACAAGGTCCATATTTTCCTCAGTCATTAAATTAGCAAGTCCCAATCCTCTCACCAATTTTGTAATATGAATTTCCAGGTTAAACTCTTGAATCCTGTTTATCCATTTGCACCTCTTTCCTGTGACTTCACTCTGTGTTAAGATATCCTTTACTGTAGCATGAGGCACATAAGCACTAACCTTTGCACAAACCAGATATGGTCTGAAAGCTTTGACTACCTTCACAAGTGCATAGGCTTGCTTTTCCATTAGTTCATAATTTAATTCAGCAGATTGTAATGACTTGCTGAAAAAGGATATAGGATGCTCATACCCTTCTTGATCCTTTTGCAAAAGGATAGCTGCACTAGTATGAAAAGATGCAAAAGAAAATAGAGAAAATGGTTTCAAGTAATTAGGGGATACCAAAACTAGGGCCTCTTGAATTGCTTGTTTGATTTTTACAAAAGCTTGCTGAGCTTCAAGGTTCCAATCAAACTTCACATCCTTCTTTAGGAATTTCACTATGGGCTTGACCAATTCTGCAAAGTTAGCAATAAATCTTCTTACAAAATTAATCTGTCCCAAAAATGACTGCACACCTTTTATGTTCTTTGGTGGAGGGACCTTTTGAATCACTTCTACTCTTTCAGGATCAATCCTTACTCCTTTTGACACTATGTGTCTAAGTAACTTTCCCTCTGTTACAGCAAATTGACACTTTTTGGGATTCAAGGACACACCAAATTCTAAGGCCTTAAGAATGACCTTCTCCAAATGAGAACAATAATCCTCAGATTTCTTGGAATAAGCAGTGAGATCATCTTGATAAACAACCATTAAAAAATTTATCAATTCCTCAAATGTAACATCCATGGCTCTCTGAAATGTTGCTCCAACATTTTTTAGACCAAAAGGCATGCGAACATATACATATGTTCCCCATGGGGTTGTAAAGGCTATCTTAAATTGTTCTGATTCTTTGACCAGCACTTGATTATACCTGGAGAAACCATCCATCATTGACAAGAATTCACATCCAATCACCCTATGTAGCATAGCCTCCATATTGGGCAATCCATAGTTATCCTTAAGTGAAGCCACATTCAGGTTCCTGAAATCAACACAGAGCCTAATATCACCATTCTTTTTCCTTACTGGCACAAGATTCGAGACCCAAGTTGAGTGCCTAATTGGTTCAATAATACCAGCATCTCTCAGTTTTGTCAACTCGACTTGCATCTTGGTAGCCAATAAAGGGTTAATGGGTCTCTACTTCTATCTAAAAGGCATGGTTTCCTCTTTTAGAGGAATTTCATGCTGAAACAGGTCAGCCCTATAAGCTTTGAGGTCATCATAAGACCAAGCAAATACATGCTTGTACTTTTTTAGAAGTCTTATCAAATTTTCTCTGATTTCTTTGCTTAGTTTCTTGCCAATGTATACCATTTGTGGGGAGTTTTTTGAACCCAAGTTCATTTCCTCTAAGTCCTCCATTTTAGTGTTAGATTCTGAGACAAAAAACCATCATTTATTTTGAACATTCCTTCCAATTCTACTAACCCTTTAGGTATGTGGTTGGATGGCAACTGCACTATCTCTTTCCCCATGATGCATTCTTTTCCCTCAACACACTATTGTATCTCATTGAGATCTATTTTGTGACCATCATATTGATCAAGGCCTTGAAGGAACCTAAGGATATCTAAGTCATCCTTAAAAAACTTGCCAATTATATACATTGTCAGGCACTGCAGGCCTAGATTTGACTTCTAACATAGACACACTAGTGAGGGTTATATCTTCACTCTTAAGGGAAACATTTGCAAGAAAATTTTCCATGATATTATTGGATCTTTCTACCCAAAGCAGATTGAAAGCATCAAAAAATTCTAGCCTATCCCAAACAACATGTTTATACAGTTTCAACTTTTCATCTTTAGAAGCATACGGAGATCTCACTTGGGCTATAATCAACTGAGAATCACCATGAACTTTTAAAGATTTAATACCATGTTTTATGGCCACATCTAACCCCGGTATCAGAGCCTCATACTCGACAGTGTTATTTGTACACTCAAAAGTTAACAAGAAAGAGTATTTAAATGTAATACCTGATGGGGAAATGAACACCACACCAGCTCCTGATCCTTCCTTGGAGCATCCACCATCAAAGAACATTTTCCAAAGCCCATCTTGCTACAAAATCAACTCATCCACAATTGGGTCTGTGTTTTTTAACTGAGGTACTATTTCTTTAATCACACAATTGCTCATGTCAATATCTACAAAATAATTTAGATCCTCCAGAGCAACCACTTCAATCATGACTGAAGAACGGGGCTCCCTATACAACTTTACCTCAGTTCCATTTATTGGGATGGTAGTATATGATAAATCTAGTTGCAACTTTCCACCCACTACTACAGCCCATTGTCTTGATAATAACATGCCATAGTGAGGTTTTGTATCAACAACAACCACATCCATTTTATATGTGGCTTCTGGGAATGCAGCAATTTTCACTTCAATTCCAATCAAGCTCCCTACAATAGGTACTACCCTATTGTCCATGGCATAACACCTTCCACTATATGTATCAACTTGCAACCCTAACTCCTTCATCACTTGGTAAGGCATTACAGTTGTAGCAGCACCAGAGTCAATCATACAAATTTTTAGAAAAAAATTATTTACAAGCAAAGTAACATAGAAAGGATTGATAGAAGAGGGTTCCTATGTCACAATTGTCCCAACACATACATCAAAGATGTCATTAATTACAATTGGCTTGTCCAAGGATTTCCCTTCATCTTGTAAAATAGGTGTAGTTCTCTGCTCACTTATGAGAGCCAGGGCTGTTGCTTTGTGCTCTTCTATTTTCAACATCTCAAGCTAAGGGATGGAAACCTTCATTTGGGACAAGGCATGTCTCATATCAAAATTAGGGGAGTTAGTACAAAAATCAGGGTGATCCTTTGACCTACCAAATTTATTTTTCACCTTGTCGGCAGTAACTTCTTGTTTCCTTTTTTTTTCAGCTTCAAACCCTTCATCTTTACTATTTACAATATTGGGCTTTGGGGAGTCCTTATTCTAAGGATTACTTTTGACAAACACTGATCTAGGGACTCCTTGATCATTACCTACCTTTCTATTCCTCAAATTGTATGAGGATTTTTCTTGTGTAATAATAGCCACAGTTAAACTCTTAATTTCTTCTTCACTGGGCTTTCTGCATTGTCTTTCATCTGACCTGGATTCTACCATGTGAGTCTTATAGTCATCATTATCAAACTCTTCCTGATCGGACTGAGTAAATATTTGTTGTTCATAATCAGAGTAAATCTTCTTCTTATGATCAACATTAGGGAAAATAAATTCATCATCTGAGGACTCAAGATCCTCCATTAGTTCAGTAGTAAACATGTTAATGTAATACCCCAAAATTGGCACCTATTTAATTTCATCAATTTTGGTGCATTATCTCGATTTTACATCACCAAAGTCCTAGTTCCCTAGGCAATTTTCTCTCTCCTATCTAACTTAATTTGACTTGATGTCAATTGCAAAGACCATAAATTGCAATAATCAAATGCTAAAATAATTCCTAAGTCCTAGACTTTATTTGGCTAAATAATCTCTATGATAAGTTAATTTAATTATGAAGTCCTAAGTACTTTTAATTAAATTAAACTCCACCCCCTTTAGCTAAATACCCTTGAAAGGAATTAATAAATATTTAGTTAAATTGAATGGACATCTCTTTATTTGAATTTAATAATTCAAATTACTCGAAAGGTCACTCCCCACATGTGGCAAATTCCATTCTTTTAATTAAATAATTCATTGTCTTTTTGTCTCAATTAGGAATGAAGAGTCCACCGTTTCAAATCAAGAAACTCTTCATTCCTCTTCTGGCTTGGTCTATTTAATGAACCTCTTTTTCTCATTCAAGGGAGCAATTTTTGAGAGCATCTACACTATAGCATTTTTTAGTCTCATATCTCATTGTTTTCAAATCTTTTTATTGCATTTATTAGATTAATATCTCATTATTATTATAATCTTTGCATCACATTTTAGACTAAATTTGCTTATTTGTTCTTAGTTTAATATCATATCTGCTTCAAGTTCTTAGATTAAATTGCATTTCATCTTTACTTTCAAGTATCTTAGATTAATTGCATCACATTCTAGTTTAATTTCATCGTTGCATATCTTCATTATAGCTTTCAAATCCTCCATTGTTGAATTGGTCTCCCGGCTGTTGGCTCTCGTTCTGAGAGTATTCAAACACCCCATTCACATAGGAGGCAACAGGTCGCCTCACCATGGAATTTGGATTGAGTTCTTCATACTCTCTCCCAAATTCTATCAAGTGAATAATGACCATGTTGTGTTGTGCCTGATTTAGAGGTCACATTCAAGTACATACATTTTGGCGCCCACCGTGGGGCAGAAAAGATCAATTTCTGGCCTCATTCTTGATTGCTTTTTCAGTTTTAGTGTTGGTTACAGGAATTGTACGGCCATTTACAGTTTGAAAACCTTATAATATAGTAATTTCTGGATAGAATGATGAATCCTCTTTCTCATGCTTTTGTTTGGTTGATTTTTATTGAGAAATGAATAAGTTATGATCATTTTGGTGAAATTGGGTATTTGCAGATTTGAGATTCTCTGAATACAGTCAGATTGAAATGTCTGGTACGGACAAATTATGAATAATCAAGATCTATAATAATATTCATTGGAAAGATACGTGAATTATCTTTCATTTCCTTTTGGTTTGAGTCATTTTCATGCAGATTTGTAAAAGTTATGGGCATTTGAGTGAAAATTGGTTTTTAACAATCTGCATTGGAGTTGCAGGCAATGATTTATTCTTAGAAAATGATTTATGAATGAGAAAAATAAATTGCTTACATATTTGGAAACTAGATTCATTAATAGTTACTGTGAAATTGGTTTGGTTTCATTTGAATTATTTTTGAGAAAGATATGTGACTCCCTAGGCAGGGCCTGTTGTTTTAAATCTGATTTATGACAGAAAAATTGCAGTCTGAAAACATTATTGGTTGAGGCACCAAATGAAATCATAAGACCTTGTAACTTTGGGAAATGATAGTTCTTGATGTTGGCTAAAAACTTCATTCTTTTCAGAAATTTTAATATTGTGATTTTATGGGTCAAATAAATCAATCTTTAAAGACTGTCTTGAAGACAGCAATGTTACATATCTTACGATTTGTCATTGATTTGTCTTGATTCTATACTTTCGAATGTGTGCTAAATGCTGGATTACAAATCTGTGGACCTAAGGTGAGTTCTTAAAATCTCTAAAACATTTTGACTTTGAGATTAAAATTGAACCTCTCATGTGTTTGGCTTGAGTGTTTACATGCTTTCATAGAACACATTTTTGATGCTCTTAATGGGAAATGAATGAACATAGATTTTCTTTCATAAAAGTTTGTGTTTAAGTGCATGCTTGTCTTTTACACCTTAAGTAATTCTTGGTTTCAAATATCAAAATATCTCATTGAGTAATTGAGGGCATGGATTCATTCCTTGTTTACATGAAGAGTTAAATGCACCACTTTGTGGACTCACTTCATGTTTACTTGGAAAGTTAAATATTCCATGATTCAAACCCTCTTGCACTTATGAGTAGTATTTATTAGCAGTCTTAGATTACTTTTGATTGATCTAGATTGCTATCTTGGGTTATTGGACTCGCTAATCCGCCGGCCCCTCATTTCCACCCTGTGGTTGCAATCCCAGCGCCACATTAAAGGGGAGGGGTCTATAGGAAAGAAGCGTTAATTGTTCCACTTGGCAACCCTTTTGTGCTTTTTGGAACTCACTTATTTTCTAGGGTGTGGACTCACTTTGAGTTTGTGTGAGGAGTTAAATGCACCACTTTGTGGACTCACCTCACATTTACTTGAAGGGTTAAGTGCACCACCTTTAGTGCTTTTCAATACTTTTTGATAGAGAATTACTTACTTTTCATTTTTTTAGAAGGCCTGCTTGGGGATTTCATCACCTCAAGGGACGACCTTAACTCCCGTGTTTTGGCGGAGTATAAATATCGGGAGGTGAATCCAAAGACACCTCTCTTGGGAATGAGTTAGATTTCACTCTTGGCTAAGCCTCAAAGAACTTTATACCTTTGAGAAGTGAAGGAGGAGATTTGGGTTACCGTCTCCCCCCGGCTGTGTGATTTCTAATTCTTCTCATCTACAGATTTGGGCCTCACGTACCTTGCGTATATCGAGGACTCCCTTTAGAAAATCAATGTATATCCTTGTAGACAACTTGCTAGGATGTTGTTGTGTTTTAAGTGCCTGCTAAAACATTCTCAAGAACATACACAAGTAGAGTCCTTAGGGAGTAGAAATACTAAGTCACTATTCTTGTTCATGCGCAAGGTTGCTTTGTCCCTTGCCCATTGCTTGAAGACTATTTGCTTGAACTCCTTGATTGCTATCTTATGTGCTTGATTAATGACATAAATCTGATCTACCTTTTTGTCTGTGATTTGTTTTTCTATTTTCCTGTCGTTCACCATCAGAAACTGGTTGTCTTGAGTTAAGAATCGATCGATCTTTGCTTTGACTCGTATTGTCTCTCATTAGTTCATCTTATCTCTTTATGCCTCTTGTACCTTGCATTGCGATTATCTTATCTCGGCTGTTCTAGCCATCTCTTTTTGACAATTTGTACCAGGTCCATCTTGCATCTTGGCTGTTCTAGCCATTTATCTCCTTTCATTATCTTTGAGACAGAGTCTAGCTTTATCCCGAATCTTTTCTCGTTACACCTTCGTCTATGACTGTCACGACTCGAAGTGGCAAGACTTATCCCATTCAAAACGCTGATCAAGATCAAAGTAAACCTTGTAATCAAGACATAGGTCATCCTGAATTTTTTATGAAATCTAAACTTCATGAGGAATTCTCACATTCTTCGTCATTCCAAGAGTATTACAATCCATTGTTTCAGATACAGTCTGACTTATTATTTCAAGAATATTATAACCCATTGTTTGAAGACCAGCAAGACTCTGAAGGGTCACTTTCTAAAATTAAACCTATTGATCCTTTTCAACCTATCAACTCTTTCACGATCTCTCATAATACTACCAACAAGATGGGAGAGCCAAAACCTTCAAAGTTGGTTTTCAATCTCAGCTCTAACATGCCAAAACCTTCAAAGTTAGTTTTCAATCTCAGCTCTAACATGCCAAAACCCTCAAAGTCTATCTTTAATCTTAGCTCTAGCATGCAAATAGTCAAAGCCATTGAGAAGGCTACAACAGAAGCTCAACCGCCTTCCAGATTTGCTAGAAACAAACCTTGGATCTCTCACTGTGACATGATCATTGCTCCAGGGAGTGAGGATACTCCTAAACCCAAAACTCCCTTTGTCTTGCGAGGCCCTGCACCTCCCTCTTATAACTACACAAAATCTCTAGCTTGTGCGAATGCTATCCCTCGATCTCATGCAAAGATTGTGCTCAAAGGTCCTGAACCTTCAACATCCAAACCAAAACTATCTATGGATAAAGCCCTCACTAAGGAAAACATCCCCAAAGATCTCAATCTCAATCAGTTCCAATCTATGGTGGGTCATTTGACCTCGCCTCATTATTTACCATTCTCTAAGGAAGACGATCACTTGTTGAGCCACCCGCATAATCCTCTCCTGCACACTGAAGTTATGATAGGCCCCAAGAGTATCCCCCATGTCCTCATTGAAAATAGTGCTAGCCTAAATACTTGCTCTGCTAAGATGCTTACCCAAACAACAGACAGCTTTGTTCCTGCCAATAGAGAGTCCATTGAGTTCTATGAGGCCAAGCTAAAAGAAATAGAAAAGACCCTGAAGATCAAAGATATTGGCATGGGGGAATATCAGATTGAGTCTGTCTTGTCATTGAAAACTCTCCCTCCATCTCCACATTCCTATGAGGAACCTTCTGAAGATGGATTTGGTATTAGCTATCAGAGCTATGAGCTTGACCAACCTAGCTGCAGCTTTCACTCATGCAAGGATTCAGATAATGAAGAAATACAGATTCATCCTATGACACATGAAGGATCTTTGAATGATCAAAATTCTGATTCAGACTACCAGAAAGAGTCTTATCTACCTTCTCAAGTGCTTCAGGAACATGATTTTGGTCCTCACCAGGAGGATTTTATACACTCTACTAAACAGATTTCTACTATTGCAGCTACTACTGAATATGTCACTGCCTCTAATGGCACACATATTGATTGGGAGCAACTACTGGATGCTTCCCTTGTCTTGGGTATGCCTATTCTAGATTGTTCCACTACTTCTGTTATTGAACAGACTCCTACTACTATCGACTCCAATGGCACACATACTGATTGGGAGCAACTGTTGGATGCTTCCCTTATCTTGGGTATGCCCTGGGGTATGCCTACTCTAGATTGTTCCACCACTTCTACTATTGAACAGACTCCTACTATTTCCAACTCCAATGGCACACATACTGACTGGGAGAAACTATTGGATGCTTCTCTTCTCTTGGGTATGCCTCAAGATATGCCTATTCCAGATTACTCTGTTGCTTCTACTACTGAACAAGATCCTATTGTTAAAGAAACACTTCCTATGTTAGATGACAGCAATGAAGAAAGTCTGCCTCCAACTATGTCTCTAGCTGAATGGGACTCCATATCAGATGCTACTACAGAAATACCAGTTGATGCTATGCACTTATATGCTAGTATTAACAACTCAGAAAGAGGAGAAAGTTATGATCCTCCAGATCAAGCTATTGATGATGATCCTTTCCACCCTCCTGTGGAGATCATTCCTATGGCTCCTAGGCCATCTACTCCAAGCTATACTCCTACTACTCTAGCAAATCATGGGTATGTAAGACCCCATTCTGTTATAGCTTCATGGAATATTGGAAGATCCAAAATTGAAATGGTTCCTATTCGTGCACTCTTACCACCTGAAAGGGGACCTGACTCTTGGAATAGGTTATCTTGGTTAGGCTCACATAATATTCCTCCAAACTTATCTGACTCTTCTAAGATGACTCACAATCGAAAATGCTCTATGGAAGATTACTTTCTTGATCTATCTGATGCATTCATGAATGATGAGGATGATACTGATATATTTGCACTTGAGCCCATCCCATCGATTTCTCTTCCCTCTTCATCTCCCAGAAAAGTGGCCCGTCCACTTCCATTTCCACCTCTCCACCTGAACCAGTCATATAAGCCTTTTTCATCCACCATTCCTGAGTCTTTTGGAAGTAACTTGGATGTGCAACATAAAAATAAAAATAATGAGAATCCACTTATATATCAAGGTCACCATGTCCCATCTAATCGACATGTGACTATGAAGAAAGGAAAGCAACAAAGGTGTTCAAAAGACCGCAAAGGTCCTCAAAAAGAAGAAGACAATCAAAAGCCAAAAAATAAAATAAAAAATGGATCTCAAAATCCATTCTATAGGCATTGTCATCAAAAGCACCTCAAAGTAAAGAAGAAAAAATTCAAAAGCTATGTGGATTCCAAAGAAAGAAAAAATCAAAGTTGTCATTTGAGCTTCCAAAATTCTCATGCTTCCCTCCATTTCATCACCCTTGCCTCTCATACTTTACCCTCTTCACTCCATCTTGCCTTGTCCCAAAGTGCATATCAACATCTCCTCATTGCTAATGACATGACTAAGAGAAATCTAGAATGTACTCTTCCTAAGCATTTAGAGCGTGGGAAATCTGACAAAGAGTTAAGGTGTGTCCATGAGGATATTTGTGGGTCTCACTTAAGTGGTCTTTCCTTGACTATGGATCTCTTGACTATTGGACACTACTGGTTGGTTCTCTTGTTACTGCTACAACATCTGGTTTTGATTCTGCAACTTCTCAGCTGGCTACTGCTACAAATGATTGTGTTCTCAGAGATTCCTACTGAAGGAGAGAAACTCAAAGAGCCCATCAACGCTCTTCATCTAAGAAGTTCTATAGCTGACATTCTCAATATGCTCATGTACATATTTATTGATCCTGAAAAAATCCTAAAAATTGCAAAATGTCCTGAAAAAATGATCATCTTAGTGAAAACCTGGCAAACAGGCGCTTTGATGTATCTATTATCCTGGTGAAAACCTGGTAAACAGGCACCTTGATAATACAAAAAAAAATGAAAAATTTCAAAAATACAAAAAAAAATGAAAAGATCAAAAATACAAAAAAATCAAAAAAAGAGAAAAGTACAAAAAAATTGAAAAAGAGAAAAATGTGCCATTGATGAAAACCTGGTAAACAGGTGTCATGGTAGCAAAAATAGAATCTCTGCCAAGATGGTGAAAACCTGGTAAACAGGCACCTCTTGTTTTCCTGAAGCTGCATCTCATCTCAGCATCGCTTGGCTCTTAGTTTCCTGCTTTAGTTTCCTTCCTTTCCTGCTTTAGTTTGTTTTCCTGCTTTCCTGCTTTCCTGCTTTAGTTTGTTTCCTGCTTTGGTTTGCTAGCTCATGCCTTGCTTTCAGTGTCTTTGAGATTTTACTCGACTCTTCATGGATTGGAACTCGTTCACACTTGGGGGCACCTACCTGGTCTAGGGGGCATTGTCCTATCGCTTTCAGAAACTCTTTTGAGCATTGGTCGCCAGTGGTTCTCACTGTGCCTGCCTTCGAATACCTAGCTTTTGTTCGATCTCTCTTCTTCGGGATTTCTCCCTTTTATCAATCACCAGTGATTCTTATTACATTATCTCATTGAGACTTCGAACGTTATCTTTCCGAATTGACTTCAATCCACTTGCACACGAACTTAAACTGAAACTAAAACTAAATGTGTGTTTCTTTGAGGCATGTTGAGCTTTGTTTTCTTTGAGTGTTTGTTTGTTTGCTTTCTTTGCTTTCTGCTTGTTGGTTTAGTTCCAATGATCCAAAGAATTCATTTAAGAGGGGTGTCCATCTGTAAGAGCCTCTATCTCGTATTGGATGGCCATGCGTACCTCGAATCCTTTTATATGGATGCTTTGGTGAGGTTGGTTCTTCTCCTTGTCTTTTGAGTAACTTCTTTCTGCTACTGATGAAATTGCATGCTGGTCCTGTTAAGTGAACGTAAGGGTCACTGCGAGCAATCTTTGGCAAAAGAAAGAACTCCTGCGTGCTTGGTGTGTTTGTTCGCAAGAGACATTCAGGTCATTCTAGCATTTATGCTCTAATGCTTATGTTAACTTGCTAGATTAAAAGGAATAGGTGTTCAGGTCATTCTAGCTTCTTGTGCCTTAATGCTTACACCTCATTCTGACAAATTTAAGACTTATGTCATATTCATATTCTCATGTTGGGGAGAATTGTATGGCATCTTGCGATTGTCCCGTGCTTAAAAGAACTCAATGATGATAAATACGATGAGTCCAACAGCCGAGTTTGGAGGATTGCATTTGTTCATCCTAGGCCTGCATTTAGACTTGCATCTTTCATTCTAGGCTTGCATTTGGAGTGCTTTCTTGTTTCTCTCTTGATTGCTTTCTTCTGGATCTGCTCATCAAAGGTTCTCATCTTTGTATGTGCTTGAATGTGACCTCTAAATCAGGCACAACACAGTTAATAGTAGGCTTTTCAGATCCTTCATAATCTCCTGCATATGAATCGCTGGCCTCTTCTTCCAAAGCCTGAGCAATAGGACACTGTAATGGTGAGTGGGGCATATTATAGGCCATAAACCAAGGGGTACTTTCCACATTATGTGCTATATTCTTCTTCAAGGGATCTAGTGTATCTCTTCCATTTTGGGGTTCATTATTATCAGGAACAGGCCTCCCATCTTTCCAGTTTGTTTTGTAAGGCATATCTCTCAAATTAGGGGCTTTGTCCTACCTTTGATAAGGAGGTCTCACATCTTGAAAGTTTCTACCACCTTTATCAAACCTTGTTGGGAAATATTTAGTGTTACCAGGTCCTTTGTCCATTCTATCCTCCTCTTTGGATGGCCTTATAGGTTGTGGCCTGGTTTCTTTCCATAGTCTACCTTCATCCCTTTTGTACATTTGGCCAGATGCCTTTCGGTTACTATCAATATTTATAGCCAACTTAAAAGCACCTCTAAGGGTACGGGGATTCTTGTCTCTCAAAAGGTAAGACATCTTACCATCCATAGAAGTGAAATAAGTTGTCATGCAGACTGCATCATCTAGCCTCAATACTTGGAACAATTTATACATAGCCTTTTGGAATCGGCTATTAAACTCTGACATGCTCTCATTGTAATGTTTCTTGATATTATTGAGCTCATTGAGCATGTAGCTAATGTTCACATGTTCTGCATATTGCTCTTTAAAGCATCTGACAAATTCTTCCCAAGATGCAATACTATTCTCAGGTAACCCCCTATACCAATCCCTAGCATCCTCAATCAATGATTGAACAAAGAGCTTCATTATGACATCTTCATGTTCAATTTCATAATAATTTACCTTATCTATAAAAAACTTCAGATGCTCTTCATAGGTAATAACATTATTCCCAGTAAATAATGGGATCTTCTTTCTGATTTCATTGGGGATAGCATTAGGTTGGCCAGGAATACCATCAAAAAATAGAGGCCTATATCTATCCAAATAAACTGGTCTCCTTTGGATATTTGGTTGATTCAGAGGGGTAGTTGCAACATTTTGACAGGGTATAGTTCCCACTATACCACTAGCTATAATGGGAACTTGATTGGGAACTGGTCCGGTAAAGTTTGTCCAGGGTGAAAGGCTTGAGCATTTGGAAGTGAAGTATTGGGCTGACTGAAAGGAGTTGTTCCTATGGTGATAGGGATAGAGGTACTAGTGGATGTGTTCATGTTAGCATGTAGGAAGGAAATCTTCCTCTTCATTTCATCAGCAACAGTCTCCAACTCAAGTTTCTCCAGTTGAATAGCCAATTCTTCCTTTGCTTTTCTAGCCTTCTCCATGTCTATACTTGTTTGAGAATGTGCATTAGGAGGGACCACAATTTTCTTGGGCTCATTAATATTTATACCCACCAATTTCTATTTTCCCTTATCAGGGATTTCTTTGGGAGCAGTTATAATCTCCTTATTCCTCTGGATTTCAGAGGGATTCAATTTCCTTAAGACATGGCATGTTCCCTCAAATTCACCTTGCTTAGGTTTATTATCCTGGGCCTGCTTTCTCAAATCTTCCATGTCACCAAATAAGTCCTTATTTAAACCTTGAACATCTTGGTTTAAATCACTAACTTGGGTCTCATTTTTCTTGGTTCTCTTGAGAAGATCCTGCCTCTCTATGAGTAAATCATAGAATTGTTGTTCCCTTGCTTTCAACCTATTTGCAATCTCAACCAGTTGTTCACTCTCCTTTTTTCTTAAAGCAATCACCTCTTCTCTCAACTTCTCAGAATCATAGGAGGTGGTCTCAGTAGCAGAGGTTACTTCTGGTTGTTCCAAAGTTTCTCTTGCAGGGAAATAACTTGCTTCTGTGATCTCTGTGATTACTTCTTTCTACATGTGCACACTTGGTGTAACCCTCTTGACATGTTCGGGATCATCAGAAGAAGATGAAGACTCATGAGGGAGTGGGACATGAGATCTTTCTTGAGAAGGGCCTTGGGAACTAGCAGTATGCTGACCTCTTCAAGACCATTGTTTCCTTCTTGGTGTATGGAGCTCATCACCAATATTATCTTTAGGGTGATCCTTGTAATAAGACCTGATGTACCTTGGTCAACTCATGGTAGAGCATGACAATATTTGCAAAGTTTACAATAATTAGCAACTGGTAGCACAAAGTTTAGAGTTTCCACCCACTTTTACGCGGAAATGAAATTATTCTATATTGGTCTACAATATGCACAATAGACAGGATTTGCACTAACCTATTGCACGCTATTCAGAAGGTTATCCCCAGCAGAGTAGCCAATTTGTTAGCTCTTTTTCATGTAGAATCGCCAATATAATTTTCAAACTTGACTCTCGGGTTCTCAACTCTGGATTCTTACAGGGAAAAGGCTAATTGATAAGGACCAAGTCCTTCTTCTACTTCGGGCTCTATAGACCTAGGTGGGTGTACCTATCTTCAGACTCACTGCTTCACAATGATATTAATTGAAGTAAACACTCATTGCAAAAAAATGACAAATGTGACAAGGATAAACTCCTTCTTTTCAAGCTTTGAACTCGGGCAGGTTAACCCATGTCAGATCTACTTCTTGAAAGGATCACAACACTAGTTTATATCCTTGATACAAAATTTATCTTCTCAGTCATTCAAAAATACACGAAAGTAAATTATTATTTAAGTTTTGTTGAGGATGAGATCTCTGCAAATCGAGGATAGACCAGTGCCTTATCTCCGGGTATAGAGTCAAACAGTGAAACATTTACTTACAAAAATCTTCTAAATGAAACACAAACAAATCCCAGATGAAACGCCTTACAATTCATCCTCTCTTAAACACATTTGATCATCAAATTCTTGCCAAATTCCTAAGCTCTTAAAAATTAACCTAAAGACATTACCCTTTCCTTGAAAGGAGCTAGAGATTAAAATCACAGATACCTTGTAAATGGTTTATCAAAACTACCTTATAGATTCAATACACAAAAGCCACATAATTCAAACAAGAAGAAAATTGAAATCACGCAAGGGAATTCTATTGTATTCCAATAAAATTTCACTGTATTAATACATTTCAAAATCTGATAAAATATTCTAAGATTTCAACAATGGAGCCAAGCCTCTACAGTATATTTTTCAACCTCCTCTCAAAAGAGTAAAACTTACTATATATAACATAGCCATCTTGAAATCCTTGAAAGGATGTAACAAGCTTGGGATGGCTAGAAAAGATCCTATACTAGAGACAAGATTACAAACTGACAAACAAATTGTAACAACACATTACAAAGATCTTTTCTTAATAATTCTGCAGGTGGCATCTTTGTCTAAAGATATTTCAGAGTAGTTGCTGAATTCACTGCATGAATGATGACTACCATCTGGCTAATTTACATCATCCTTTTTTTGAAACTTGCTCTCCCTCAATTTCTGGATCAGATGCCATCTGCAACTCTATTCCTCCTCCTCCTCTATAAGTTGGACAACTGGCCTCTTTTTCTTCTTTAATGTTAGCTTCTCCCAAGCCGCTACTTCATCATCTACTGGCCAGTTGTAAGTCTGCAATTCTTGTAACAAGCTAACTTGCTTGTCCCACATGAAGTCAGTTATATTTTTGGCTTTTACCACAAATCATATGCAATCATTTTCAATTTTAAATTGACTATCAATGATGTTATTACACCTCTCAAAATCTAGAGTATTGTCATTATTAAGGAAAGCATCTTGTGTAATCACCAACTGATCCATTGACAGCTTCCATTCTTCCAACTTGATCAGGTTTCCACTGTCATCACATACCGCAGGCAGATACTTGCTATAATGTTTATCAAAAATAAACAACTTAACCCTCACCTGGTTAGACTTACCTTTAAAAAACTTTGAAACAATATTGATTAAGCCAATCTTCTTGATGAAGGGTGCTCCCCTTAATACCACAAACACATAATAGAAATAGAGAAACAACAATAATAATATGCAAGAACAGAAAATTGGCTTCTTATTATCTCCACAAATGTGGAATTACAAACTTTCAGAATTACAATATGCAAAGCCACATGGGAATTCCCTTACAATATTTTGTAGGATAAAGCCTCAAACTATTACCCAGATCTACTACCCAGAACTATTATGAACTGCCTAAGACAATAATACAGCCTTCCTTATATAGGCAATTTTCACCGCCTGAGAAGGTTCCAGAAATTTAGCCCTAAGGGCCGACCAAAATTAGGATTATTTTATTTTACATTTTATTACATCATAGTCAGCTCAAGATAACGTTTGAAACCCGAACAAAAATTTTGAAGAAAATTATTTTTCGCCATTTCAAGTGGCCCAACTTTCGAAGACCATAAGTTAGCACCAGTTGACCCGATCAGCTATTATAACCCCATTTTGGAAATGCCACAAAGCACTCTATAGGCTTGACCGGTGCAAGTGCTTGTCACCCAAATTTTTGACCTCATCCGGGGCCTCTAAAGTCTTCAAAACTGAGTTCAAAGTTTCTGTACCCTGCTGCCAATACCAAAAATCTTCAATATCTTCCAGTATACACTTGATCTAGTAATGAAACTTTACTGGCAGACTTATATGACCAAAATGAACCTCCAAGAAAGAAATCAGATCATTCTGAGCACATACGAAAATTACCAAAAATAGTAACTTTCCATAAATAGCAGCTTTGCACAAAATAGCCCTTATTGAATATAAAAATAGAAATATTTTTGGGTGATGCAAGATTGCTCTTACACCCAGGATGCTCCTGCATCAGACACCTAGGGTAATTTGAGAAGTGACCCTGTCACGACTCAGGTGTGCAGAGGAAAACCAAGACGGTTAACCTCCACCCTTGTTAGCCATGATGAATCTTCAACAGGTTGTCCTCTCCACTTGACCAGATATTCTTCATATGTCCTATTTCTTGTGCTTCTACCAACATGACTATCCAGTATATCTTCAATCTCCTTAGTGTCTAAACTAGTTGCTGGAATACTCCACTGTGCTGCTATGATCTCATCTTCAACACCTCCTTCATGATACTCTATCAGATCTAAAATGTTAAACACTGGTGAAATATTTAGCTCAGTAGGCAATTCTACCTCATATGCATTTCCTGAATCATGTTTCTTTAGTATCTTACATGGTCCAAACTTCTTCATTTTCAACTTGTTATATGTACCAACCGAAAACCGCTCCTTCCGCAAATGAACCATGACTTCATCTCCAACCTGAAATTCCTTATGCCTCCTTTTCACATCTGCCTTAGCCTTATACTGTGCATTCATCTTGGCAATATGCTTCCTCACCTCCTCATGGATGTTTTTCAAATGTTCTACAAAATCTTCAGCTTCAGCACTACTTATTTCTCCTTTATCTATCTTCCTCAATTCAGATGCATTTTTTGGACTACTTCCATATACAATTTGGAATGGTTATTTACCAGTGCTCCTGTTGACAAAATTATTGTATGCAAATTCTACCTATGGTAAAATCAAATCCCATCCTGTTGGCTTATCTCCAACCAAACATCTCAACAAATTTTCCAAACTTCTATTCACCACCTCTGTCCGTCCATCAGTCTATGGATGATGTGATGAACTGAACTTCAAATCTATCTTCAACTTCTTCCACAATGTCCGCTAGAAATATCCAACAAACTTAGTATCTCGATCTGAAACTATGGTCTTTGGCAAACCATGAAGTCTCACTACTTCTCTGAAAAACAATTCTGCTACATGAATAGCATCATTAGTCTTCTTGCAGGGAATGAAATGTGCCATCTTTGAAAATCTGTCAACCACCACAAAAATTGAATCATGTCCCCGCTGAGTCCTCGATAAACCAAGAACAAAGTCTATGCTGATATCTGCCCAAGGCTTCTCTGGTACAGGTAATGGCTAATACAACCCTGTATTCTGCTTCACTCCTTTCGCCATCTGACATACTTTGCAACTCTGTACAAACTTCTTCACGTCTTGTTGCAACTGTGGCCAATAATAATTCTCACTGACCAAAGAAAGGGTTTTATCATGACCAAAATGTCTAGCCAATCCTCCGCTATTCTTCTCCTTGATGAGATTCTCCATCATAGAACTTCATGGAATGCACAACTGACTCCCTCAGAATAGCATATCATCCTGGATGATGAAATCCAACTATTTCATCCTGTTTAAAGTAACAGGTTCTGTACAAGCTTTCCAAACTTCACCAAAATCAGGATCCTCTGGATACAAATTCTTGAGTTCCTTGAACCCAACCACCTCAATCTACATCTCTGTTAGTAATAGTTTCCTTCTGCTAAGAGCATCTGCAACCCTGTTAGACTTTCCACTTCTGTGTTTCAAAACAAATGTATAACTCTGCAAAAACTCAACCCATTTCAAATGCCTCTGATTCAACTTTCCTTGACTATTCAAATATTGCAAAGCTTGATGATCAGTATACAAAACAAACTCCTTAGGAAGTAGATAGTGTCTCCACTTCTTCAATGCTTGAACTATAGCATAAAATTCCTGATCATAAATAGAATATTTTCTCTTGGCATCATTTAACTTCTCACTGAAATAAGCAACAAGTTTACCTTCTTGGCTCATAACAGCTCCTATTGCAGTACCACTAGCATCACAATCTACTTGAAACACCTTATTAAAATCTAGAAGTGCTAAAATAGGTTGTTCTATAACTTTGTGTTTCAACAATTGAAAACTCTTTTCTGCCCCATTAGTCCACTTAAACTCTTTTCTATCCCCTCTCATTGTTTCAGTCAAGGGTCCACAAATACTACTAAAATTTTTGATAAACTTTCTATAAAAGCTAGCTAGACCATGAAAAGATCTTACCTCAGTAGCATTCCTTGGAGTAGGCCATTCAAGGATAGCCTGTACCTTCTCTGGGTCCATTTTTAGACCTTCTGCTGAAACTACAAATCCCAAATACACTAACTCTTTCTTCACAAAATTGCACTTCTTCAAATTAATCAACAATTTTTCATCTCTCAACTTCTCAAATACCATATGAATATGCATCATCTGTTCCTCCAATGTCTTGCTAAAAATCAAAATATCATCTAGGTAAACAATGACAAACTTACCCAAAAATTCTTTCAGAACCTCGTTCATAAGCCACATGAAAGTGCTCGGTGCATTGGTTAGCCCAAAAGGCATGACTAACCACTCATATAGTCCTTCCTTTGTTTTGAAGGCAGTCTTCCATTCATCTCCTTCTCTGATCCGAATCTGGTGATATCCACTCTTCAAATCTATCTTTGAGAAATACACAGCCCCACTCAAACA
The DNA here is from genome assembly GCA_027943335.1 of Chamaecyparis obtusa. Taxonomy (NCBI): domain Eukaryota; kingdom Viridiplantae; phylum Streptophyta; class Pinopsida; order Cupressales; family Cupressaceae; genus Chamaecyparis; species Chamaecyparis obtusa. The sequence goes on from BSBK01012402.1 coordinate 57,726, forward strand.
GTTCATAATATCATCCATTCATGACAATGGAAACTTATACTTGATTGTGATCTTGTTTATTTCTCTAGAATCTGTACACATCCTCCAGTCTCCATTCTTCTTTGGTGCTAATACTGCTGGTACAACACAGGTACTCAGACTCTCTCAAATCAACCCCTTCTGTAACAACTCATGTACTTGTCTGTTCAACTCTTCACTTTCTACTGGTGTCATTCTGTGTGTTGCCTTGTTTGGAAAATTAGCTCCTAGAATCAAATCCATCTGATGACTGATCTTCCTTACCGGTGGTAATCCATCAGGTACATTATCAGATACAATATCCTAAAACTCATTCAACAAATCTGCAACCTCTACAGGTACATCCTCTACTTCTTCTTTACCAACTTTTAGAATTAAAGTAAAACACACATGCTCATGCCTCATACCATCTAGGAATTTCCTTCCATCAACAAATGTTATTCTTGCATTACCACATACCTTTTCTTCGGTCTCCTTCAATGGATTTAGCTTATGTCGCACTCCATCCTTTGTCAGGGAATAGGTATTTGCATGACCATCATGTACAACACATCTTTCAAACTGCCATGGTATACCCAACAACATATGACATGCATCCATAGATATGATATCACACAATACCTCATCTTGGTATCCGCCAATCTTGAACTTCACCAGGCATTGTTCATTGACCATGACCTTGTGGTCATCTTGTACCCAGGCAATCCGATATGGATGTCAGTGTTTCTGTCTCTTGAGCTTCAACTTTGTCACCATCTCTTCTGACACCAAATTGTCAATGCTTCCACTATCAATAATCACATCACAACATTTACCTTCACACTTGCACCTGGTGTGAAACAAGCTCCTCCTTTGCTCAGGTTCATTCTCACCACTCAACAGGACTCTTCTGTTAATCAACGTTTCTCCTCTTTCAGCATCTTCAAAATTTGATGATTTGGCATCTTCATCTACATGTGCAACTCTGGCCTGGCCTTCATTTCTCCTGTCTGTTCTGCCTTGGTGCTAAGGACATTCAAATGCCCTATGACCTTCTTCTCCACAGTGAAAACATGTTCCACGGAAGCCACCTCTTCTAGATCCTTGTCCTCTTCCTCTTCCTCTCTGATCTCTATTATTGTGATCCTGGAAGTGATTGGAATTATTTCCTCACTGATTTCAACTACTACTAGCCTCATCCTTCTTTTTCAGATCTTCATTTCGGCCACCATATGACCATCCACCAGATCATCCACCGCAACCTCTTCCATTTTGTCTTCTCTCAAACTTCTTGTTCAGCTTTTCCTCTACTTTTAGGGAAAACTGGTATGCCTCTTCAATACTGTTCATTCGAACCAAATTCAGCTCCTCCTGAATGCTTGGCCTTAACCCATTAAGGTATCGGGAAACTTTCTCCTTATCAGCTTCCGCATGGCCTGTTCTGATGAGAAGTCGATAGAACTCCTCTGTATACTCCTAAACAGATCTTCCTGCTTACTTCAAACTCTACATTTTCTTCAGTAGGTCAAGCTCATAATCAATAGGAATGAACTGTCACTTCAATTTATCCACCATCTGATCCCATCTCGTGATTTTCTCCTTTCCCCTTCTATTTCACTCCAACTGAATCTCTTGCCACCATATCTTCGCATGACCTTTCAGTCTGGCCTTCACAAATTTGACCCTATCAAGATCCTCAACATCTTCATACTCAAAATATTCCTCACATTCATTGATCTAGTTGATCAATTCTTCTGGGTTAAGATTTCCAGAAAATGTAGGAACCTCAATTTTAGGTCTTTTCCCAATCTTAGAAATGGCCCGAAAAAGTCTTTCTTCCTCCTGATTTACAATTTCAACTTCTCCTTCTTGATATTCTTCTTCAGCTTCATCTTTGCTTTCATCTCTGACATTAAGATTCATTCCTCTATGAATCTCTTCTTGCAATGCTCGCACTTGTCTCTGCAACTCTCTAACGTCAGGTTTCACAGCACCAACTCTTTCACCACGTTCTCTTCGTGGAGGCATTTTCGCAATGCGCACTGAAACCCTAACCACAGTCCTGGTGCAAACTACCTCATAGTCGGTGATCTGTTTACACACTCAAGAACTCCTACTCTGATACCACTTGATGAAGGGTGCTCCCCTTAATACCACAAATATGTAACAGAAATAGAGAAACAACAATAATAATATGCAAGAACAAAAAATTGGCTTCTTATTATCTCCACAAATGTGGAATTACAAACTTTTAGAATTACAATATGCAAAGCCACATGGGCATTCCCTTACAATATTTTGTAGGATAAAGCCTTGAACTATTACCCAGATCTACTACCCAGAACTATTCTGAACTGCCTAAGACAATAATACAGCCTTCCTTATATAGGCAATTTCCACCGCCCGAGAAGGTTCTAGAAATTTAGCCCTAAGGGCCGACCAAACTTATGATTATTTTATTTTACATTTTATTACATCATAGTCAGCTCAAGATAACGTTTGAAACTCGAACAAAAATTTTGAAGAAAATTATTTTCCGCCATTTCAGGTGGCCCAACTTTCGAGGACCATAAGTCATTACCAATTGACCTGATCGACTATTATAACCCCATTTCAGAAATGCCACGAAGCACTCTATAGGCTTGACTAGTGCAAGCGCTCGTCACCTAAATTTTTGACCTCATCTGGGGCCTCTAAAGCCTTCAAAACTAAGTTCAAAGTTTCTGTACCCTTCTGCCAATACCGAAAATTTTCAATATCTTCCAATATACACTTGATCTGGAAATGAAACTTTACTAGTAGACTTATATGACCAAAATGAACCTCCAAGAAAGAAATCAGATCATTTTGAGCACATACAAAAATTACCAAAAATAGTAACTTTTCATAAATAGCAGCTTTGCACAAAATAGCCCTTATTGAATATAAAAATAGAAATATTTTTGGGTGATGCAAGATTGCTCTTACACCCAGGATGCTCCTGCATCACTTCTCAAAAACTTCTGTAACTACTCTAGGGATCTCAGGCTTATGCTCTTGTAGGCTATCAAGTTTATCAAACAACAAACTTCTTCCAGACCAAACACTATGAAGTGGCTCCAAAGCAGCCAATGATTCATTTATCTTTTTGTTTGTCTGGTGTAATTGGCTGACTGATTGATAAATTGCATCCATTTTCTCTATTATCTTATCTTACCTATATTGTACAATCTTTGAAATGGTGTCCAAAGATGCCTCTATCCTTATCTTATCTAAATCTTCATTAGGTCCCTCAGCTACTTCTTCATCAATTTGAATTGGGACCTCAATCTGCACAGGGGGAACAACAACCACCTTTGAAGCTTCTTCCAGCTTAACTTTTATCTCTGCCAATTCATCTTCTAGTTGCTTGATCTTCATCAATTTTAAATCTCTGTCCTTGGCCACTAGGTTTGCACTTTCAAACAACTTCAAGTACCTTTTAGATAATTGAACTATTTTTGCCTCATTTAGGTCAGCCCAATGAGTCACTGCCTTAGAAACTTCAAGGTCAATTGTATTCTGCACAGTCCAAATAATTTGATTCCCTTCCATTTTATCTTTTATACTCAATAGGGATGGTTTTTGAGTCCTAGGGGCCATTGCCCACATTGCAACAGCTTGAGACTTAGGGTCATAGCCACTTCCTCTTATCATATCACCAATGTGAACCTCATATGATAGGCTGCCTGGCAGTTGTCTTCTTATTTGATCTATGATGAAAGCAGAGGTTAGATCCCATCCTACAGTTAATAGCATTCCACTTGACTTGACCAGTTGTCTAGCCTCATCTCCAGTTATGAGATCAAGGCTAGGATCATAGGAATTTAAGGCTCTCAATGTCTCTTCACTTGGTTCCATACCTTTAGGCAGAAGTTTCCTCACTTCTTGCTGCTTATTCCAAACAAGGAAACTCTTGAATTCATCAGTTTTAATAAACTGGTCATCACTCAAAAATTCCTCTTGATAGACCTCTCTGATATCCCTTTCTGACCACAAGGACTGTTCCTTATCTGCTTCATCAGTGGCCACCTTCTTTCCTTCTGTTATTGCTTTTATCAATTGGTGATGGTAAACCCTATCACCTGGCACTACAGCAGATGCTGTATCAATTATTCTCCTTTGTTTTTCCTACCTTGAAGGCTCTCCCACCTCAAACCTCTATTTCTTCAAGGGTGGCTCTAGAGTATCCCCTATTTCTGGTTGGTCTTCAAAAGGCCTAACACTTTGTACATCTTCCATTTGTGGTGGGTTGTTCCCTTCCTATGATTCATTAGAAAACTCCTCTTGATTAGAAGATGAATAATCTTTCATTTTCTTTGGTTGACTCTGGTTAATCAACTTCTCCAACTGATTTGATAGAATGTCATGCATCTCTATCATCTTGTCAATTCTTTTTAAATAGGGAAGGTCAGGGAAGAAACCCTCAAAAGGAAGCTGGGCTGCCATCACTTTTTTTGACAAGTCTATCAAATAAAAAGTATCTGCTCCATCTCCTCTTGACCTCATCATCATCAATGATATTTTTTACTACATCTTCCTCATCCAAGCCTTCATGTTCTTTGTTCACACCAATGTTTGGGATGTATAGCATCCTGGTAGTTTTGATAAATCCCTCCAGATCTACATATCTACAAGCACCAGTAGCCATTTTGAACTGATTTAACGATGTAGTAATGTAAGGAAATTCCCTCTTTCCTACCAGGAAGTCACCTATCTTGAATTTCCTAGCTGTGAATGTACCCTTCCTGTGAGGGGCTAGAATTTCCCTATCTATCCACATCAACTACCACAATAATTCCAAACAAGCAACCCTTGGAGGCACAAATTTTGGTAATAGATGTGGGGGCTGGGGGCAACCGTAGACTCTCAAAATTGTAGCATTCTCCCCCAAGTAAAAATCACCCCAATTGTGATCTCCCTCCCATTTGTTCACAAACTGCACTGGTCGTAGGAGCCTGAGGACCCTTGGGGATATCCTTGTAGTGTTGATACCTAACATCCTTATGAGAGGATACATAATGAAATTCTAAAAGAGACAAAAATTCCCCTCATTGGAAGTAGAATTCCACATCCTCACCCATAATTGCACTGGATTATACTGGCCTTCAAAGTTGAACCTTGGCTTCAGCATGTTCGAATCAAAACTACTAATATTGAAGAACAAAATTAAGTGCATTAGCAAAGAATAATGCATGAACTTAATTGGGCTCTTACTATCCTTGACAGAAATCAAATCCTAATGCATTCTATCAATGATGTACTGGATGTAATCATAGGTAGTGTTAACCCAAGAATTCTGGATGTCTAGGATAATCATCAAAAGGTTAGCTGGTAAAAACTCTGCATCCCCATCAATTTCCAAAACCCTACACAACCCATAACAAGTTTGCTTCATGTAATGCTGAGGGGACTTAAAATGGTAAGGGGCATTCATGTGAGTAGGGAGGGGAGCTATATACTTATCCTAATTTGGGATATGCTTCATTATTTGGTCCTTCACTATCCCTATATTCTTCTTATACCTCTCCTTTTCTTTGCTCAAGTCAATTTCAGTAGAAGTGGATGTATAAATATTAAAAGCCTTCATGAATGAACCCCTATCAAGAGTAACCAAAGCTAACTAGTCCTCTTTCCTAATAGTCTTAGAAATAGGGTCATAACACCTAGCTAGAGCAATAATTAAATCTGCATCCAGGAATACATCAGGCACTAATAATTTCCCTAACCCCAAAGCCCAACCATTACATATAGGGATATGACTATCTCTATTTTTATAAAAGAAGTTGAAGATAGTATAACCTGTGGTATTTGGTGTGATAGGATCTCTACATAACCCCAAAACATCTTCAAAAACATCATCAGGAGCTCTTTTGTTTTGACTGGAACCAGATAGCAATTTCAAAAACTCGTCTGAATAATTAGGCTTGCCCTTATCTTCACCACTTTTAGCCTTTGCTTCACTGCTAGAAGATGTTGTGCTTCTCTTAGGTTGACTCATCTTAGCTTTAGAATTATCTTCAATCTCTGCAAAATGGATTCACTTGGCGCTCAAAAATTGCTTTAGAATGACACAATTCTCTTCAAATGATTTTGGATACAGGAAACAATGAGCTTAACTTATTTATCAATGCAGATCAAGTATGTACAAATACCATAATCATTGTAAATCTCCTTAATTGCTCCTGCATTCAATTTCTCATGTCACCAGTTTTCAAAATGGAGCTAGCCGATGTACAGATGTTGACAGATAGATTTTAAAAAACTTGAAAACAAGGCAAATCATTAGGATCCTGCACTTTAAACCTATTTACGTCATGCAATCTTCCTTTGAAACTGATTGGATGGCTCATTAGTTTACTTCCTAGCTTGATACTGTACTTTATCCATGCAGGCAACGGTCCCTTTTCTTTTCTTTTATTACCTTTTCCAACTGGGCCCATTTAGTGAATCTGCGACTGAAAGCTCCTCATGATCACTGAATGCAATGTTAACCCTAGCATATATTCAAAGAACTAGTGACCAAAGCCTTCACGGCTTCTCAAAATGCAACCCTTAACTCATGATACTTTTCATGAATTAGCGAACATGGTAACACCCTTTGAGCACTTGACCGTATTTATTATTTGGAAAACTAGAGAGCAAAACCATCTCGCATTCTCTTAATTTCATAGCTAACTGTTAAATCTTTTGGAGATTTAGGGAACAAAGGGTTCACACATTCACTTAATGGATCACTTAACTGCTAAATTACTTGGAGAACTGGCGAAGCCTTCACTCTCTGAATCACTGAATCTTTCTTAACCATCATCTTTACTCTGAGATTCTGAATGAACCGTTGATCTTGTTGATGATCTACGGCTGTCGCCAGTTTGCTAAAATATTTGATCCTTGGTCATTTGATTACGAGATTCAGCGAACAAAGGGTTCGTTGTATCACTAGATCATATTAAACACTAAGTATTTCAATCCATGATTAAGTGACTAAAGACTCAATACTTAGCCAATCCTTTTATTCACGCATTCACCAAATGATTATGCCCTTTACCTTTTCCTTTTAGAGAACCCGCGACTAGATGACTCGCTGAATCACTAATCATTTAGCTTCTTACTAATTTATTTCGAGAACAAGCGAACACTTAAAACACCCATTCCACCAAATTTAGAAGTCTTTATGCATTCGCTTATTCACCAAATGAAACATGTAGGACCCAATAATACCTGAGATTAAACCACAACCATCGATCCTGACAATGATCTACGGTATTCGCCAAGTCGCTAGGCTATTTTTCCCTTAACCGCTAGATTCAAAGAATGAGCGATAACCATTGTCGCCAAGACGCTAAAATATTTGCAAAGAACCACCAAGGAATACACGAATTGGAGATAATGCACTCGCCAAATCGCCAGATGTTTTCTGATAACCGCCAGATATTTGGAGACTACGTGAACAAAGACAACACTTAACATTTTTAACATATTCTCTAGTTCGCTGAATGGTTGAGGTGTTAACCGGGATACTTAGAGACCATGCGACTAAACTGACACTTAGCATAAGATTGACTTGTTCACTGAATCATCGAATAATATATGACACATGCTATGACCTTTTCCAATTCAATGAACACAAAATTTTTAGCATGTGCATGATTTAATCTGCTTAAGTGACTTACAAAAGGTAACAATGAAAAAGAAGAATAAGGGCTAATCATGAGGACTTTTGCATGAATTCAACATTTTTCAAGGACAAGACCTAGGGTAAAGATGATTGAAGTGGGTTATGACAAATTTTTGAAGAACTTCTGACACCTGTACCTAGGAAACTTTACAGACCAGAGGACTAAACCAACATTTGGACAAAAAACCTCAAAAAATTAAGAATACTCCCAACATGTCTTCTGTCAATAAAACCCTTTTTGGTATGCTCAAAAATGCACCCATTGAGTCTATTTATGCTACAACCTTAGGGTGTGGCTTAAACTTTGGCTCATTGAAATTTTTCGTAATGATTAGATTAACTTCCTCTTCAACACTTTGATTTTTGCTTGCAGACGATGTAGATGCCATAAATTAATTCTAGGGTTTCGGCAAGCAACGAGATAGGAAGTGTTTGATCGCAAATGAACTTACTCAGTATCATGAAGAGTGATGTCGGTTCAATCTAGCGTAGCCTTGAATCCTACTGAAAATATTTTAGCTCAAACTATGTTCTATGAATTCTCTATTCTTTGAAATCACATTATAGAAATGAACTCTATTCCCTTGTATTTATAGACTTTCAATGTTCCTGCTCAAACATTTATGCAATAAATGCTCCATCTAACTTTTAGTACGAAACACTTATCAGCTCAGTGACAACTAAAACTTTTATCCTCTTGGTTAACATAGAGTTTCTTCATCGGTTGATACATGTGCTTGGTTAACCTTAGATAGTGGTTACCAAAGGGTAACCAACTCTCGATCTCTCTATTTATCGACTATATAACATTGTTAGCTCATGACAACTAAACCATAGTGCATCTTTATTCATGTTGATTTGGTATAAGGACATTATGCATAAGGAACTATATGTAAAATGTGATCTTTTGAAATATCAATCCCATACATACCTTTTTCACTTTAAGTGGAGGTACCAATGTCACCCAATCTAGTGGACGAGGTTTCACCGACAACATTACTTGACTCAACATTCTCATTAGATGCCTTCTTCCACATAGTGTTCCTTAACTTCATGATATCAACAATAGTATACCCACTTTCAAATATATGGTTCTCTTCTGGTGCTCGGTCTCTATAGTTCTTTCTTAAATGACCGACCTTATGGCAGTGCATACAAGCCATCCCAGTGTTTGTCCATCTTCTTGATTGTCCAATCTGACTCTTTCTATAATAGTTTTCTGCTATGTGTCCATAACTACCACATACAACATAGTTAGTCTATGTATTATAATCCCAAACATAAGAGTTACCTTGTCTCTTTGGTTGATATGGTCTACATCGTGATTTCTCCTTAGGTGTCTAGACTTGCTTCATTTTTGACTTATAGTCTCATGTAGTGTGTCCATGCTTGTTACAAGTATAGCACATTTTCTCCATCGTAGTATTATTAGCAAGATCATTTTGCTTAGCTCTACACTCATGAGTAGGATGTCCAAAATTTCCATAGTAATAACAATATCCATTAAACTTAGGAGTGACAGGAGGTTTACCTTGTGCTTTTCTTCTACACACATTAGATGTATGTCTCAATTTTCCATAATGATAACATGCCAACACTTTAGGTTCCTGATTTTGACTGATGTTGATTTGTTCATCTTGTTGTGATAATTCTCCTTCACCAGTGTAGCATATACCAGCTTTATTTCCAAATCTTCTCTGATTGGTTAAAAAGTCATCAATATTCTTGGAGTTGTCCTCAACAAGTTTCTTCATTTCATTTTGCTATTTCTGATTTTTCACTTCATTTCTCAGCTTCTCATTTTCTTCTCTGAGTCTTGCAACATCTTCTAGTTTTCTTGACAATTCTACATTCACTTAGTTTACCTCTTGATTCACAGTCATCACTTGATTAGTTACTTGGAAATGTCGATCATTGAGTCTTTGTATCTCACTCTCTTTAGTTTGAAGTTGTTCACTCATCTATCTTCAATCATCGATTTCCAAATTTCTTTCTTTCTCAGTTTGTTTTTCTTTGTTCATTGTTACTACCATTCTCACCATCTGAGATTCTTGACCGATTTGTAGTGCTTTCACTTGATCAGTTAAATATTGATTCTTTTCAGATAGATCAGTGATTATGCTTTCAAATCCATCAGAGATGCTTCCAGAACTAGATCCAATATGCTCAAATATGTCATCAATAGATTCTTCATGGTAATTGATCTCATTTTGTAGTCTAGCTAGGTTCTTCCTTTCATCCAATAATTTCTTCAGTCCTTCCTTGGCTTGCTTATACTATTCCACAAACATTTGCATTTGTATTGTCTAATTCTCAATAGTCTTGTCAAGCTTGTATCTCTCCATGACTTAGATATTTACCCTTCAATGGTTAAACTATCTAATAAGAGAACTATGCTCTGATACCAACTATTGGAATTAGGAGAGATAGGTACTGAGAGGGGAGGGGTGAATCAATGCCTTCAAAAACTTTACTTGTAAACCTTTCAGATCTATAATTGTAAACAATGATAACCGATCAAAATAACTTGAATCTAATTGCATGAATCATTCATCCACTTAACATAAGTAAGTAAACAACACAAAATCCATAACACAATCACATGACACAAGTATTTTGGTAATGCAGAAACCCTTGTTAGAAGGTAAAAAATGCAGTGGGGATGACACCGACAAATTCTTCACTACTACAGATAGAAAAGGTTTGCATGTTAGGGCTACAAGTTTTGATCACTTCGGGTGATCTCACCCTATTAAGAGTGACATATTAGATCAGCTAGATCTACCTAGTTATAGGATTTTAACAACACTAATGAAGAGTGCACTCGGTTAAGAGATTTACATAAGACTGTTAAGTCTACTCTATTAAGATATTTTATCCAAAAACTCTATTACAATTGTCAGAAAGCAATAGGTATTTATCTTCTATTTGAAAATTAATTATTTGATACAGATCTATAATCTCTGATAAAATATAACCTTACTTGTGATGAATCTCTGCTCTGAACTACTTAGTAGCCTCTACTGATTTTTCTTAATCTGAATTTCACTGTACTCGGTTCTTCTCTATTAATTGATAGACTTGATGATAGGAAAATGCTTCAAGTGCTTTGTGATTCATATATCAGCTCACACCAAAAATGATGTGAACACACAAATATATAGTGTTTTGTTTTTTCCGCTTTAACAAAATTAGGTTACACACTATAATTATAACCCTAAGATCTACGGTGTACAATAATAACCTAGATCATCTATTACAAAAGATATACATTGTATTTAATGAATATCATTACATTAAATGTTCCTCGATCTTGGTAAAACATTTTACAAACCGTTGTAACCATTTGCATAGAAGAATGTGCCATTCCTAATTACTATGTCATTTCCTATGATCCTTGGTGTATGCTATGATGCTTAGTGTGTATTATCTCTCGGTGTCAATGTCTTTTGGTGCTCGGTAAACTGTCTGTTGCTCAATATATACGCTTTACCGACTAGTCTGTTCTGCTTTATTTTACCGATTAGCTCAATGTAAGTAACTGACTGATATCTTTACACACCTTTGGTACTAATGGAAACCTTAAAATCTCAATAGAGATAACAACAAGAAATTTTTTGTAATAGTTCCAATGTAGAATAAGTTACCTTTAGATTGTTCACTAGTTCTAATTAAATCTCCAATAGTATCCTAGATCTTAACTTTTCTATTTTGAAACTCTAGTTGTTGACCATTGTTCTTTAGTTATGCAACACTCAACAAGTTGTACTTTATTCCTTGAACCCAATAAGAAGGATCACATTTGATCTTATCATTCAACATTATGGATCCTTTTCCTCTTATAGAACATGGAGCATAATTCCTGAATATAACAAATCCTCCATCATATTATTCTAAATTCTCAAACTTATCAATATCACAAGTCATTTGATGTGAACATCTACTATCAATTGTCCATGGGTCAATTTTTCTAACATGAGAAATAAGGGATTTTTCATCTTCCTACCTTTCTTATTCTGAATCATCCTTCATAGAAACATAGAACACTTCCTCATTTTCTTCTATTTCATCAGATTCATCATCAGTTATTCCTTCCTTAGCCAAGTAGCATGATTTATTTCCTTTATCCTTCTAGTGTCTAGACTTCCAATATCAATTCACCTTCTTTTCACTTTTATCATTCCCATCATTATCGGGACACCTAGATGAAATGTGACCAATATTTTTGTAATTAAGACATTTTAAAGGTAGTTTACCTTTATACTTTCCTTTTCCTCTCAGTATCCTCTTTACCAGAAGTGCTTCCAATTATTCTTGTTCTTTTTCTTCAGTTAGGATAGTCTCATAGTCACTTCTACTTAAATTACAATGCTTCTCTCTTTCTCTTCTTGAACAAACAATCCTTAAAGATTATTTAAAATATGTTTCAATATTCGGTATACTGTTATCATAATTACCAAGTTCAAATGTAATCAACAAATAGATCAAAGTATCAAGTGTAACATTGTTATTTGGTATGGATCTTAGTTCCTAAATAGAAGAGACTCAAATAGAATATTTAGGTGAAAGAATTCTGAATTTTTTTCTAACACCTCTTCTCCAGTTAATGTTCCACTAGCACATTTGACAACACTAACAAATTCCTTGATTTTGAAACTATATTGTGCAATGTTTTATTCTTCTTTCAATCTCATCTTATCAAATTTTCCTCTGAGACTATCAAAATTTTCTTTTTGTACATGTAGATCACCTCCATAAACAAGTGCAAGCTTATCAAACATCTATTTTGTAGTAATACAGTCCTTTATGTCATTGAACTCAGAATCAATCAAGGAGGAATAAATTCAAATAATTACCAAGTTGTGCTCCTTATTTTCTCTCATCTGATCAATTGTCATAGGTCCAGGAGGTGGTGGAGTGTAGTCATTATCCAAATGGTTGAGTGAAAATTCTCCAATTTTAGATAGGTATAACCTCATCATGTTTTTCCATGTAGAGAAACTCTTCATGTTCAACTTAGGTACTTCTCTCCTATACATCTTTGGATATTTTACTCAATTATTCAAAACTTATCCCTTTAAAGTACTCAACTCTGATACCAATTTTTGGATTATGGAGAGGGGGGGTTTGAATTATAAATCCTTGATTCTCTATACCTTAAAAAATTTCTCTAATTCAACTCAGTGTCAACTCGGTCAGACACACTTCAATATTAACCAATAATAATAAATTAACTTTATCAATCAGCAATAACATTCATAGTAAATAGTCAACACATATAACACCAACATTTAATGTGGAAACCCAATTTGGGAAAAACCACTATGGGAATTGTCACCCACTAAAGAAATACTCTTCTAAACTATGATCGGTTAAAAGCCAATCTGGTTAAAGAATATAATACACATTGTTAAAGGTGATCCTATTAGGGTATTTTCCTTAGATCTATTAGGATCTTTACCCTATTAGGAGTGTCTTGGTTAAAGTTATTCAAACACTCTTCTAGAATTTCACCTCTTGCAAGGATTTACAATAAGATTGTTAGGTCCACTTGGTTAAGATATTTTATAATACATATGTTAATAAGTAACAATATATAAATTGATCTGTAAATCTACAATGATCCCTTGTGTGCTCTTTGTCTTCATTTCATTCATTCACTATCCATTGGCTTCAACACTTCATCAGTCGCATCTTTCTAACTCATAATTCAACCTTTTCCTTCTTTACTGCATTAGTTGATGACTCATCAACCCTTCAACATTCCAAGCTTTTCTTCATACAATTGCATCCTTTATATAGAATTTATTTTTCCTCTTAATCTCCTTTATTACATTTTCCTTTGATTAATCTCGGTTATCCGATCATCCGCATAAACTTATTCAATGAATTTAGAGCTTAGTATAACATTTTATCATCACATCAAAACTTGAAATTTCTTGTAATTTGTATCTTCACTTTTTGCTGCTTAGATTTATACCATAGATCATCACCTTGAATTTTTTTGACCGTAGATCTCTTGAACTAACTCTTCCTCATCCTTAGAATCTTCTAATTCATCATACCTGATCATTAAATATTGTTCTAATCTTTGTATTTAATATATATTCCTTTCTCAGTGGATACATCCTTTTTGTTCAACCAAAATACTATTTAATTCATTTGGTAACTAAAACCTTATGCTTGGTATCTTGACTTCCTTTCACTTTACAAAAACTTACTTTCCTTTTACCAAATGACTTTTTCCTACTTGATAACCAAACTAATTTTTTTATTGACTTGACTAATCTTCTTTACTGACTTGAGATAATAAAATGTTTAGTAGAAAAAAATTATATCAACATAACTTATCATAGTCTGATCTGTATTATCTACCCAATTAAGTTCTTCAACTTCAAAATAATTCACTTTCTTCTTCTTCTTCTTCTTCTTCTTCTTCTTCTTCTTCTTCACTCAATCAACTTATATCATACTCTGAATGATATTGCAACTCAATATAAATTAGAAATCAATTACTTCATAGCAATGACAAGATAATAATTGATCTAATCCTTCTACAATATTGTATACCTCTAATCTTAGTCAGTTAGTCAGTCTTCATGATTAGCACCATCAGTTATAGTAACACTATAGTGAGTTCCTTAGCCACATAAAAAAAAGAAGACTTCCTTGCAGAGAGGTTTCTTGTATAGATTAAGAAGATGGCTAGTAAAAAGGATCTTGCAGCACTTAGAATGCATAGTATAGTGTCAAACAACACCATTTTCATAGACATGGTCAACTTCGCAAGGTCCTAGCCATATTGTATAAAACTTTTCCTTGAAATATTGGTCGAGAGTCATAGAGTAATGCCCAATCACCAAGCTAGAAGTTATGGGACTAGATGAATTGATCATCCTAGTTATTGCACTCTTGTTGTGCTAAATTTGCATGGAGAAGTGCATTTTGGGACATTTCATCAATGGAATGGTGTTGAGCTAGTCATGCTTCCTGATCCTCAATATGATGCATCCTGAGTTAAAGAGTAGTACAAAGAGTATTGGCTTCAAATTCAATAGGTAAGACAACTTTCTTTCCATAAACAAGGTCATATGGAGTGAGCTCAGTGATGGTATTCCATGTGGTATGGTAGGCATAGACAATTGTTAATACAAAGATCATATTACTGAGAGGGGAGGGGTGAATCAGTAATCTATCAATTTTCAAATCTTTATCAACCACTTCTAACTTTATAACAACATTCACAAGATTCACTTTAATAGAAGAAAATGAAAATAATAACCAAAAGAACATCCAAAAAGTAATTAAAACATATGACAGAAGTGTTTATATCATGGAAATGCAAATCAAGAAAAAACCACAGTGGGGATTAGTACCCACTAAATGTTGTACTTTTCTGAAGTACATCCTATGAGAAGCTTAACCATGTTAGGAGTTTACAAAAATATTTCTAGGTGCTACCTAGTTAAGGGATTTACCTTTAGGCCTATTAGAACCTTTATCCTATTAAGAGTATCCTTATTAGAGGACTTCAAACACAAACTATTGTGCCACCCTGTTAGAGGATTTACAATAGGGACTTGTTAGGATCCATTTGATTAACAAATTTTGACTTTTGTAACTATTAGGAAACAACAAGAATAATGATCTCTAGAATAGAACTACCTCTACTTGATCATATCTATTAAAGCACACAAACACTTCTTAACAAACTTATCTCTTCTCTGACTTGATTGCAATTCATACTTCACACCGCACTTTCCCAACACACAATCAACATTAAAAACTCTCAACTTCATTCAATATATATTGTTCATCAAGCCTTTAAATTTTTCATCACCTTAGGATTTCCCTAAAAATATTAAAATTTATATTTTAATATTTTTTCTTGAATCCAGCTCATAAAATAATAGAATCTAATGTGCACCATAAATTTCCAACACCACATCAGCCATTTTAATGATTTACATAGAATTTTGTGTGTAGGGGTCAAACACATTTCACCACACACAACCTTCATCTAGAATCTTCTTTACACACAAGCATCGAACAACATAATGCCATATTGTCACCTCAAATATTTAAGACATGTCACAAGATCATGAATGACTTCACTAAAATTATCACAACACCTTCACCAATCATTGATCAAATATTTAATAACTATCACTCAAGAACATAAATACTTCAACCTGTTAATAGTTCTAACTCTTCTCACCGGTCATCTAACCTTCACTCTGGTCATCCAATTTGTTAGGATTAAGTAATACTAAGAGGGGGGTGAATTAGTATTACAAAACTTCAACATAAACTTAAACTAATTACAAATAAACCATATCAATGCTGAAATGAAAAGAATATAAACACATAACACATAACTCATAACTACATTATTTCTTTTCAAGGAAACTCTGGCCAAGGGAAAACCTTGGTGGGGATGGTACCCACAACTATGCACTAAAATATAGAATCCCTGTTAGGAGATCTAGCCCTCTTAGGAGCTGAGTATTACATAGTACATTTCCTTGTTAAAGGAATAGAGAGCCATATTAGGGGTATAAAAAAACCATGTTAAAGGTCTAGTGAGGTTACAACTCTTACAATTAAAATTTTGTTACAAAAGTGTTCTTCAATAAGTAAAATGCGCAAGCATTTTCTATGCTTTGATAGTTCTAGTTATAGCTCTATCAATTTTTGATCTCACATCTCCTATCTACATTTAATAATATCCAAAATTTGCATCCATCACATATACCTCTCTAGCACATAGTTATATCAATTCCATAAAACACTATACTTATATCAATTCTGCCATCTAATAGGCTCTCAGATACAATATAAAACATAACAATTACATATAAAAAAGATGAATGTAGAGTCAGAAATCTTGCATTACCAAAGTGTTCACAATCTACAACTTTCACATGTCTTAGCATGTTACCATTTTGTGTAGCCTTCCCTCAATCATCATGACTGTTCATATACCCTGTTCCATTGATTCTTTATCTTCGCATAGCTTCATATCACTGTATCTTATTGATATCAACACCAAAATACATGCAGCCTTAATAGAAGGTCTTACATATCCAACCATGTCTTCCTCTAAGTTCGCAAGCCATAATACATCATATATTATCTTCACTGACCAAAACTGTACTGTAGTATACTGTTATTGTGATTTTGTACTTAGTCATTTTCATGACTATGTCTCCCATACTTATAATAACTTCATGCGATCACTACAACATAAGTGTTTCCATAAATGAAAAATTTGTGTAGGAGCACCCACTCCTACTCTAGACTCAACAAGAATTCCTATGAAGTCTAAGGTTTCACACTAAGGTCCTTGAGACCTCTAGTCATGCTTAGGATAGGAATTAGTATTGGGATCTCATTGTAAGGCCATAGTTCCAAGTTGGCATTTTATGAGCCCTTGGTCTAACTATTGGTCATTTATGATCCAATACCCTAGGCATAGGTATTTTTATGTTTTTCTATTTTTGGATCCATTAGGGATCATCAACATAAGGATAGGACCAATTTTGGTCACTAGATTTGTAAAATTGCAAAAAATTGCTAAAATGCTCCAAAAGTTGTCAAAACAACTTTTAAGCATTCTTAAAACTTATTATTTCCTCTCCCAAATGGCTAATTGGTTTTAAAATATCATGTAACCATTGGGAGTATCCTATATAAGCCCTTATAGGCAGGTGATATGATAACAATATGTAATTTGGCATTTTATCAATAAAAACCATCATTTTCTCTGCAAATTCCTATGTTTCAAAACATTGTACAAACATGTACAGATGTGAGGGAATGAACTAGTGATTCTAAAGGTTGAAGCATTGAATCACCTTTCATCTACAATTAGTCTCATGTGTTGATCAGCCCTAGGTTGAAAGATATCAAATTTTTAGTGACAGTGCCTGATTGTTTAGGCACATTCCACCATGGGAAATTGATGCCCCTTGGTGGAATACAAATTTATTCAATGCATTTTCATCTTTTGAAAGTTTGGAGTGATGCCAAGCATAGGATTGGGTTTTCCACCATACCCTAGGTGTACATCTGAATGTGTGCACCAGTTAGCTAACTAGGACAGTCATCCTAGATTGTGGTTGGGGGTTCTCCAAGGCCTGAAAACTTGGATTCTCATTTTTTTTAGACATATACACATGCCTCCATATCTAATTTTTGCATTGGTATAGGAGAAGGAACACCTATAGTGCATTTGGGGCCCTAATTAGGCCTAATAGCCCAGTCCAACGTTGCAACAGCAGCAACCTCCACTCATTTTCACTCCTTGGTGTTCAAGAATGTTTTGTAAACCCCAAAAGGGTATCAGAATCCCTCACCAAAATATACTCTCATTTGGAAGTATTTTGTCTTATGCTCAAATTTCCTTCTAGGAAGGGCTATAAGCAGGATAATAGGATTGTGCAAGAGCATAGCCTTGTGTGTTGTTCAATGGTGAAAGAACCATTGAAACTAACAAAATAAGACCTAAATAGGCCAGAGCAATGTTCATTAGCCACCCTTGGTCTTAGTATTCAGTTATGGGGTTTGAGTGCTTATTTCCTTGAAGAGACCTCTTAGTAAACTCTTGATTATTGGTGCTTGGGACTTTGGAAAACCTAGTGATTAGGTTGAATTGTCTTGTGGGGTTGTGATAACCTTCACCAAGTCCTATTTGATACTTGTGATAAGTATACCAGCACTAGACCCTTCACCTTGGGTGTTGAGGGAACCAAACTTCACCAAATTACTCACTGTTGGAGGCTTCAGCTGACCACTACTACATCAAGTGGTATCAGAGCTATGTATGATCCTAAGAATGAGGAGATCCCTACAAGGATTACCAATAGTGAGTTGGAAAAGATGGTGAGAGAGCAAAAGGCTGCAAATAAGGCCTTAACTCAGAGGCTTCAAGAACTTGAGAAGAAGCTTGATGACAAGGATAAAGATGAGTCTGAAAATGAAGAAGGGAGTGAAGAAGAGGAGGATGATCCTAATCAAAATATCCTTGTAGACTATTGGTACTCAAATGCAGTTTTGAATTACCATGTAAAATATTGATTAGGTGCTCATTTTGGTTTTGTATTGCATGCTAGTATGGGTGTATTTGGGGTCATATCTTGAGGTCTATGTGTTCATTTCTTTTCATTCATCCTATCAAGTTTTTTTTAGTCCTTAGATGGCATGTTCAAATGGGTTTGCATCAGTTCGTTTCTAGGAGGTCTCTAAGTCAGAAAATGCTCAAGTGTAAAATTCACTGGGAAGGGTCACTTTGAGGTTGAATAAAATGCACCCTAGAGAGCATCATGAAAATATGATCCTAGCATCTTGTTGTACACTTTGAATACTCTTTATGTGTCAGGTTTTATGCCTTTGTGATAATTTTTGACCCCGTTTATTCATCCCCTTCCAGAGGTGTTTTCTAGGTTCTGCACTTGGCCCTTTTCCCAGTTTTGTCAGGAACCCTGTTTGACATGTTATAACTTGTACTGGGTGGATTGGTAGAAAGGTTTTAATCATTTCCCTAAATTATAGACAAGTTTTACTCTACCCCTATCAGTTTGTAGCTCGTGATGAATCCATCTGATGAGAAATTGAAGCTGATTCCATATTGCAGCTTTTGTGTTTTGCACTGTTTGGTTATTCACCAGTTTTCCAGAGCCCTATTTCGACTGTGAATAAATCATGCCCTGTTGATCGGGTCATCAGTATGTTTGTCTCATTCTATATTAGACATAAAATACTTCCATGCTATAAGATTGTGGCTCTTGATGTATTCATTTGGTCAACTTGCCAGGCAAAAAGTGCAAATTGCCCAGTTACGTTTTCTGCAAGTTTATCAGAGGCCTTCTTTGCCTACTAATAACTTTTCATATGATGATCCTATTGTCAAAATTCTTGTTGTCCTGTATTTCTGACAAGTTGTGTTGTATCTCATTCTGATTGGAGAATCCTGCCAATCCATTCATGAACTTTTCAAGGCTAATTCCAGATGTAATTTATCAGGTTCTAACAGTGTGTTTGCAGGAGCAGAATGAAAAGGGAAACTTTAGAGGTTAATAACTTTTACCTTAGCTAAAGTCAATGGATGCCATTTTTTAGGGTGATTCCATGTATCTCAAGGTTTATGTCAGTCAGACGATGAGATTTTTTCAAGTGATTTGGTCAGTTTTCAAAGCCGGTTCTAGAACCAACTTAAGTGATTTCAGACAAAGTAGAAAGGCAATGTTTTAAGTGGCTAACTTTGGTCAGTTTTGTCTTGTGGCTCGGGACTCTTCAAGATTTATTCTTTGACATGCATATTTTTTTGGAGGTGAACATGTGTGCTCAGTGACATGATCCTATGATGGCTATTGGCTAGTTCTTAAGGCCACTCCCGGATGTCAGCTAACGTTATTTGGCAATCTTTGTAAAGGATAAAAGTGAAGTAAATGGCCCAGACAAGATAATGCCATGATGTGGGAGAGCAAAGGAGTGTGTCGCCAGTGTGATTTATCACTAAGATTGGGCACAAGATATTTGTGTACGTAGAAATGGCTAGTGTTATTGGTGCTCATTTATCATTGTTGTTTTCTAGAGGGCAATGCATCAAGGTCATGTCTCAAATTATGAGAAAATAAAAGCAAGGTGATGTTGTGATGCCAAATATTATAGACAAATGCAAAGCATGTGGAGAAAAAGAAGATAAAAAAAGGGTTGAAGGCAAGAGCCAGTTAAAAAAAAAGTGTGAATGCATAGCCAGTCACGTTTTTTTATCATCACTCAAAAAATACAAACTGGGTCGAGCTGAATTTAATATATGTTTGGGATGACAGTGTGTGAATTGTACACAAATTTGTTTAGAAAAACTCAGTTTGAAAATCAAAAGTTATGGTCCTCTGAGTACTCGCAGCAATAAAAAATCAGCATTACTTCTAAAAGTTTAGTCCCACATTGCTCAAGAAATGACCATTTTAAGTGTTTAAAAGATATACCACTCACATAATGAAATGAATAAAGAGAAGAAGGCTCTCAAGAGTGTGCACAACTAGTGCATTGGGATGCATGCCAGTGATCATAAAGCACTAAATTTTGGAGAAAAATGCTAGTGGTTAAATCATAAACATTTAGAGAATAGGAGAATACACTTGGTCGTGAGTTCTCCAAATCTTTGGTAGTTAGTTTCTAGTTCTCCAAATACAAATGGTTAAGGAGATAACATTCAGAGAACTAGAGACTACTTAGTCTCCAGTTCTCCAAATGGCTGGTGGTTAAGAGATAACATTTAGAGAACTATAGAAAGCTTAGTCTCCACTTCTCCCAATGGCTAGTGGTTAAGAGATAAAATTCAGAGAACTAGAGAATGCTTAGTCTCCAGTTCTCCAAATGGCTAGTGGTTAAGAGATAACATTCAGAGAACTAGAGAATGCTTTGTCTCTAGCTCTCCAAATACTTGATAGTTAGTGAAAATGATTCAGAGAACTAGAGAATACACTTGGTTGCTAGTTCTCCAAATAGTTGGCAGTTAGTCTCTAGTTCTCCAAATACAAATGGTTAAGGAGATAACATTCAGAGAACCAGAGAATGCTTAGTCTCCAGTTCTCCAAATGGCTAGTGGTTAAGAGATAACATTCAGAGAACTAGAGAATGCTTAGTCTCTAGTTCTCCAAATACTTGATAGTTAGTGAAAATGATTCAGAGAATTAGAGAATACACTCAGTCGCCCATTCTCCAAATGATAACCATGGTCAAAAAAAGATTTAGAGAATTGGAGAATAGAGCTTTCGTGAGTTCTCTAGAGTTAACTGAAGTTAGTCTGATCATCTAGAGATTCAGAGAATACATATGGTCACTAGTTCTCCCAATCAGTGGGTTAACCTGAGGTTAGTCTAAGCATGCAATGAGGTGATGACAAGTGGCACTATCTGGTGCTTTCTGAGGCAAATACATAAAATGATATTAAATTGCTAGATTTTAAAAGATTTAAAAAATTAACATAGTCTGGACTATATGATTAAAATTCAAAAATTTAAAAGATAGCTGTTCAAAGAAAAGGGGCCTGGAAATTCATTTTTTAACAAAACATATAAGTGTTATATGTTTCCAAAAAGGTCTCGGAATAAGGATTCCAATGGTGATGACTATTTTTAGTTTCAAAGTAGTTGATAAGAGTAGTTCAGGATTGAAATCCAGGAATCAAGATCAGTTGCAGATCAGATTGGAAGTTTTTACAGAATGTGGATCAGCTTGGGAATCAGTTGTAGGGAGATTAGGAATGTTGAAGATATTTTTATGCAAGAGGGACAGCTGTTAGTTGGTTTTGGGAATGGACTCTCAATTGCTATATCTTGGATTTTTCTCATTGTAACATGGATGTTGAAATTTATGCTATAGAGCAGCTTTGAGGCTTTGGGTCTTATTTTATGTGTCTTTGTTTGATGTCTTTGTATGCATGATCTTAATTCTTGTGTATTGATTTGTAAGGCATGTCAGTATACTAGTTATAAGGTACCTGTGAGTTTGAATTCAAGTTTCTTTCAGGGAGAGAGTAAGTCTTGATTTCAAGTTCTGAGAATTATAGGTTTGTATATGAATTTGATGTCCAAGAACTAGAGTGAGAGAAGTGATTTGTAAGGCACTTCACTTGGTTTCTTTGAGTTTGGGATTAAGGTTTTCTACGAATGTATGTTTGTATGACTCTTTTGCCCAATGAACAAGGCACTGGTCCTGGTTTTCTTTGTAGTTTTCTTCATCAACATTTAAAATTCAATCCATCTTTAATTTCATGTTTGAGAGCATTCATGTTTATGTCTTGTGTTTCCTAAATACAAGTGTTGTTAGTGATTCTTTGAAGAAATGAATCCAAGGGTTAGCCTGCCTGAGCTCAAAGCTCGAAGAGAAGAAGGAGTTTATCCTTGTTGTCACGTTGGCCATTTTCCTAGTTCTTAGCAGGTCATACAGGTGGGATCCTGTATAAGACTGGTTGAGTTGAACTCCCATGTTTTATAAGCCTAAGAACTATCCACTGATTTTCATATCTGCATAAAAGGTTGTAGTGAGTAAGTGTTTATGTATGCAGATCTTATCATGTTTTAGGTGCACCCACCTGAGTGTGTGGAACTCGAAGAAGGAGGATCAAATCCTCATTAATTAGTCTTTCCTTGCCCCTCAGTTTGCATGAGCAAGTGGATTTGTGTTGCTAGACAAAGATCCCTATGTCTGGTTTTCATATTTCTCTTCTAGAGTTAAGGGATAGAAGAAAAATGGCTAACAAATTGGCGACTCTACTGGGGAAAAAAAAAATGACAGCAAGTTGAAGATGTCTAATTCCTTGCTTTTCTGAATCATCCCAGGTTATGGTCCAATTTGGATATAGATGTTAGGAATGAATGCAAAGTTTTTTGGTAGTCATTCTATAGCAGTTGTTGTTGCATTCATGACTTAGATTGTCACTGATGTCAACACAATGATATTCTAGATATTAGCAAGAAAGAAGGTACAATTTTTTTTTGTGCACATGTTCTATTTCAGATTGGCTTTTGCGTAGTTGATGGTATGTTCTTTGGTGTGTTATTAACCTATGGTTAACAGTGCAAAAATAAATTCATTCATTTGTAAGAGTTATGAGCATTTTGGTGAAAGTAGTGTTTAGACAGTGTTTCTGTGTAGCAATATTTGGAAATTGGAGGATATCTCTCAGCTAGGATGGAATCTAATTTTGCACAGTTAAAGGGATGTTAGAGACTCATTTATGATGATGTGGTTCATAGTGCAAACTTCGAGAATATGTTTGGAGAAAGTTACAGTAACTGGAAGCCGACAGTTTTTGTGAATTCTGTGTGTAGCGTGTAGAATTTATTATTTTGTAATTGAGGACCGACTCATTTGTAATTATTTGAGTTTCATATATAAGAAGGAATTTTTTCCTTATTTTAATGTGTACTATGAAGATTGTGATGTGAATATATGGATGAAGTGAAGAAAAGACCTAATTCAGTGATGAAGGAAGACTTGTGAGTACAGAGATCTGAAATTGTGATCTTGTGTAGCAGAGAGTGTAGTTTTGGCACAGTGTGAAGGAGGTAATATATTTCATATTATTCTATTGAATAATTCTAAAATCTTTTGGATAGTGGGTTTAGAGATCTTGCCTTGAAGATTTTTGGGTAGTGGGTCCTTCTGTCTTCCATAAACTCTTAACTGGGTTAAAATCTTTTAACAGGGATTCAAAATCTCCTAACAAGGATTTATATGTACTGAATGTATTTTATAAGATTCCTAACAGGGTCCATCCTCTAACAAGAAACTTTCATATTAGTGTATCATTTTGTGGGCATCATTCCCACCAGGGTTTACTCTTTTCAAGAGGTTCCCTAGTTAACATATCTTGTGTTATTGTGCAATTGTGTATGATTATCTTTCTATGGTTGATCAGTACATTGATTATATTGTTTAAAGCTATTGAATGGATAAATTATCTGATAACTAATTCACCCCCCCCCCTCTCAATTATCTTGAGAATCTTTACTTTCTAACAATTGGTATCAGAGCAGCAGGTCCTTGAAAGAAAAGTTTAACAACTTAAGGAGATCCATGGAAAATTTTAGAAAAGAAAGCCCTAAGTTTGATGGAGTAAATTTTGAGAGCTGGAAAGAAAAGATGAAGACACATCTATTGTGTTTAGGACCAAGTTATTGGTTGATTACAAAGAATGAGAAGACTATCATTGAGGAAGACAATCTAGAGGTAGGAACTAAAGATGAACTAGATCTATTCATGTGTAACATACTTGCAAGAGAAGCACTTTTGTCAGCACTACCAGAGAATGAATATAGTCAGGTAAGATGTTTGAAAACATCTCATGCAATTTGGAAAGCTTTACATTCTACTTTTGAAGGTGATGAACATGCAAAGAAGGCTAGATTACATAATTGGATTTGTGCATTTGAAGATATCAGAATGATGGAAGTTGAATCTATTAGAAGCTATATTGGTAGGATATCTGAGATTGTGATAGGAATAAAGTCTTGTGGAGGTGATAAGATAGAGAATGAAGTGATATGGAAAATTTTGAGAACTTTGACACCAGTATTCAAGTAGACAACACATATGATTGAACAAGTGATACCTTGTACATCAAACTTTTAAGAGAGATTCTTCTTGGAAGATTAGAAATAGCAGAAATGAACTTGAGATTATCAGGAGAGCTACCTAGAATGGAAATAGCATTCAATGCTCTTAGCATTAGACCTACAAGAAGTACTAGTGTGATGGAGATTATGCTAGCAGTAGCAGATCTGAGGAAGATAAGAAGATTGAAGAAGGTATTGCATTACTTGTAAAAAGAGAACCAGATGGTAAGAAAATCTTTAAATGTTGGACTTGTCAAGAATATGGTTATTTTGCATCTAAATGTCCTAAAAGAGTTAAGAAGTATAGAAGCAACTTTAAACCTAGGAGATCTAAAGAATGTTATTATGCAAATGATGAAGATTTTGAAGCAGAAATTGAAAAACATTTAAGTGAAAATGATAATGATAACTTTGAGGAAATAAGATTTGTAGCAATTAAAGATGAAAGTTCTGAATCTGATAAAAGGGAAGAAAAAGCATTAGTTTCACATGTTGAAAAGAAATTTGATTGGATTATAGATAGTGGTTGTTCACATCATATGACTGGAGATAAAAGAAAGTTTTGTTAAGTTAGATAATTATGATGGAGGAATTGTTAGGGTTGGTAACAATGTACCTTATTTGATTAAGGGTATATGATCTATTACTCTTGATGGAAAGACTAACACTAATTATGTTTACTTTGTTGATGGACTAAGACATAATCTACTAAGCGTTGGACAATTGACTGATAAGGTTTATCAAGTTTGGTTTTCTGAGAAAACTTGTGTGATAAAAGATAAAGATAGAAATCTGATTAGAAAAGGATCCAGAACCAGAGGTAATGTATTTCAGTTGAATCCTACTGAGATGACATGTTTGATAACTAGGATTGATGACAGTTGGTTATGGCATAAAAAGTTTTGTCATATAAACTTTGATAATATTGTCAAGGTGAGCACTACACTTGCAGTAAGAGATTTACTTAGAATTATGAAACTTACTAACATGATTTGCAAAGAATGTATGATGGTAAAGTAGAAAAGGAGTTCATTTCCCAATAAAAAGTTCACATCAGCATAGAAGTTGGAGATTGTTCATACAGACTTGAGTGGTCCTACTAGGACTAGAGGATTCTATGGTGAAAGGTATTTTATGATTCTTGTTGATGATTTTACAAGAATGATGTGGATTACATTTTTGAAAAAAAAATCTGAAGCATTTGATAAATTTAAGATCATGAAAAGCAAAATTGAGAATGAATCTGGAATGAAGATTAAGTGTCTAAGATCTAATAGAGGTGG
This sequence comes from Chamaecyparis obtusa, assembly GCA_027943335.1. NCBI lineage: Eukaryota > Viridiplantae > Streptophyta > Pinopsida > Cupressales > Cupressaceae > Chamaecyparis > Chamaecyparis obtusa. The sequence continues at coordinate 83,831 of BSBK01012402.1, forward strand.
TGAATTTACATCTAGAGAGTTTAACACTTTTTGTGAAATGAATGGTATTAAGAGACAACTTTCAGCCCCTAGAACACCAGAACAAAATGGTATTGCAGAAAGAAGGAACAGGTCAATAACTGAAGTAGCAAGAGCTATGTTGTTTGAAAATGATTTGGCTAAAACTTTTTCAAGAGAAGCAGTGAACACAGCAGTATACACTATAAACAAAGTACAAATCAGAGCAGATACAAATAAGACACCTTATGAATTATGGTTTGGACATACACCCTCAGTTAAGTATTTTAGAATTTTTGGAAGTAAATGTTATATTAAGAGAGATGCTGATATAGGAAAGTTTGATCCTAGAAGTGATGAAGGAATATTTCTTGGATATTCTTTAAAAAGAAAAGCATATAGATGTTATAACAAAAGAACTAAGACTATTGTTGAAAGTGCAAATGTAAAAGTTGATGAGAAGTTTAAAATTTAGGAAAGAATGCTTGATTATGAATTTGATGGAGAAGCACAACCTCAGCCTAAAATTGAAAATGTAGAATTATTTTTTGAAACTAACAGTGATTTGCTGAATGAAAGTCATACTGAAGAAGATAGAGAAGAAAATAGAGAAGAAAACAAAGAAGAAAGTAGAGAAGAATCTATAGTTAGAACAAGATCAATAACTATGACACCTAACAGGTATACTTCAAGACATCACCCTGTTGAGCAAGTTATTGGAAGTTTAGATAGAGGATTTTTGACTTGAAATAAGGTACATTTATGTTTGATTTCTCAAATTGAACCTAAGACTACTAATGAAGCTTGTGAAGATGAACATTGGATCAATGCTATGAAAGAAGAACTAGAGCAGATTGAAAAAACAAGACATGGGAATTGGTCCCTAGACCTGAAGACAAGAATGTGATTGGAACAAAGTGGGTATTCAAAAACAAGATGAATGAACAAGGAGAAGTGATAAGAAACAAAGAAAGATTGGTATGTAAAGGATATTCACAATAAGAAGGAATTGACTATGAAAAAACTTTTTCACCTGTGGCCAGACTTGAAGTAGTGAGAATGTTTCTAGCATATGCAACTTACAAGAAATTTAGAGTGTATCAGATGGATGTGAAGTAAGCATTTTTGAATGGTGAATTGGAAGAAGAAGTCTACATTGAGCAGCCTGAAGGTTTTCCTTTGACACAAGAAGGAGATATGGTATGTAAGTTAAAGAAAGATTTATATGGATTAAAACAAGCACCTAGAACTTGGTATGCAAAATTGGATAAGTATTTATTGAAATTAGGATTTATAAAAGGAACAGCAGATAGTAACTTATACACAAAAAAATTTGAGAATGGTTTGTTGGTTATACTTATATTTGTTGATGATATTATCTTTGGAGGAGAAGATGAAGCTAGTGACAAATTTGCAGATGAAATGAAGACTGAATTTGAGATGAGCATGATTGGAGAAATGAAATATTTTTTTCAGATTACAAATAACACAAAGCAAGGAAGGTATATTTGTAAGTCAGACTAAGTATTTAAATGACTTATTGAAAAGATTTGGAATGGAAGATTCTAAACCTGTTGGAACACCTATGGTAACCAGACATAAGTTATCTAGCAAAGATGAGACACCAGTAGTTGAGCAGAAAAAGTATAGATCTATGATTGTAGGATTGCAGTACTTGACACATACAAGACCTGATATAGCACATTTAGTGCGGATTGTAGCAAGATTTTAAGCAGAACCTAGAGAATCACATTATGCAATAGTAAAGAGGATACTAGATATCTGAAAGGAACAATGGATTATGGATTATGGTATGAGAATTCTAATGATTTTACTTGATGTGCCTATACTGATGCAGATTGGGGAGGCAGTGTTGATGACAAGAAAAGCACCAGTGGTGGAGCCTTTTTTTTTGGAGGTAAATTGGTCTCTTGGCTAAGTAAGAAGCAAAATTGTACTTCATAAAGTACAACAGAAGCAGAATATGTTGCAGCAGCAAATAATTATAATCAGAGTATTTGGATGAAGCAGATGTTGAAAGATATTGGAATAAAGTTTGATGAGCCTATTGTTATACATTGTGACAACACTAGTATAGTGAATATGTCAAAAAATCCTATTTTACATTCTAAGACTAAACATATTGAGATCAAGTATCATGTTGTAAGGGAGAAAGTTGTAGAAAAATAAGTAAGATTGGAGTACATAAGTACAAAGGAGCAGATAGCAGATATATTTACAAAGCCTTTACCTAAGGATATATTTGTGTATCTAAGAGGTATGCTTGGGGTTATGCCCCAACCTATTTTTGAGAATTGGTACAGATGATTGCATCTGTCTAGTGGTATATGAGCCCTATCTTTCTTCTGGATTGGATGTTGGAACTTCCTCTATGGGGGAGTTTATGAGCTAAGTCATGAGGACTCTTGTTATTGTATTTTTCTGAAAAGTGTCTTTTGACATTAAGTTTTTGTTGAATTAGTGATAGAATTTCTATCGTTGATGTCAATGGAGGATAGATATACATGAAAAACATTATGGATTGTATGAGAGAACTGAATAGGAAAATGAAGCAAGATTTGATTGGATATTTTGCAGTGATGTTGCAGTATTGGATTTCTGGAACATTGGATGTTTTTCATCTATGTTGCCATCAATTCCAATAGGGGAGATTGTTAGGAATGAATGAAAAGTGTTTTGGCAGTCATTCTGTAGCAGTTGTTGTTGCATTCATGACTTGGATTGTCATTGATGTCAACACAGTGATATTCTGGATATTAGTAGGAAAGTAGGTACAATTTTGTTTTGCGCACATGTTGTATTGTAGATTGGATTTTGTGAAATTGATGGTATGTTCTTTGGTGTGTTATTAACCTATGGTTAATAGCGCAAAAAGAAATTCATTCATTTGTAAGAGTTATGAGCATTTTGGTGAAAGTAGTGTTTAGACAGTGTTTCTGTGTAGCGATGTTTAGAAATCAGAGGATATCTCTTAGCTGGGATGGAATATAATTTTGTGAAATTAAAGGGATGTTGGAGACTCATTAATGATGATGTGGTTCATAGTGCAAACTTTGAGGATATGTTTGGAGAAAGTTACAGTAACTGGAAGCCGACAGTTTTTGTGAATTCTGTGTAGCGTGTAGAATTTATTATTTTGTAATTGAGGACCAACTCATTTGTAATTATTTGAGTTTGGTATATAAGAAGGAATTTTTTCCTTATTGTAATGTGTACTATGAAGATTGTGATGCGAATATATGCATGAAGTGAAGAAAAGAGCTAATTCAGTGATGAAGGAAGACTTGTGAGTACAGAGATCTGAAATTGTGATCTTGTGTAGCAGAGAGTGCAGTTTTGGCATAGTGTGAAGGAGGTAATATATTTCATATTATTCTCTTGAATAATTTTAAGATCTTTTGGAAAATGGGTTTAGAGATCTTTCCTTGAAGCTGTTTGGGCAGTGGGTCCTTCTGTCTTCCATAAACTCTTAACCGGGTTAGAATCTTTTAATAGGGATTCAAAATCTCCTACCGGGGATTTATATGTACTGAATGTATTTCATAAGACTCCTAATAGGGTCCATCCTCTAACAAGGAACTTTCATATTAGTGCATCATTTTGTGGGCATCATTCCCACTGGGGTTTACTCTTTTCAAGAGGTTCCCTAGTTAACATATCTTGTGTTATTGTGCAATTGTGTATGATTATCTTTCTACAGTTGATCAGTACATTGATTATATTTTTTAAAGCTATTGAATGGATAAATTATATGATAACCGATTCACCCCCCCCCCCCTCTCAGTTATCTTGGGAATCTTTACTTTCTAATAATAGAGTCTATTGTTTTCAAAATTTGTTATATCTTCTCACTCAATGTGAGTGGTGACTCTGAGTCTCTGTTTGATCAGTGTTTTGTGATTTGAAGTTGTGATGTATTTTGTGATCCTGACAAAAAAAAATCCTATGAAGTTGTTTTGTATTTGCTGATAAAGAAAGTCCAGGTGTGAGATAAAGGTTCTTAGCTGGTTCAAGGTTGGTCCTCTACAAAGAGGTGACGGTTCTACGAAGTTTTGGAAGGTGATTTGAAGGAGGTTTCAGATGATTATTTTACACTAGCAAAAATACTTCCAGGTAATCCTTTGTCAAAGTATAAATCAGTCCCTAAATAGGTGACTCAGTCACTAAGAAAAGGGAAAATAATTTTAAGTTGGAATCATATTTGTGAATTTGAGGTTTTCAGTTATTGAAAAAGAGTATCAGAAATATGCAGTGGTCCATGAAGTTAATGATTGCATAAATTGGATAGAAATATTATCATGAGAATAAGCTTTAGTGTTTTGTCAGTGTGTTAGAATGGAGTTTCCAATTTTTATGAGTCAAGATGTTTCTGGATCTAAAATTTTTCAGTCAGATCTGAAAAATTATAATAATAAACTTCATTTGATAGATACAAAAATTCAACATAATTGTATATTGGTGTTAAGATGTGCAATAGGAGAAAGAAATGAAGAATCTACATTGTCTTATTACAAGAGGTTTCTTATTGCATGTAGTAAACTTCCTGCGGGTTTAGATTTTCATGAGTCCTAGTATGCATAGATGTTCCTAGAACTTTCAATGCCTGAATCAGTAGGTTGGACTACATCCTTAAAGGATGAAGCACTAGAAAATCTTAAGGAATGGATAGACTCTTTTATAAATGTTGAATTTAGTGATGTTGAGTCTAGTTCATCTGGGGATGCTGAGTCCTATGATGGTTGTAGTGCTAGTTATTGTGTTGATGATGAAATTTATAAGTGTCAAGGAATGGAAGATAAATCTTCAGTTGATAGTGAGTTCCTTGAGCTTGTAGATTTCCCCTTTTCTTAGCATGATGTTAATGACTATTTGTTTCAATTTAGTGATGTTTTGTGTGAACATGAAGAACATGGATATAATGCAGATGTTAGTTCCTGTAGTAGTTACTTCACACAAGGTAATGTGAGACAAATAAATTCATTCCTAGCTTCAGATGGAGAAGAGATTTGCAGCATCAGTAGTGAGAATGAAGAAGTGAAATGTGATGTTTAGTGCTTGCTAAGTTGTGAGTAGATTTCAAGTCTCTTGGACACTGATTTTCAGAGGTATGGTACTAAGTTTGTTTCCAGAATTCCATGCCCGGTAAATATAATTTTTGATGAAAGTGATTCAGATGATGGCATGATGAGTGAAACATATCTTGATGTCTCTTCTCCTATTTTAAGTTAGCAAGATTCAAGTGCATTTCATTGTGATAATGTTGATAATGTTATATTTGATGACTACAATGATGAGTGTGTTAATGAGTTTTCAGATTTGCAAGAGCTTGCTGATTGTAGTTCTGGTTTACATTTTAATGCTGGAGATTATGTTAAATCTGAAAGTGTATTCTCAAATTTTCTAATGCCAAATGAGTCACTCGCTGATAGAGCTTGTTCCCTTCCAAATGATGTTGATGTAATTTGTGATCAGTAAGATGTTTCCAGTGCTATGCAATCGGATTGTTGTCTTGAGGAGTGTTGTGTTAGTTTGCAAAATGATGAGATGGAAATGTTTTATTCTTTCTTGCAAACTAATAATCTGAATGATAATGTTTCCAGTCATGATGTTGAGTTGGAGTGTTTCACTTTTCAGTATGGCAGTGACATTGAAGAATGTGATGCTTTGACATTACAAAGTGATTAGTACTCGTGGCATCCTGATAGTTTTCCTTTGCCAGATAATGGTGAGTATATTGATTACTTTTCTTATGATATGCTGAAAGTGGATCAAAATGTTTCTGACCAGCTGGGTGAAAAATGTAGTCTCAGTTTGCCTCTGTTGTATGGAGATGAGAATTATTTATTTGATCGGGGTAAGGACTAATTTCAGTTTCAGGGCTTTGAGCCTTTGTAAATAAGCTTCAAGTTTGTACATTTGTAGTTGCTTTCCTTTCAGCAGTAGTGTAGTTTCTTTCAATAAAGGAGCCTCAGAACCAAATAATGGATTGGAGGACTAAGAAGATGAAGTTGTTTTTGGAGTGATAAGGAGAAGCTATTTTTTGGGGTAGTCTTCTCTTCCAAGAGATTCTGAGGTTCTTGTGCTGATCTTATGCTCAACCATCCCCAGACAGAGACAATGTTGGTACTCAAATGCAATTTTGAATTACCATGTAAAATTTTGATTAGGTGCTCATTTTGGCTTTGTATTGCATGCTAGTATGGGCATATTTGGGGTCATATCTTGAGGTCTATGTGTTCATTTCTTTGCATTCATCCTATTGATTTTTTTTGAGTCCTTAGATGGCATGTTCAAATGGGTTTGCATCAGTTCGTTTCTAGGAGGTCTCTAAGTCAGAAAATGCTCGTGTAAAATTCACTGGGAAGGTTCACTTTGAGGTTGAATAAAATGCACCCTGGAGAGCATCATGAAAATATGATCCTAGCATCTTGTTGTACACTTTTCATACTCTTTATGTGTCAGGTTTTAGGCCTCTGTGATAAGTTTTAACCCCGTTTATTCATCCCCTTCCAGAGGTGTTTTCTAGTTTCTGCACTTGGCCCTTTTCCCAGTTTTGTCGGGAACCTTGTTTGACATGTTATAACTTGTACTCATTGGATTGGTAGAAAGGTTTTAATCATTTCTCTACATTACAAACAAGTTTTACTCTACCCCTATCAGTTTGTAGCTTGTGATGAATCCATCTAATGAGAAATTGAAGCTGATTCCATTTGTAGCTTTCGTGTTTTGCACTGTTTGGTTATTCACCAGTTTTCCAGAGCCCTATTTCGACTGTGAATAACTCATGCCCTATTGATCGGGTCATCAGTATATTTATCTCATTCTATAGTAGACATAAAATACTTCCATGCTGTAAGATTGTGGCTCTTGATGTATTCATTTGGTCAATTTGCTAGACCTTTTCTGTTTGCAAAAAGTGCAAATTGCCCAGTTATGTTTTCTGCAAGTTTGTCAGAGGACTTCTTTGCCTGCTAATAACTTTTCACAGGATGATCCTATTGTCAAAATTTTTGTTGTCCTGTATTGCTGACAAGTTGTACTGTATCTCATTCTGATTCAAGAATCCTACCAATCCATTCATGCACTTTTCAAGGCTAATTCCAGATGCAGTTTATCAGGTTCTGAGAGTGTGTTTGCAAGAGGAGAATGAAAAGGGAAACTTTAGAGGTTAATAAATTTTGCCTCAGGTAAAGTCAAGGGATGCCATTTTGTAGGGTGATTCTCTGTATCTAAAGGTTTATGTCAGTCACGCGGTGACATTTGTTCAGGTGATTTGGTCAGTTTTCAAAGCCGGTTCTAGAGCCAACTTAAGTGATTTCAGACATAGTAGAAAGGCAATGTTTTAAGTGGCTAACTTTGGTCAGTTTTGTCTTGTGGCTCGGGACTCTTCGAGATTTCTTCTTTGACATGCATATTTTTTTGTTGGAGGTGAACATGTGTGCTTAGTGACATGATCCTATGATGGCTATTGGCCAGTTTTTAAGGCCGCTCCCGGATGTCAGCTAACGTTATTTGGCAATCTTTGCAAAGGATAAAAGTGAAATAAATGGCCTAGACAAGATAATGCCATGATGTGTGAGAGCAAAGTACTGTGTCGCTAGTGTGAGTTATCACTAAGATTGGGCACAATATATTTGTGTACGTAGAAATGGCTAGTGTTACTGGTGCTCATTTATCATTTTTGTTTTCTAGAGGGCAATGCATCAAGGTCGTGTCTCAAATTTTGAGAAAATCAAAGAAAAGTGATGTTGTCATGCCAAATATTATAGACAAATGCAAAGCATGCGGAGAAGAAGAAGATAAAAAAAGGGTTGAAGGCAAGAGCCAGTTAAAAAAAAAGTGTGAATGCACAGCCTGTCACATTTTTTATCATAACTCAAAAAATACAAACTGGGTCAGGCTGAATTTTACATATGTTTGAGATCACAACATGTGCATTGTACAAAATTTTTTTTAAAAAAAATAGTTTGAAAATCAAAAGTTATGGTCCTCTGAGTACTAGAGAATGCTTAGTCTCCAGTTCTCCAAATGGCTAGTGGTTAAGAGATAACATTCAGAGAACTAGAGAATTGTTAGTCTCTAGTTCTCCAAATACTTGACACTTAGTGAAAATGATTCAGAGGACTAGAGAATACACTCAGTCGCCCATTCTCCAAATGATAACCATGGTCAAAGAAAGATTTAGAGAATTGGAGAATAGAGCTTTCATGAGTTCTCCAGAGTTAACTGCAATTAGTCTGATCATCTAGAGATTCAGAGAATACATATGGTCGCTAGTTCTCCCAATCAGTGGGTTAACTTGAGGTTAGTCTGAGCATGCAATGAGGTGATGACAAGTGGTGCTATCTGGTGCTTTCTGAGGCAAATAAATAAAATGATATTAAATTGGCAGATTTTAAAAGATTTAAAAAATTAACATAGTCTGGACTATATGATTAAAATTTAAAAGATAGCTGTTCACGGAAAAGGGGCCTGAAAATTCATTTTTTAACAAAACATATAAGTTTTATATGTTTCCGGAAAGGTCTCGGAATAATGATTCCAATGGTGATGACTATTTTCAATTTCAAAGTAGTTGATAAGAGCAGTTTAGGTTTGAAATCCATGAATCAAGATCAGTTGCAGATCAGATTGGAAGTTTTTGCAGAATGTGGATCAGCTTGGGAATCAGTTGCAGGGAGATGAGGAATGTTGAAGATATTTTTATGTAAGAGGGATAGCCATCAGTTGGTTTTGCGAATGGACTCTCAATTGCTATATCTTGGATTTTTCTCATTGTAACATGGATGTTGAAATTTATGTTGCAGAGCAGCTTCCTGGTTTTGGGTTGTATTTTTTGTGTGTCTTTGTATTGTAAATGTACAGTTATAGATAAATTTTAATGAGAACAATGGGAATCCCGATTCAATTCTTGTTTGATGTCTTTGTATGCATGATCTTAATTCTTGTGTATTGATTTGTAAGACATGTTAGTATACCAGTTATAAGGTACCTGTGAGTTTGAATTCAAGTTTCTTTCAAGGAGAGAGTAAGTCTTGATTTCAAGTTTTGAGAATTATAGGTTTGTATATGAATTCGATGTCCAGGAATTGGAGTGAGAGAAGTGATTTGTAAGGCACTTCACTTGTTTTCTTTGAGTTTGGGATTAAAGTTTTCTGTGAATGTATGTTTGTATGACTCTTTTGCCCAATGAACAAGGCACTGGTGCTGGTTTACTTTGCAGTTTTCATCATCAACCTTTAAAATTCAATCCATCTTTAATTTCATGTTTGAGAGCATTCATTATTATGTCTTATGTTTCCTAAATACAAGTGTTGTTAGTGATTCTTTGAAGGAATGAATCCAAGGGTTAGCCTGCCTGAGCTCAAAGCTCAAAGAGAAGGAGTTTATCCTTGTTGTCACGTTGGCCATTTTCCTAGTTCTTAGCAGATCATACATGTGGGATCCTGTATAAGACTAGTTGAGTTGAACTCCCATGTTTTATAAGCCTAAGAACTATCCACTGATTTTTATATTTGCATAAAAGGTTGTAGTGAGTAAGTGTTTATGTATGCAAATCTTATCATGTTTTAGGTGCACCTGCCTGAGTGTGTGGAACTCGAAGCAGAAGGATGATCAAATCCTCATTAATTAGTCTTTCCTTGCCCCTTAGTTTGCATGAGCAAGTGGATTTGTGTTACTAGAAAAAGATCCCTATGTCTAGTTTTCATATTTCTCTTCTAGAGTTAAGGGATACAAGAAAAATGGCTAACACAGACCAAAGACCTTTCATTGATGCTTTGAAGTCCATGGGAAGAACCATGGAGGAGAAGATAGATTTTCCAATTTTCAATGGCAAGATGAATGCTGATCTAGCCTTGGATTGGATAGAGGCATTAACAAAATTCTTTGAATGTGAAGACATACCTAAAAAATAGAGGGTAAAGGTAGCAAGATCCAAGTTGAAGGGAGCAACCCTAACTTGGTGGAACTTCATCCAAATAGAGAGGGTGAAGAATGGAAAGAACATGATCAATTCATGGAATAGAATGATTGAATTGATCAAAGAGACATGTGTACCTGAGGATTATGGGGTACAACTCCATAGGAGGAAGCAAAGTCTGAAGTAAAAGGACATGGATGTAGGCTCATACACCGAGGAGTTCTTGAAATTGTGCATGAAGACCAATATGGCTGAAGATGAAGAGGAGAAGCTAGCAAGGTACATGAATGGCTTGAAAGTATCCATTCAAGAAGATTTGAGTCTACACAACCCTACCACAGTCAATAGGTGTTATCAAATGGCACTTAAGGTAGAGGAAAAATGGAAGAGAAAGTAGGATTTTGGCAAAGGAAAGAGAAATGATAGTGGAAAGAGTTTTAGAGGAAAAAACAACTCTTGGAACAATGGACAAAGTAGTGGTAGTAGTAGAAAGACCCCTGACCAAGGAGATAAGAAGAATAGTGACTCTAATTCAAGAGGAAACTATAGAGGAAGAAGACCTTTCAATAGACGAAGGACAAATTCAAGAAGAGGCAATGGACCATTGAAGTGTTTTTATTGCAACCAATTGGGACACCATGTAGGAAGATGCCCTGAGAAGAGAAACAATAACCAAGGTGACATGAGAGCACAACTTGTCCAAGAAGATAAAAAAGAGGACAATGCTGATGCTAGAGACTTGGAACCAAAAGAAGGACTGTGTCTAATGATGAGGTAGGTCTTCCTTCAAGTACCACAAGCCCAAGAACCTCCACAAAGAAAGAATCTCTTCAGGACAAAGATCAAGTGTCATGGAAATGTATGCAATCTTCTTATTGATTCTGGTTCAACTGAAAATCTTGTGTCTGTGAAATGGTTCATAAATTAAGCTTTCCTAAGAAACCACACCCTTGCCCCTATCATGTTTCATGGTTAACCAAAGGCCAACAAACTCTAGTCACAAAACAAGCTTGGATATAGTTGTCTATTGCTGACTTCAAGGAAAAGGTCCTTTGTGATGTTGTTGAGATGGATGCAGCCCACATCCTTCTAGGTAGGCCCTGGAAATTTGATGTTGATTCCACCCACCATTGTAGGAAGAACACCTACTCCATCACCAAAGATGACAAGACATTCACTATGAAGCCCCTACCGGATAGCAAAACTAAAAAGGAACCCACTGTGATCATCATGGGGGAAAAGGAGATGTTGAAAACCTTGAAAGAATCTAATATTGAACCATTTGTCCTAATTTCTAAACCCAATGATAACATCAGGTCTGTTCAAGAAGAGCCAATGTCAAATGAAGTCAAAAATCTGCTGCAAAAGTATAAAGAAGTCACTATTAGTGACCTACCCTCTGCCCTCCCTCCCATTAGGGACATTAGTCATCAAATAGACCCCATACCATGCTCATCCCTGCCTAATAAGGAACCATACAAAATGACTCCATTAAAGCATGCAGAGATTGCAAAATGGGTCACTGAATTGTTGGAAAGAGGACTCATTCAAAAGAGTCTCAGTCCTTGTGCTGTACCCTCAGTCTTGGCCCCTAAAAAGGATGGAAAATGGAGGTTATGCACTGATAGCAGGGCCCTAAACAAAATTACAATAAGGTACAAATTTCCCATGCCAAGGATAGAAGACCTATTGGATCAACTAGGAGGTGCTTGCTACTTCACCAAGATAGACTTAAAGTTTGGTTACCATCAAATTAGAATCAAGCCTAGAGATGAATAGAAAAAAACATTCAAGACTACTAAAGGTTTGTTTGGATGGTTAGTAATGCCCTTTGGTTTAAGCAATGCCCCTAGAACTTTTATGAGGCTTATGAATGAGATATTCATAGATTTTATTGGAAAATTTGTTGTTATTTACCTTGATGACATACTAATATTAATTCATAGCAAGGAAGACCATCTTGATCATGTGGAATAGGTACTAAGAAGACTCCATCAGCACAAATTGGTAATCAACTTAGAAAAATGCATGTTTATGAGAAAGGAACTTGTATTCCTAGGTTTTGTGATCTCATAGGGTACCCTCAAGATGGATCCTGCAAAGGTAGATGCAATCATTAATTGGCCTCCACCAAAGAATCAAGGTGATGTAAGAAGCTTCCATGGGCTTGCAACATTTTATAGGAAGTTCATCAAAAATTTCAGTCATGTGTGTGCACCAATGCTTGAAACAATCAAAGGTGGAAAGAAGACTAAGTTTGCATGGAAAAATGAAGCCAATGATGCATTTCAATACTTGAAGAATAGAGTCTCTCAATACCCTATCTTGGTCCTCCCTGATTTCAACAAGGTCTTCATTGTAGAGACAGATGCAAGTACTTTGGCTATAGGGCAGTCCTAAGCCAAGAAGGCAAGGCAGTTGCTTTCTTTTCTGAGACATTGAATGAGGCCAAGAGGAAGTATTCCACCTATGACCTAGAGCTTTATGCCATGGTCCAAGCCCTCAAGAAATGTGTGAGGCCTCACCCTGACCCGTCATAGCACCTATCCTTTTCTGCATTTTGATACAGTGATACACTTGTTGATCTATTTTGGATTGAGACTCGAGATACGATATTTTGATGGTGATTATTATATTATGTATGTGTGGATGTGAATCTGGAGTACATCATGATTTTGATTATTCATGGTTGTTAGAGTAAATTATTCATGTTAGATTTGATTACTGCACATGATGATTATGTATGTATGATGTTCAAATATTATTGAATGGGAAATTGTGATTTGAATTGAGCTATACATATTGGGTTATGATACTAAATAGGAAATTGAATATGTATATTTCATACAATGTTATCATCTTGAACTACTGATGCTCAATGTGAAGTGTGTAGGTATGAGAACCATGGGAATTATCAGAAAACCAAGGTTAAACACATGTGAACTGAGTAAACCAAGGCTTAGTCCAATGTGGGATTACAAAGCCTCATTGTAATGTGAACTTTTCGTAAAAGTGAATTTTCATGTGCATTAGTAGTTAGCTTCGTGTTGTCTTTCTTGGCATTTGTATGTAATGTGCAATTGTTAGTGTCACTTGACACTTGTAATGTGCTCATTTAAATTTATTTTATTCCAGCCACTTCTAGAGGCCAATAAGAAGTTCTAGGGGTCATTTTTGGCATAATTTATGTATCTTAATGTTAGGGGTATGGATTAGGAAGGTTTTCAGCATATCCTAAACCCCCTAGAGACTTTGGAAACCCTTTTTTGGACCCATTTACCCTTACCTACGAGATTGGATGGATCTTGACCCTTACCCAACTCCACCTTGCCTTCCAATCAAGCATTAATCATGGGGGGACAAGGAAGACCAAGTAGACCATAGAGTCAAGTTTGCATTTATGTTTGGTGGGTGGGTAGAATTTTTGGAGCCCTTTTTAGAGGCCCTTGCTAGAATTGGAGGGTGTTCACCCACTCTCTAATTTTAGAGATTTTAGGGTTTTGGAGGAGGAAGAAAAGTGGATAGCTCATCTCAACTATCAATTTCCATCACACTTGTGAAGGTAGGTCTTTCATTTCCATGGAGGTTTTCTTGTTTATTCTCAATAGATTAGTTGTGTTCTTTCTCTTGCATGTGTTTGGAGTGTATACTTGTTGTGCTATTGCATTGTATGGGAAGGGAATTTGATGTTGAAATTTATGTGTTTCCTTTTTTTTGCTTGAATGAGGGTGTTTATGTGTATGGGAGTGAGGCATTACTCACCTCTTGGGGAAGAGGAAGAAGTGGCCTTGGGTGAAGGGGTTAGTTGGGCTCTCCATGAGGTGAGAGTCTCTTCTCTTGGAGAAGAGGGAAAAATTCATGGTGTATGGGCACCATGAAGCCATTTGCAATCTTGTATCATGAAGATATTGATAAGCATTATTGTGCATGTAAGATGGAATTGTAGCCTTGAAAGGGAAATGTGATATTCTTGTTGAGGAATTTGTGAAAGCAATGGCATTCTCCCCTTGGAAAAGCCCACCTTCACCCTTCTTCAATGAGTTTGCAAAGTTCATTTGTGTAACCTTGGAGGGAGTAATTTGTTGTTGTTTCATGTGTGCAAAATTGTGAGCATTTTGTTGATTGTGTACCCCGTTTATCCTTGGTTCTCCAAGCTTGGGGGTGGTCTCTTAAGAGACATAGGTTGGGTGGTGAGCACCCATGGTTCTCTCTTCTCTATTGCAGGTTTGGAAGCCAAAGATTCATGTGGAAAAAGCTTGAGGAAATCCCCTCCTTGATATGCTTGTAGCAAACCTTCATGTGTTCTTGCATTGGTGATCTTGTAGAAGATCCTCCCCTTGTTGCCAAATGTAAAATTGTTCCTACTATTGGTTTCATATGAAGTGAAGTTGTTATGTTTATGGTTGTATTTCATTGAATATCTCCTCCAAATTGTATTATATAAAAGGAATGTAAATGCTCCTTCCTCATAGTAATTGTGTAATGAATTTGATATGATGTCTATAATGAAAATGCATTTCTTTTATCATGTCTAATAGTATTTGCTTCTTAAGTTAATGGAGTTCATTTTCATGAAATAATATTCAAAATTTGATAAGAATGCTACATGATAATTCAATGTCTTCCAAAGAATAGTTTAAGAATGGATATAGTAAGCTCTCTATTATAGTTTGGAAAATTTGTCATAGTTATGTAATCAAACTCAAATGAATAAAATTCTATGCTCACCCCTCAAAAATGTGTAGTAGGAAACAAGGAACAAAAGAACATAATTGACTGCTTGTAGAAATCTCTTCAACTAATAATCAATCCATCAAACTCATTAGTATGATTCACTAATAAATTGATGCATCTATTGTTTCAAATTTATGAGCAAGCAAGTAAAAATAAAAATAGAAATGAAGGAGAAACCATGCTTCTTTTCAATGACACTTCCCATATTTCCTTTTAGAGCAATTTGCTCTCTGGAATTTGTATGGGAATGACAATATTCCCATACTACCACAGAGAATATTCCTCTTACTTCATTTAGACACTAATTAAAATTAACCAAAACTAAACATATTCTATACTACTTTAAACATAAGGACTTAGCAATATAATGAAAATTAAATAGTGCTTTTGGGCCCTTTAGTCTACTCCCACTTGCCATTTGGTGGGACCCAAAATCCCACTCTCCCAAGGCTGGCATAGGTATGGATATGGGGGGAATTTTGCAGCAAATCATAACATTTAATGAAGGCAAGTTGACCCTTCCATTACCCTTGTCTACGTGCATATCAAACACCCACTTTGTAACCAATTAAACATGGCCTTAATTCCCTTTTTGCAGCAAGGTACTGGCCTTTCCATCACTTGTACGTGGCTGACAATGTCAGCATTAATGCCCACCCAAGGTCAAAGACTTTCTTGCCCTCATTCGAATTCTTCTTGCAAAGAAAATGGGTGATCAATGAGGTTGGTGGGCCCCACATTCCTAGGACAATGTAACCCACTTGGATGTGAATTCCTAGGAGAGCCTTTTTGAAATTATCATGGGGAAAAGTGTTCCCTCCCTAGGCAATCACGCAAGTCTTGTAAGGCTTGCATTTAAGGAATGTAGATAGAGGCCTTGTCAACCCCCATTTGACAAGTGGTCATGGGAAATTGGTGGGTTGTTGGGTAGTAGGTTAGGATAGTAGGAGCTAGTGTAGTAGGGATATCTAATAATTGTAATTTAGTAATACATATTGTTTTGCTTAGGCTTATCACATAATTATATTAATTCTTAATTATAATGGTGTTGCAAATAAGTAAGATACAAATTAGTTAAAAGGTTTAGATAATTATTTCTAAATAGGTGAAGGACTTGGGATCTTGGATCCAAGTCCATTATTTTAATGTTGTTAGGAATATTTTTTTCTTTTGGAATTAAGTTAGGATATCTTTTTATAATTGGGATGCTTTAATTTTTAACCTTATGCATATATGATTGGGTAACATAACATTCTAATAAATTTTCCCTTAAGGTAATAGTGATGGGAATGGGATTCATTAATAAAATTGAAAACGGATGTTGAGTTATAGTTGTTAAGGTGATAGATTTATCTTTAAATGTGAATAGATATATCAATTCAATGGTTGCTTGATCAGTAGGATACCAGTGTAATCAAGACCATCCTTATAGCATTGGAAATTTATCATATTGGAGTGATGATCCTTAGGACAGCTAACTTCTTTTATTGATTCAACCAATTAGTCGATAGAAAATGATTCATGGTTACCATATTGAATCGTTAATTGAACCATTAGTTCGTGGATTGTATCTCTAGCGGATTGTTAGAGTTGGGGTCATTTTTTTCGATACACTAACCATTTAGGTGACCATTGTAGTTCTTGCTGTTAGCTCCCAATTTTGGAAATCCTTGAAGAGATTATTAGTCAGTGATGTTAATGAACTAAACTAACTAGGACGGTATCAAATTTTATTGTGTAGTAGTGTCACCATGTAAAGTTCTAACACAAGTATCGATTATCCTTATGAGGACTAGGTTAGGTTTCCTTATTACTATTAACCTTAGACTGACACTCCATAAAATAATATTTAATTCATTTCAAGAAAAAAAAATTTCTTGTGTTTTTAGGTTGTTTTTTTTTTGGGCATGACAAAATGGAGGCACTACTTGATCCCAAAGGAGTTTGTAGTCTACACTGACAACCATGATCTAATCTTCCTTAATTCACAAGAAAAACTTTCAGTCAGACATCTCAAATGGGTAGAGCAATTGCAAGCCTATACCTTCAACATTAAGCATAAAAAGGGTGTAGCAAACAAAGTTGTTGATGCACTTAGTAGGAGGATTGGTCTGATTGAAGAAGTTCAACTACAAAGTGTGGGAATTGAGTCCCTCAAGCACTTGTACCTAGATGACCCTAATTTTTTTGGGATATATCAGATTTGTACAAAAATGGAGGGCAGCTATCATACTAATTTTTCTAAATATCTAACTCAGAATGGCCTTCTCTTCAAAGGAGCACAACTATGCATACCCAAGTGTTCAATGAGAGAAAACATAATCAGAGAACAACATTGTGGTGGCCTAGGAGGTCACTTTGGCATTGACAAGATAGCAGACATGGTAAAGAGGAGTTATTTTTGGCCCAATGTTGAACAATGAGGTCAAAAAGTTTATTGAAACTTGTACAATTTGCCAGCAAGCTAAGGGGACAACAAATAAAGGGCTCTACCAACCCTTACCAATCCCTTCAAGGCCTTGGGAATCCATCTCAATGGATTTTGTAATGGGACTACCTAAAACCAAGAAAGGATTTGATAGTGTGTTTGTCATAGTGAATAGGTTCAGCAAAATGACCACTTTGTGCCATGCAAGAGCACAAATGATGCATCTCATATAGCCAATCTCTTCTTCAAGGAAGTAGTTAGAATTCATGGCTTATCTCAGACAATTATATCAGATAGAGATGTAAACTTTCAAGGGCACTTTTGGAGGACACTCTTCAAGAAGTTATGCACAAACCTCACCTATAGCTCTACCTATCACCCTCAAATAGATGGGCAGACTGAGGTAGTAAATAGGTCCATAGGCAGTCTTTTAAGATGTCTAACCAAGCAATACTCAAAAAGTTAAGATACCATACTACCCCAAGAAAATTTTTCCTTCAATGATTCCACTAATAGGTCAACCGATACAACTCCCTTCCAAGCAGTGTATGGTTTGCATCCCAAGGGACCATTAGATCTGATGGAACTTCCCTCTAATGTTAGAATCAGTGCACAAGGCCAAGAATTGGCAGAATTCATCAACAAGGTACAACAACAAGTGAAGGAAACCTTGCAAAAGACTAGTTTGAAGTACAAAGAAAATGCTGACAAGAGGAGAAGAGAGGTTCATTTCCAAATAGGAGATAGGGTTTGGGCATTCCTAAGGAAGGAGAGACTACCTAAGGGTAGATACTCTAAGCTGCAAATGAAGAAAGTGGGCCCTTGTAGCATACTGAACAAAATAGGTGACAATGCCTATGAGATATCCCTTCCTCCAACATTGTAGATCTCTCCAATCTTCAACATTCCAGACCTCACACCATATAAAGTTATAGTAGGTTCAAGCAATGAGCAGGGTAAGGACACAAGCATTAAGGATGAGGAGTATGTCACTGATCTTCCACAAAGAAAACCAGTGGAGATTGAAGAAATTTTGGACTCCAAACTACTCAAGCAAACTAGATCAAGGAAGTACATGTAGTACTTAGTAAAATGGAAGGGCCTACCAAAGATTGATGCTACATGGCTGACCGAGGATCAAATATAGCAGCATGGGACCTCGGTAGAGAAGCTATACTCAAGTAGGGACTTGAGTTTTAAAGTTCAAGGGGATTATGGTGTAGGAGTACCCACTCCTACTCCAAAATCAATAGGCATTCCTATGAAGTCTAAGGTTTCACACTCAGGTCCTTGATACCTCTAGTCATGCTTAGGATAGGAATTAGTATTGGGATCTCATTGTAAGGCCATAGTTCCAAGTTGGCATTTTATGAGCCCTTGGTCTAACTATTGGTCATTTATGATCCAATACCATAGGCATAGGTATTTTCATGTTTTTCTATGTTTTGATCCATTAGGGATCATCAACATAAGTATAGGACCAATTTTGGTCACTAGATTTGCAAAATTGCAAAAATTGCTAAAATGCTCCAAAAGTTGTCAAAACAACTTTTAAGCATTGTTAAAACTTGTTATTTCCTCTCCCAAATGGCTAATTGGTTTAAACCTCTCATGTAACCATTGGGAGTATCCTGTATAAGCTCTTATAGGTGGGTGATAGGATAACAATATGTAATTTGGCATTTTATAAAAAAAAAAACATCATTTTCTCTGCAAATTCCTGTGTTTCAGAACATTGTACGGATAGGTATAGATGTGAGGGCATGAACCCGTGATTCCAAAGGTTGAATAATTGAATCACCTTTCAACTACACATAGTCTCATGTGTTGATCAGCCCTAGGTTTAAAGATATCAGATTTTTAGTGACAGTGCCTAGGATTAAGGCTTAAAACCAGGGATTGAGATAGGGCTTGATTGTTTAGGCACATTCCACCATGGGAAATTGATGCCCCTTGGTGGAATAAAAATTTATTCAATTTATTTTCATCTGTTTTAGGTTTGGAGTGATGCCAAGTAGAGGATTGGGTTTGCCACCATACCCTAGGTGTACATCTGAATGTGTGCACCAGTTAGTTAACTAGGACAGTCATCCTAGATTGTGGTTGGGGTTTCTCCAAGGCCTGAAAACTTGGATTCTCATTTTCTTTAGACATATACACATGCATCCATATCTAATTCATGCATTGGCATAGGATAAGGAACACCTATAGTGCATTTGGGGCCCTAATTAGGCCTAATAGCCCAGTCCAACATTGCAATAGCAGAAATCTCCACTCATTTCCACTCCTTGGTGTTCAAGCATGTTTTGTAAACCCAAAAAGGGTATCAGAATCCTTGACCAAACTATCCTCTCATTTGGAATTATTTTGTCTTGTGCTCAAATTTCCTTCTAGGAAGGGCTACAAGCAGGATAATAGGATTGTGCAACAGCATAGCCTTGTGTGTTGTTCAATGGTGAAAGAACCATTGGAACTAACAAAATAAGACCTAAATAGGCTAGAGCAATGTTCATTAGCCACCCTTGGTCTTAGTATTCAATTTATGGGGTTTGAGTGCTTATTTCCTTGAAGAGACCTCTTAGTAAACTCTTGATTATTGGTGCTTGGGACTTTGGCAAACCTAGTGATTAGGTTGAATTGTCTTGTGGGGTTGTGATAACCTTCACCAAGTCCTATTTGATACTTGTGATAAGTATACCAGCACTAGACCCTTCACCTTGGGTGTTGAGGGAACCAAACTTCACCAAAATACTCATTGTTAGAGGCTTCCACTGACCACTACTGCATCAAAACCCTTAAGTGATCCCTAGTTCTCTCAAATCATTACTTGCCAATAATCTCTCCCTTTGGCATTGATGTAAACACTTAGTGAAAAATGACTAAGTGTCAAAACACTATCTTCCTTCTACTTCTCTTTATACATATTCTTTCATCCTCTTTTTTTTTTATTTACAATTTTATCCTTCTCTTTTTATATTTAATTTTTATTTACTTATTGTGGACAAGGCTATTGAAGATACCTATTTTGAAAGACTCAACCCAAATAAAGATTAGATTTTAGTCTAGCATGAAATCAATCAAAAACAAGTAAAACTCTAAACTAAGCCACCTCAGATTGAGCTTAAACAGGTGCACCCAAGCACTGTTTGATTTGCTCTCGCTTAAGGGGATGTGGGTCTGCTCTGTAAGCACTTGGAACATGTTCCTTATGCATTTTAGGATGGATTGAGATCCATGAAAACCCCAAAAAATGGCACAAAATAGGTATAGAACACCTGATTTGCCCCTAAGGCCTCAAGGATCAAATGATGCTGAAATGGAGATTAACCTACATGATGTTTATGCTAAGATTGATTTTAAGCCAAATAGAGATGTGATAATGATGATATGCTATGTAAAATGAGGAAATAAACTAGGTTAATCCATTAAAGCTATATTAAGATGAGCTAAAATGCTTGAAAGTAAGCTAAATTAGGATGATTATGCTAAGGCTAGAAGTAAAAGGGCATGATAACAATACTTAAAATGAAAGGTGAATGGATATTTTTCTCTTGGAAATGAGGAACATTTATAGGATTTGGGAAGGAGAAATGAGTGGCCAGGATCAAAATTCTTAAGAGAGGCCAAGATTCATTCAAAGGGGAGCACATGGATTGTGGTAGTTCAGGGCCACCTCCTTGTGACAAGTGTCATAAGGGCATTGGGTTGAAAGATGGGAGGGATGTGCACAATTTGGGAAATGTGCTTAAGGTCAAAGAGTGTAAGAAAGGGGTGAGGGGCTTCTTAAATGCATGATAAATACATGTAAGAGGGATAAGGAGGCATTAAATGCACTTAATGCATGTAAGAGAAGTTTCTAGAAGTTTGTTGACTTTGAGTTAAGCTTAGGAGTTGGCTAACCTTGGTTAGGGAATGTGACAGGATTAGGGGGGGATTAGATTTAGGATTAGGACTTTTTAGAAGAGTCTAGAATTTCCTTAGGATAAACATGGATTATAGGAAATAAATAAAGATTTATTTATTTCCATGGTTTAGGTATGAGAATATTTATTAAAAATGAATTTAACAAATATGAGGATTAAATATTTAATCTTAATTAAATATTTTGAGTTGGGATTAGGGTTAGGAAATGAGGGGATTAGCCTTTAATCAGAATTAAAGAAGGATTAGAAGATTCTAGAAGAGGTTAGTGGTCTTAAGGAAATTGGCCAAGTTTTGGGCAAAAAATAAATAAATTATTTATTTTGGGATTTTTGGTCAATTTATTAATTAAATAATTAATAAATAGGGGAATAATGTTTAAATAAGATTTAAACATTTTTTAGGAGGGATTTCTTAATTAAATATTTTTAATTAAGGTAAAGGGATTTAATGACATAAAAATTAATTAATGAAATAAATAAATAATTAATTAATAAATGATGATGTGATCAGGGATTTTTCAGAAAATAAAAAATACTTTATTTTCTAAAGGATTTTTAGGTGTCTACATTTTGCCTCTCTTTGATGCAATGTCACAAGTGGCATGGCGTCAAAGACAAGAAAATAAGATGCCCAAGGCTAGAATTTAGAGGAATAAGGGATTGTGCCCCCTCGAGAAAATAACGCAAGGAGTAAACGTTGTGAAATTTTCTCGACAAGAAATAGAGAAGGAAGGAGCTAGGAAGAAGGGGAGATAAATAACCAAGCTTCCAAGAGCAAAGATGGGTGAATGCAAGATGAGATGGAATGCAAAATGCAGAATGCAGCTACATGAGAGATGCAAGATGCAAGATTAATCTATATGATGTAGGATGCAGGGGATTGGGGGAAGCTCCAAGTGCAAATGTGGAGAGCACAACCTAGTTTAATATAGCAATGCTAGAGACCTGCCAAGGATACTGGGATCATGAGGCCTTGTCACCAGTGTTGCAGAGGACTGACACTAAAAAGACACGTAGGTTTGCCCTAGCATCACACATGAAACCTAGAGGAGGCATGGTGGAAACGATGCTGAAGGAACCACAAACACACGACTGACTCACAGGTAGAAGCAAAAGATCAAAAGACCTTGCCCCAGATTATCCTCATTCGCAGTGCACCATGATATAAAGGATCGTGGTGACTTTGAGTAGAGAAAAATGAGAAGCCATAAAAGATTAACAAGATCCAAAGGATAAAATCCAAGACCAAAATGAGAACTCCAAAATTACATCCTTTGCCAAGGAGAGAGATTTGATGTGACAGATGGGATTGATGGTGGGAAGATTGGTCTGAACGTGTCGAAGGATGCATCGACATGGACCTAGTGTGATGGGTGGAAGATTGAATCTGATAGGAGGAATGATACATCCTCAAGGACCCACTGATTGATGGGAGAATGAGTGTTGTTGTTCACTGGCAAATGATGAAGTCAAAGAATAAGCACAGTGATCAAGAATAGTCGACAATTGATATTGCTGAAGTACAAGGTTGGGTAGGACAAAGAGTTATGATCAAATGGTGCGGCAGGACTGACAAGGATATGTACAACAAGATGGGAGGATATGTACAATGGATGGGAAAAAAATTACAACAAATATGTAAAAAAGCTCAGGATTGGGGATAGGAAGATCTCACTACACAGAATATACAGGAAGGACGGTGCTATACAGGATATACAAGATATGGTACAAGATATGTGCAAGATATGGTATAAGATATGTGCAGGATATGGTACAAGATATGTGCAGGTAGGATTGTGGATTTGCTGGAGGATTATGAAAAAGAGGAATGCTGGGGGATGGGGGATGGGGATGGGGATGGTAGAAAAAGGATTGAGATGTTGGGATGGGAGTTTCATAGATAATGACTCGGTCCACTATGTATGGTGCCTGTTTGCCAGGTTTTCACCAACATACTTGTCCAAGGTGCTTGAATTGCCAAGTTCTCACCATTGGATGATTATTTTTCTTTTTCTTTTTCTTTTTCTTTTTCTTTACTCTCTTTTTTTTTTGTATTTTTCTACTTTTTTCAATTTTTATGGATTTTCTAAATATGTAGATCTGGTTCAGGCAGAGAACCTCTTCAAATGTATGATGTTGATTGGATCATTCAAAGGCTCACCTTCTGGTGTAGGTAACTAATAAGCTCCAGAGCTGAAGCATTTTGTGACAACATAGGGGCCCAACCAAGTAGGCTCAAACTTGCCTTTCTTTTCTCTTTTTGCTTGGACTTTCTGATTTTCTTTGAGGACCATGTCACCAACCTAAAATTGTCTGGGATGGACCTTCTTTTTATAACTCCTTTTGAGTTGATTTTGGTATGCAACCAGGTGATCATAGGCTTGTTGTCTCTTTTCATCTAACAGGTCTAGCTGTGTGAGATGGGCCACATGATAGTCTTCATCAGTGGTGTAGTTCTTCATGGAGACTCACAATGATGGGAGCTCAACCTTGATTGGTAGAATGGCTTTGACACCATATACAAGGGAATATGGGGTGGTGCCTATGGGAGTGTGATAAGAAGTATGATAGGCCCAAAGGGCAGGATTGATTTGGAGGTGTCAGTCATGACCAGAATCATTGACAACCTTCTTGAGGATTTTCAAGATAGTTTTATTGGTTGCCTCAGCTTGGCCATTTCCTTGAGGTAAATATGGACTGGAGAAATGGTGATGGATGTTGATTCTAGCACATAATCATCCACATGCTAGTTTTCAAAAGGTGTGCCATGGTTAGTGAAGATGGTAGATGGTATGCCAAAGCGACAAATGATGTGGTAAAGGATGAACTTGGATATTTGG
This sequence comes from Chamaecyparis obtusa, assembly GCA_027943335.1. NCBI lineage: Eukaryota > Viridiplantae > Streptophyta > Pinopsida > Cupressales > Cupressaceae > Chamaecyparis > Chamaecyparis obtusa. The sequence goes on from BSBK01012402.1 coordinate 107,696, forward strand.
ATGCCAGTAGTGAGGGTGACCGGGATTGCTTCAACCCATTTGGTGAAGTACTTTGTGGTAGTTATTATGTACTTGTGTCCATCTGAGGAAAGGGGAGTGATTAATCTGACAAGGTCAAAGCCCCAACATGAAAATGGCCAAGGTGGTGCAATGGGCTACAAATCTTGTGCTGGTGCATGAATCAAATTTGCATGCTGCTGACATGGTAAACATTTTTTGACAAACTCACAAGCATCATGTTCCATGGCTGGCCAATAATACCCAACTCAAAGCAACTTCTTAGCTAGAACCATGCCACTCATGTGGGCACCGCAAATTCTAGCGTGGACCTCTTGTAAAGCCAGGATGGCCTCATTTGAATCTAAACACCTAGAGAGGATATTGTGATACCCTCGACGATAAGGGGTGTTGGCTACAAGAGTGTAGCAAGAAGCTCTAAGAATAAGGTTTTGGCATTGGTTATTGGTGAGATGGGAGATATGATACCATTCTTTAGAAATGCATGGATGTCGTGGTACCATGGGGACTGGGGACCAACCAAGACACACACCATTTTGGCATCGAAATTCTCATAAGCTAGTGTATGTAGCTGCTCGACTAGGAATTCATACTGTGATGTGTCACGTGGGATTTCTAACAAGGACCCAATAGTTGCCATTGAATCGGCTACTTTGTTTTGAAGTCTTGGTATCTGTGTAAGCTATAGATTCAGGAAATGCTCTTTCAATCTATCCATGAGTTCTTTGTAAGGTACCAGCTTATCATCCTTTGTTTGATATTCATCTAGGACTTGCTTGATAATGAGCTGTGAATTGCCAAACACTTGCAGTTCTATGATATTCCATTGAATGGCTATTTTGAGACCTAAGATGAGTGCCTCATATTCTGCAATGTTGTTGGTACATGAAAATCCCAACTTGAATGATTTTGGAATGTAGTCACCTTGAGGTGTAAGAAATAGAATTCCTGCCCCTGATCCATGTGATGTGTAGGAGCCATCAAAGTATAGTTTCCACATGGGTTATTTTTTGATCATACATAAGTGTTCATCAGGGAATTCCAAGATTAGTGGATAAGCATCCACCAGTGGTGCTTCTGCTAGCTGATCAACAATGACTTGCCCTTTGATTTCTTTCTGATCTATGTACTGGATGTCAAACTCGCTGAGTATCATGACCCATTTTTCCATACAGCCTGTGAGAGTTATCTTTGATAGTAGATATTTGAGGGGGTCCACCTTTGAAATGAGCCTGATTGTGTGACTAACCATGTAATGTCTAAGCTTTTGAGTGGCAAAGACCACTACAAAGCATGCTTTTTCCATGGGTGAGTAATTAAGCTCATAGCCGACAAGAGTTTGACTAATGTAGTAGATGGCTCGCTCTTTGTTTTCATCATCATGCTGAGCTAGGAGTGCCCCCAGTGCTATAGTGGTTGCTGAGATGTAGAGTATGAGAGGGCGTCCTGGAACTGGTGGTACTAGGATTGGAGAATTGGCTAGATACTCCTTGAGCTTATCAAAGCTTCTTTGACATATGGGATCCCATTTGAAGCTTGTGTCTTTGCATAAGAGATGCGTGAAAGGTTGGCACTTGTTTGCCAACTGAGAAATGAGCTGACGTACTGATTAAAGCTTTCCTTGTAGGATTTTGATCTATCTGAGTGTTCTTGGGGGAGGCATTTTTGTTATTGCTTTGACCTTTTTAGGGTCAATCTCTATGCCTCTTCATGATACTATGAAACCTAGGAGCTTTCCAGATGTAACACCAAAGACACATTTCTTTGGATTGAGCCGTAACCCATAGTGTTGTAGGTGATCAAACACACTCTCAAGAATGTCAAGGTGTTCATGGCATGTCTTTGATTTTGCAAGAATATCATCCACATAGTCTTCTAAGATCTTGTGGATCATGTCATGGAAGATTGTTGTCATCGCTCTCTGATATGTGGCTCCCACATTCTTTAGCCCAAATGGCATCATGTTGTAGCAGAAGGTACCCCATGGAGTTGTGAATGCTATTTTATGTTGATCTACTTCTGCTATATGAATCTAATTGTAGCCTAAAAAGCCATCCATTAGTGACAACATTTCATGGCCTGCTGTAAGATCTACGATCATGTCTATGTTAGGTAGTGGGAAATCATCTTTAGGACATGCCTTGTTTAGGTCCCTGAAATCTGTACAAATTTGGATGTCACCGAAAGGCTTTATGATAGGGACCATGTTGGAGATCCAATCTGAGTAATCTATGGCTTTGATAATCTTTGCATCTAGGAGCTTTTCTAGTTCTGATTTTACCAATAGAGCTACTTTGGGATGCATTTTGCATAGCTTCTTCTTTACTAGTTTAACATTGGGGTCCATAGCTAGATGACGAACAACAAGTTTAGGATCAAGTCCAGGCATGTGTGCGTATGACCATGCAAAGTTCATAGTAGCTCTTGAAGTAGCGCAGTGAAAGCCATTTCTTCACCTTCTGTCATGTTGGCTGCAATGTAGGTGATCCTCGGATATTCCTCTATACCTAAGTTGACTAGTTTGGTTTCTTCTATGATGATAGGTGACTGCTTAGGTCTGTAATCCTGGATAGGAGGAAGAGGCAAGTCTTCATCTTCTAGCGCTTGAATTACCAAGTTTTCACTAGAAGATACGCTCTTTATTTTTACTTTTTTGGAATTAGAATGTGCCCCAGAAGGGTTTTCATGTAAGGACTCATGTTTTACTCTTTCTATTTCTCTTTTGTAGCTAAAGCTTGCCTCCTCTCCAAAGTATCCTTCTAGGTCAAGCTTATAGATGTGAGTTGACTCTGAATTGTGAATTGATTATGGGCCTGATACCCCCATGAATTCTAGGAGTGCTTCCGTGCTTTGGAACTCATTGATGTGTGCAATGCTTGGTTGGTCCTAGTCTATGAGTTGAGGGTGAATGAGGGGAAGTTCTATGAGATTGATGGCAAGTTGTTAGAGGATAGAAGTCCCCAGGAGGGTGTCATCATCAAAGATATCATTGTAGGATCTAATTTCTTTCTCTTCAGGGATGTCTTCGATCTCTACGAGGTCATCCTAGCTATTTAAGAGGGGAACACTAGTCATGTTGGTGCCCCCAATTGTGGTATTGGGCTCTTGTATATGAAGGCGAGGGGTATTAAAGCCAAGACCCTGATGTTGTGGGTTCTTGGATGCTGTAATTGGGTCTTTTCTTCCACCTTCTTGTGATCCTAGACCACCACCTTGGTAGTTCCACTGCTTAGTAGTGTACTTGTGTGATTGTGGATATTTATCTTTGAAGTAGCCAAGAAGTTGTTTGTCAGGTGGTGGGGGATCTTTGTACAACCAATGATTGATGTTAGGATCCATTTTTTGACTATTTAATGTGCCGTAGGATTCAAAATTCATAGGTCCCATTCTCTTGATTTCATGATGCTCTTCAATAGGCTTGCTTTGGTGATTCGGGCACCCTTGAGTATGTGGATCAAGCGGAAGGGCCCCTACGACAAATGCATCATGTAGGCTATATTCACCACAACTCTGGTTATTGATCTTGATGGAAGAGAGGGTGGAGGTGAGAATGGTTTTGGTATCATAATGGGATCAGGATGAGCTGGCAATAGAAGTACCCATGTCAGTTCCAGGACAATGAGTGGAGTGTGGGAATGATGCTTCCATCGCATGATAGTATGCGAAGGGTTGGGGGTCAGCATGGATGGTAACCTCAGTGCCTTGATGTAGAAATTTGATGTACTGATGGTAAGTAGATGGTATAGCCTTAATGGAATGAATCCATGGTCAGCCTAGGAGGATATTAAATGGTAGGTCAAGATCAACAACATGGAAAATAGTATCCTGTGTTGCTAGGCCCAGCTAAATGGGCAAAGTAATGGTACCTTTAGAGGTACATTCCAAGTTGTCATAGGCTTTGATAGTAATTACTTCATGTGCTATATCAGCATGGGTGAACCCAATCTGCTGAATGAATTTCAAAGTACACAAGTTTAGGGCTGAGCCATTATCTATTAAGACCCGTTTGATTGCAAAGTCTCTGACCATGACGGTGATGCAGAGAGGGAGAGTATGGTCAGGTGCAACATATGGCATGTCAGATGGTTTGAAGGATAAAGCATAGGTTGCAGATAGATGTCCCACAAGGGTCTCAAACTGGGTAGTGTTAATGTCTGTGGGGACATGTCCTTCTTTGAGAGCTAAGTCAAGGATCTCCTGATGGAGAGGTGAAGTGAGGAGAAGGTCCAAGATGGATATTTGGGCTGGTGTGTTCCCAAGATGTTCTATGAGGTTATACTGTGCATTGTGTGCATTGTGTACTGGCCTTGGATGGGCACCAGCAACAGTTATCTCACCTCTATGGGTAGTAACAACACATTGTTGATCTGCTCCTCTGACATGGATGGCATTGACTGTGGGCTCAACTTGGGTTATACATCCAACAATATTATCATAATTGATATAGGCAGTAGTGTGATCTTCTTGCTTGCCTTTTCCATGGTTCTGGGGATGATTGGATTTAGTTTGGTTGTTCCCAGCATTGTGTTGTGGGAACACATTCTGATAAATTTGTAAATTGGCATTTGGCGAGGCTTGAGCAAGTGTATCTACTTGAATCTCTTTTTGATCAATGAGATCTTGGATATAGTTTTTGAGTCTCATACACTTCAGGGTGGTGTGTCCTTTGACATGATGATAATCATAGTACTCATGATCTTTGTACCAATCTAGCTTGGGAGTGGTATCATCAACTGGCTGAATTGGTGGATATGTAATCAAGTTGGACTTGGCCATTCAATGAAATATAACATCCAAAGGTTCACCCAGTGGTGTGAAGGTCTTCTTTGGATAATTTTGAGCTATGGGTTTGTTCTGCTTGGGAGCAATATTGATGGCATTGACTTGATTGTTTGGATTACCTTGATAAGCTTGATGGGTTGGTTGCTGATAATTCTGCTGATTATTCTGAGAATGATATTGTTGCGTGGGTTGCTGATGGACTTGAGGAGGTTGCTGATGGATGGGTGCTTGTTGTTGTTGGTATGCAGGAGTTGACGGAGGACTAGCCACAATAAATTGGACATGCTTGGTATTAGTGGCTCCATCAGTAACAACATTTTTGTTATGATTCTAGTAAGGGGATTTATCATTGCTGGGTTTTTGGGCATCATTTTTGAAGTGTTGGATTGTGCCTTCATCTAGGAGGTCCTTTTCAATACCTATCCCCTTGCTCTTGATATCTTGATAGGTTTGGAGACAATTCATCCTCATGAAATGGGATAGCTTAGGATGTAGATTATCAATAAAGATTTTGGTCAAATGCTTTTCAGGTGGTTGGTATGATAACCTGGTAGTAAGGTTTTGCCATCATTGCAAGTATTCTACTAGGCTTTCTCCATATTTCTATTTTGAATTACAGAGATATAACAAGGTCAACTCATTCTCAACATTGTGGGCATAGTGGGCAATGAAGTTCTCAGAAAGTTCAGCAAAGGTTGTGATAGTCCCATAGGGTATTTTGTAGAACCATTCAACAACAGTTCCTCCCAAGGTTTTGGGGAATAGGCGTAACAGATAGTTATCACTATAAGCCACTTCTTGGCATGCCATATAGAATTATTTAATATGATTGACTAGATCTCCTTTCCCCTGATACTTATCGAACTTAGGTGTCTCAAAGTGCTTTGGGAAAGGTATAGCAGCAATGGATCGGTCAAACAGATAAGGACACATCTCCTCAAACTTGTAAGTTTTGTTCTTGGTACTGGTTTGAAGCTCTTTAAAAGCATTCTTCATGGCTTCCATTCAGCATTGATTGGTGTTTGAGTGGGTACTCCCATTTGAGGTGGGTATTATTGATGGGATATGGAGATGGCCCAGTGGGATAGGTAGATTGGAGTGGATTTTGGAGTGATTTTTGCTGGGGATTTTGTTGATGCAGCACAAGGGGATATTGCGGTGGTGGATATGAGACTACTTGCTAGCATTGTGGGATGACTGGGACTTGCTGTTGTGACTGATAGGAGGAAACTTATTGCTGTTGGGGAATGATGGGGGTTTGTTGCTATGACTGGAAGTATGGTTGTTGTGGGGGTGGCTGGTGGAATGATGTAGCTTGTTGGTAAGATCGTCCTTGCTAAACTTGGCTCTGTGGTTGACTGATATAAGTTAGGTGCATTCCCATATTGCTTAAGGGTGGAACTGATGTAGGGAAGCCTGAAGAAAGGGGTGACTGGGCAAGATAACTTGTGAAATGGGATGAACTTTGCTACTGATGTGGAGGAACTTGCTGAAAAGCACTGGGTGTTGGGAATGGATAGCTCATGAAGGATGAGGTTGGTGGAGGTTGAGATGGTTGTTGTTGTGCTGCTTGTGAGAAGGTGGCTTGTCAGTTTGCAAATACAGATGTAGGAGAGTGAGTTGGTATTCCAAAGGCTTTCATGTTTTCTTAAGTGAGACCCCAATGAGGACCAGTGTGAGGTGGGAATTGTGTTGCAGTAGATGCCGGGAAGGTAGATGTGATGGGAGTTTGGGACATGAATGGTGGTTTTGAAAAACCCATGGAAGGCATTCCTGTGGTGAAGGCATTTTGCTAGGCTTGTGCCTGGGTAGATGCTTGTTGGGGGGGAAATGAAGAGAATGCTTGTGTTCCCCATGAAAAGGGTGATGTTGATGTGGAAGCTTGCTGGGTATGAAAGGGGAGCGGTTGCACTACCCCTAGAATAGATGACGCTGATGTGGAGGATTGTTGGGAGAAAGAGGGAAATGATTGCATTGACCCTAGAAAAGATGGTATGGATGTGGAAGCTTGTGGAGTGAAAGGGAAAGATGATTGCATCCCTTCTAGCATAAAAGGTGTGGATGTGGGAACTTGTGAAGTGAAGGGGAAGGATGATTACATCCCTCTCGGAGTGAAAGGTGTTTTTTGGCCTATGGAAGATGGCGGGACTTCTTGTGAAAAGGTTTGTGTAAGACGTGGGAGTTGATTCTGGGACAAGCGTTGGATTTGTACAAGAGCTTGAGAAGCCATGGTAGATGATGAAGTACCTATGATAGGGAATGGAGCAGATGGTGTTATAGCTTGTGTTATAGGACTGGCAAAGCTTCCTTGCAAAAGAAGAGGAATGGTGGAGGTTTCTTGTGATGTTTGCAAGGTTGGATCAAGGAACGGTTGGATAAATGGAGAGTATACTTGTGCTAGGATTTGGATAGTGCTTATGGGAATGTGAGGATGGAGATATGGTGGAATGGAAGTTTATGCTTGTGCAAAGTTAGTGAACATGCTTTGCTAGTTTTGGGCCATGAGTGTATTGACTAGTGGTGAATTCTCTGGATGATTCACAAATGTTTCTATTGCCAAAGGAGCTGAGGGGATATTGGGATCATCCCATGTATTTCTAGTTTGTATTTGGGGATCATAGGCTATCATTGCACTGGTAAAAATGTTGGGATTAGATGAACTAGTGATTGGATAAGGATTCATGTTCCTTCTTTTTCTACATCTAGATCTTGTCTCAACAGGCATGGAGATGTAGATGCTTAGATGGATGCAAGATGTTTCCTAAAAGACTCTAAAGGATGATGGATGAAAGCTTAAGGAACTTCTAAGGATGATGAATTTCTAGAATGCGATGCAAGGATTGGTGAAATGCTTGGATTTGGATCAAGGATGGCGGAAGATTGATGGGAGATAGTGACAGATTGGTAAAAAAGCTTGGCGATAATGGAGGCTTGATGGGATGCTCTGATTTGGGTCAAGATTGGGTGGAGGATTGGTGGGATGCTGGTGGAAGGCTACTAAGTGTCAACAATGAGCTGCTATTTTTCCCAATGGAGGATCAGTGATAGGATTTGGCCAACCTAGGATAGACTAATGATCTTCGGTCAACTGGATTCTTATCAATACAAGCCAATCTCTTGCTCGAGATGATGAGGCTATGCAAGGACAAGTTGGATTTCCTTTAGACAATGCTCTATCAAAAAGGGGATGATTTCTAATTTGGGATAAGGGATGGAAAAAACTCAAAGGTTTTGAACACTAAGTACTTTGTCAATTTGGATCTTTGGATTTGGCGCAAAAGGATGGTGAGTTCTAATTTGGATATTGGATGCTGGATTTGGATGAAGGATATGGGACTCTGATTGTGGATTGCTGATGGAAAGATGGTGAAGGATGATGGAACACTGCTTTTTCTAAAAGGATGATGCAAATGCAATTGAGATGGATGATCTATGATGCTACTAGGAAGATGATGGTGAATGCAGCTAAGGACTTTAGAATGCAACTAAGGACTCTAGAATGTAACTAAGGATTTGGTGATGATGCCGAGATGAAACTAGGATGAGACTAGGATGAAGGACTACCGAGATAGGATTTTGAGATCTGAAGGTAGAATGGACATGTGATGGATCCTATCTAATCTTCTCTTTCAAGATTGATGTAGCGATGGTTCACTCATAATCAGTAGGCAAAATTTTTAACTCTTGCATTATAGCCAATATTATCAAGCTTTTCTTGATATTTTTCTTGTGCTTGGGTTGCTTGGATAGAGGATTGATGGCTCTTAAGGTTTCTTTCTACAACTTTCTTCTCTTGATAAGCTTTGGATTTGGGCAACTTAGCTTTTGGATGTTTGATCAAATTTGGCATAACTTGGGGAAATTCTGATAAGTTGGTTTGAGACAAAAAAGGTTCTTTGGATATCTGATTCCAAGGGTTTCTCTGCAAAATGTTTTGAGTATCTCAAACTAGGTTTGTTGATCAGTTTGATGTTTCCCTATGGAAAAGGATAGATTTCAATAAAGATTTTTGGAAAAGCAATCTCCACAAGGGACAAAGCAACCTTGTGGGATACAAACAAGATAACTGACTCTGATAAAGCTTTGAAAGTGTATGTTCCAATAATGTTTTCATAGAGTATTGACTGTCAAGAACTTCAAACAGATCTACCTAAGGAAGGTGAGTATCAAAATTTCTTGCCCATAGCTTGGTACCCCCTAGAAGGGAATACAAATGGTGAGTAATCTTGAGGCGACCCAGTAAACCCCTTGGAATCGGTCCTTGCACAAGGATTTTGATACTTTCAGATGTAGATAGGGTAGCCTCTATTTTATTAGGTTTTTAATAGTTCCATGGAGTCTCCATACTCGGTTATGCTGACCGCCTGTGACTCACTTAAGAGCCTAGCCAACAATGCTAGGGGAGGAATATTTACTTGTCCCCAGACATTTGCATTTGGCACAAAATGCCCGTGGATTAGGAGATATCAGTGAGTACTTTTTGCCTTCACTTTATTTATATATCGGCTGGGGGGGATACTGGTTTGAGGTCATTCTCCAAGGAGGAAGGACTTTTCTCCCTGGACAAGCCTCGCTAAAAGTAGAACAAGTGAACTTGTCTGAGTCCAAATGTTCTACGTTGCTTACTTTAACAAGGATTTACAAAAAATGAAAGCTCCTAGATGCACATCAAGCAAGTTATTTTTTCCAAATTGATTAAGTGATGTTTGAATTTTTGAATAACTGAAGACACAAGTGTTTAAGATTTGATTTGTTCTTTCCCCAAAATGTAAACGATTTGAGCGATTACAATTTCTTTCCTTTGGGCATTCAAGATTGAGATGTGTGTGTTGATTTAGAACTTTGAAAAGAGCTTTGTTTTATCCTTTAGATCATTCAAGATTGAGTTTGTGCTTTGCTTGAATTGAAAAGGAGGGAATATAGATGCTTGTGAACTTTCCAATTTAGATCATTCAAGATTGTGTTTGATTTTCAAAATGATAATGACTCTTAGGACCTAAGTTCTTTTCCTTAGTTTCATTCAAGATTTGTTTGAATTTTTATTTTTATGAATCTGAGAAAAATTTAAGGCAAAAACATAGTCGACAACAACATTGTCCAGCTAATACGCAATGCTAGAAAATGCATAGGCGACACCGAAAAACTCTCACGCGATAGCGGAATGTTTACAGGTGATAGAGAAATCTACGTAGGTGATAGAGAAATGATTCCAGGCAATAATGAAATATTAACAGGTGACAACAAAAGTTCTCATAGGTGACAGCAAGATAAGCAAAGGCGACACTTAATCAGGCAAAAGGCAACACTTAAAAATCCACAGACAATAATGAAATGAGCATAGGCGACAGCAAGTTGTGCACATGCGACAATAAAAAATTATGCTAAGCGACAACAGAATGATCTTAGGTGACACTTAAACAAGCCCAGATGACACTTAAATATGCATAGGCAACACTTAATCATGCACAGGTGATAATGAAAAGTACACACGCGATAATGGAAATGCCGATAGGTGATAATGAAATGGTTACACACGAGAATTTTGTATGTGGAGGCGTCAATGATTATCTCATAGGCGTGATTATTTCCATTGTAGGTGACAAAAAAGATGTTTAGGTAGAATAGAAGTTATCGAGCACAGACATCTTCAGAAAGTAGGCATCGATTTAGGGCTTGTAGGCATGGTCGAACTCTTTATAAGCATGACTAAACTATGTTTAGGCATGACTAAACTTTGTGTAGGTGACATTTCATCTATTTCTTACAAATACGAGAATACAAAGCATGATATAATCAAATGATTGTGGGTTTGGGTCCCACCGGGTGTGCCAGAATGTGGAAAAGGCTTTTGAGGATACCTGCATTGAAAGACTCAAACCAAAAAAAGATTAGATTTTTAGTCTAAACATGAAATCAATTCAAAACAAATAAAACTCTAAACTAAGCCACCTTAGACTGAGCTAAAATAGGTGCACCCAAGCACTATTTGATTTGCTCTTGCTTAAGGGGATGTGGGTGTGCTCTCTAAGCACTTGGAGCATGTTCCCTATTCATTTTAAGATGGATTGAGATCCATAAAAACCCCATAAATGGCACAAAATAGGTATAGAACACTTGATTTGCCCCTAAGACCTCAAGGATCAAATGATGCTGAAATGGAGATTAAGCTACATGATGTTTATGCTAAGATTGATTTTAAGCCAAATAGAGATGTGATAATGATGTTATGCTTATGCAAAACAATGGAAGAAACTAGGTTAATCCATTAAAGCTATATTAAGATGAGCTAAAATGCTTGAAAGTAAGCTAAATTAGGATGATTATGCTAAGGCTAGAAGTAAAAGGGCATGATAACAATGCTTAAAATGAAAGGTGAATGAATTTTTTGGCTCTTGGAAATCAGGAGCATTTATAGGATTTGGGAAGGAGGAATGAGTGGCCAGGATCAAAATCCCTAAGAGAGGCCAAGATTCATTCAAAGGGGAGCACATGGATTGTGCTAGTTCAGGGTCACCTCCTTGTGACAAGTGTCATAAGGGCATTGGGTTGAAAGATGGGAGGGATGTGTACAATTTGGGAAATGTGCCTAAGGTCAAAGGGTGTAAGAAAGGGGTGAGGGGCTTCTTAAATGCATGATAAATGCATGTAAGAAGGATAAGGAGGCCTTAAATGCACTTAATGTATGTAAGAGAAGTTTTTAGAAGTTTGTTGACTTTGGGTTAAGCTTAGGAGTTGGCTAACCTTGGTTAGGGAATGTGATAGGATTAGGGGGGGATTAGGATTAGGATTAGGACTTTCTAGAAGATTCTAGAATTTCCTTAGGATAAACATGGATTATAGGAAATAAATAAAGATTTATTTATTTCCATGGTTTAGGTTTGAGAATATTTATTAAAAATGAATTTAACAAATATGAGGATTAAATATTTAATCTTAATTAAATATTTTGAGTTGGGATTAGGGTTAGGAAATGAGGGGATTAGCCTTTAATCAGAATTAAAGAAGGATTAGAATATTTTGGAAGAGGTTAGTGGTCTTAAGAAAATTGGCCAAGTTCTGGGAAAAAATAAATAAATAATTTATTTTGGAATTTTTGGTCAATTTATTAATTAAATAATTAATAAATAAGGAGATAATGTTTAAATAAGATTTAAACATTTTTTGGGAGGGATTGTTTAATTGAGGTAAAGGGATTTAATGACATAAAAATAAATAAATTAATTAAATAAATAATTAATTAATAAATGATGATGTGATCAAGGATTTTTCAGAAAATAAAAATACTTTATTTTCTAAATTATTTTTAGGTGTCTACAACTCATCAATATTCTTTTGAAAACACTTACTCATCATGTCCTAGCTTTTTACAATAAGCACATTTATCTCTCTTTCTTCTAGATGATTCCTCTCTTGAAGAGGACTTAGATTCAGTGGGATTTGATGAAGGAGATTCATTACCTTTGTCATGAGGCTTAGGATCCTTATGTTGTTTCTTTCATTTTCCATTTGAAGCCTTTGATGTGGACTCACTTGCAATCAATGCTTGATGTGTGGAAGGCTTCAATTGACCCGTGTGTGCCAACTTTTCTTGTTCCCTTGTGAGCTGCACTGCAAATTCATCAAGAGAGGGCAATTTGTACTCACTACCAAGAGCATCCATAGTAGCATAGAATGTAGAAACAAAGATAGAATAATCAGGACCTAGCTTGGAAAGAATAGAAAAGATCAATTGTTCATCCCCTTTAACAATGCCACATGAAGAAAGCTCCAATCTAATAGAATTGAACTTAGAGAAAAAGTCTTGAATATTGTCAAAATCACTAGGATTGAGACCTATGAGCTCATTCTCTAATCTGAATTTTCTCATTCTATCAGGTTTACCAAAGAGCCCTTCCAATATGACCCAAGCATCATGAGGATGTGTGCAAGATGCAATATGAAAGTACAAGTCACAAGAGATGGATGATCTAAGAGAGCCAAGTGTTTTATCCCTTTGATCAAACCATTTTCTCCTTTCTGCAACACCTATTTGAGGTTCTTGATCCTGCTCATGAGTCATTCTAAGCAATCCAATACTCAACAAATGATCACTTAAAGATACTTTCCATTCATGGTAGTTATCCATAATACAACCAAATAATGACTAATAACTACTAATAACTCCTTCAAATGACTTATGCAAATCAGAAAACTGAAATCCAAGGATTATCCAAGTACAAATCTAGCCCCAAAATAACCTATTTTTGAGTGTGATATGTCAACCAAAAATCACTAAAATATGATTGCAAATCTAGAGAGTAGATGAAAAATCATACACTTTGAAAAAAAAATTCACCTCAAAATGTTATCGTATGTGCCCAAACGAAGCCCTGGAAGTTATAGAAAGAAGGAAAAAATAGGTATAGTCAAAAAAATCTGCAATTTTTGACAAATCTAGCCACTAAATTGAAAAACAAATATCACCACTAGATTCTTCAGGAAATTCTACCCAATTTTAAAAAAAATTGCTCAAAAAAAGGAGCAAAATTGAGCAAGTTATGGCCCTCTGAAGTCAGACTGTCAAAATGAAAACTCCAATGGTGAAGGCTAGAGAATTTTGAAACCCTCCTGACCTCAGTAATACACTGGGTTAAATTTGATGGTCATATGGCTGTAAAAAAAACCCAATTTTCCCTATTTTGATGGCTAAATGGCCATCGATTTTAGGGTCATGAAATGATGACATCAGCAAAAAAATCAACCCCCTTCCTGATGTGGTGTTGATGTGGCAGACTATATTGATGATGTTAGTGTTCATATAGATGATATGGCATATGGTGGCTTGTAGGTTTGTCTGATGTGGTAGGCTCCACATGGTAGATCTGACCGAGTGGTTGTGCCGCGTGGCGTGGTGTCGCACTGCCACTTGGTCTACTAACGGGGCTCTGTGTGTGTGCCTCATGGATGTCGTGTGGGTGCTGCATGGTAGTGATTGGCCTCCCAAGCTATGTCACATGGCACATAGGGTTGGCCTCTAGTTCTACTGCTTTAGAGGAGGATGAGTGGAGCAGCCCGAGTGGAGTAGAGGTGGTGGCTGGGTGGTTGAACAGAGGAACAATGGTTGGCGGAGAAGTTGGGGCTGGAGGAGGTGGCTCCTCTGCTAGTGAAGGGGTAGAGCGGCAGTGGTGGTAGGGATTTTTAATCCCACATGCACCATACATAGGGCTTTTAAGCTCCTTAAATATGCGAAAGCCCAGAAGATGAATCGAAGATGCTAGCTTGGGTAGGCACGGGCTCACCTTCGGGTTGCTTGCCTATGATGTCACTGTAGATGCGAGATGCTAGTGGAGGATTCTAGTAGTATATTATTGCATGGCACCTACCAAGCCCAAAATAGTATTTTCTAGGGAAAAAAGTAATTCTGAAAATAGTAGAATTAAAAACATATTATATTTTTTTTACAAAATCATACCGCAGAGGTGCAGAATGAGCCGTATTATCCGATTTGCAAAAAATTTTTGCCTCAGTTTGGACTTTCACTAAATATGGGTGATTTTATAGTCAATCTTAACTAAAACAACATCCCGGATGCAATGGTGAGGTTAGATATGCTCCAAGATGCCTCTATTGCACGCTGGTTCCTAGATCTAAGATTTGGACCTTCAAAGATTCTATCAAGATCTCTTCAAATCGGCTAATCTAAACACTCCAATGGCTCTGATACCATGTAAGAATTTGCAAAAAAAAAAAATTGAACCAAGGATCTAGATGTTAAAGAAAAGCACAAGAGAGATAATATGAATGCAATGATGGATTGAATGGATCCAATGAATTCACCTTGAATGATTGATTACATAATAGGCCTCCTGATATAGGAAAGGCGATATGAGAGAATGATAAGGAGATTATAAGCTATCACCTATGCTAAGTTTAATCACATGTCCACCAAATGTTGATCATCCTCCATTGTGCAATAAAGTATGTGCAATGGATTAGGACGATAATGTGGTAAGAGCACTAAAGGTGGATCTCACACACAATGAGGTATGTGATGACAACTATCACACCTAAAGTGGAATTCCTCCTACACCATGTTCTTGAATGAGGTGCACACTCCTAGGTGTCTCAATCACTAACTACTATGCAATGCATTAACCTAAGTAAGATTAAGTAAAGTGTAATTAGGAATATTTAATTACACCAACACTTTCCTATACTTGAAACTTTTCATCAGTCCTGACATTTTCACTTTCAATCATCTTCCTTGCTCTCATATTATAGCATCTATAAGCATTACTCTTTGTAGAATATCCAGGGAATATTCCCCCATCACTTCTTTCATCAAATTTCCCTATGTTGTCATCCCTCTTAATGTAAAACTTTCTACCAAAAAAATTGAAGTAACTAACTCTAGGGGTATGACCAAATCATAGCTCATTAGGAGTCTTACCAGTACCATCTTTGACTTGAACTCTATTCATTGTATTCACTGTGGTGTTAATTTCCTCTCTCCAATACATGTGTGTAAACATTCCCAAGAAATCAACTATTGATTGGAAATATTAGGTACTGAGAGGGTGGGGTGACTCAACACTAATAGATTTTTGTCAATTCAAACTTTTAATCTTAAGAATATAATTTAATTCCCTATTTATTGATAGTCTTTTTTGTATTAGTGGTATGCTATAATTGAAATAACATAAAATAAATAATAATAACTCATCAAAAGATTCACATATCCATAATACAAACTTTTTTGGTGTCATAGAAAATGAGAGAGAAAAACTGTGGTGGGGATGATACCTATTAATCTTCACTGCAACTAAAATATTTTTATGGTTAAGGTTAAAAAGTGTCACCTTCTGAGTGACTCACTCGATAAGGACTGACCAATACATGGTTAAGTGTACCTACATTCTTGCTAGGACTACTCTTCTAAGGGATTTTATCCTACATATACTGCATTCACCCTATTAAAGGATTTATAATAAGTTCCTAAAATAGAACTTCTAACTCTGGTTACAGCTTACTTGGTTAAGGGATTTCATAATCTTTTTGCTAAATTATTAGGAATAAATCAACAAGAAATTTTACCTATCTATACTTTCCTTCTAATCCCGTTAGATGCCTTATGTTCACTATCTTTGTCTTCAAACTCTTTTCTCCTTCACTACTTGCTATGTGTCTGTATATCTTTTTATGATCTCTTCTCTTTTTTTTCTCTTGATCCTTTGAATCTTTATATGTTTATGTCCATTGAACCACATAATCATGACCTTAGATCTTAGGGTTCCTTCATCTTGATCTTATCCATAAAATGTTTTTCTCTTTTCCTCTGTTAGCTATAATACCTATTTTCCTTTATCCGATAACTAATTTTGATATCTTCTATAGTGTGTCGATAGTATAACTCTGATAGTTTGACATCAATAACAAGACTTATCTTGAGATTTCCAAAAATCTCCTCTTTGGCATTGATGGAAAAAACTCTAATTCTCCAAAACTATTATGTCGATATCTCTATATTAGTATCTCCCCCTATGATAATTTTCTCCTTCTCTTTTTTCGCTTCTCCCCTTTACTTTCTTCTCCTTTTTATTTACTTTACTTTTTTTTACTTTCCTTTTACTTTACTTCTCCCATTTTTTGGCAATCAATTCCAAATGATATATCCACTTGTTAGAGTGTACCATTCCTACAATTTGTTTATGATGAACTTGTACCTGTCTCCTAGATTCTACAAAATAGTGTTCCATGAATCCTTCAATGCATTTAGACCTATAATATGTCCATTTAAGTAGATGTTGACTCTTCTAAGCTGTCCACATAACTAAGTTTTGGGGTCTGTACAATTTTCTCTACTTCCCTTTGACCAAATACTCTTCATATATTTCATTTCTTGTTCTTCTAATGGCATGACTATCCAAGATGTATTCAATCTCCTCTATAGTTGAGGTAGTTACTAGAAAACTCCACTATTATTTTGTGACCTCATCCCCAACACTTCCTTCATAATACTTTTCAGTTCTAAAATATTGAACACTAGTGAAATATTGAGTTCAATGGGCAACTCTACTTCATAAGCATTTCCTGAATCATGATACTTTAGTATTTTTCATGGCTTAAACTTCTTCATCTTCAACTTATTATATGTTTCGACTGGAAATATTTCCTTTCTCAAGTGAACCATGACACCATCTCTAGTCTAAAATTCCTTATACCTTCTTTTCTCATCTTCCTTAGCCTTTTACTATGTAGTTATTTTATTAATATAATTCATCACCTCCTCATGTAAATTATTCAAGTGTTGTGAAAATTCTTCAACTTCAGTACTACTTGTCTCTTCTTTTTCCAACTTCCTTAATTCTCATTCATTTATGGGACTAATTCCATATACTGTCTAGAATGGTGATTTACCAGTACTCCTATTGACAAACTTATTGTATGAAAATTTTGATTATGGTAAAATAAAATCTCACCCCTTTTGTTTATCTCCAACCAAGCATCTCAATAGATAGTCCAAACTCCTATTCACTACTTTTGTCTATCCATTAGTCTGTGGATGGTGTGTTGAGCTTAACTTTAAATCTATCTTTATATTCTTCTGCAATATTCTCCAAAATTACCCAATGGACTTGGTAGCTCGATCTGAAACTATGCTCTTTAGTAAACCATGTAGTCTAACCAATTCTCTAAAAAAAATTTTTTCCACATCAACAACATCATTATTCTTCGTATAAGGAATCAAAGGTGTCATCTTTGAAAAATCATCTACCACCACAAAAATGGAATCATGCCCCCTTTGAGTTCTTGGTAACCCAAGAACAAAGTCCATACTAATGCCCTCCCATGGCTTCTCTGGTACAGGTAATGGCTGATCTATAATCTTGTATTCTACTTTTTTTCATTTTTTCATTTGACATATTTTCAAACTATGTACAAGTTTCTTAACATCTTGTTACAACCATGGCTAACAATAATTCTCACTAACCAGAGCAATAGTTTTATCTTGACCAAAATATCCAGCCAACCCTCCATTATGCTTCTCTTTAATGAGATTCTCCCTCATGGAACTCCTTGCAATGCACAATTGACCACCTTATAATAACATACCATTCTGGATTATAAAGTCTAACCATCTAGTTCTATCTAGAGTAACATGATATGTAGAAGCTCTCTTGGCTTCACCAAAATCAAGATCCTCTAGGTACAACCTCTTGAATTCCCTCAACCAAAAAACCTCAATCTGCATCTCTATTAGAATTATTTATCTCTTGTTGAGGGCATCTACAACCCTATTAGGCTTTCTACTTCTATGCTTCAAAATGAAAGTGCAACTCTTCAAAAACTTGACCCATTTCAAATGCCCTAATTCAATTTTCCTTAACTATTCAAATATTGAAAATCTTGATGATTAGTAAATAAAATAAAATCTATAGGAAGAAGATAATCTCTCCACTTCCTCAATGTCTGAACTATAGAATAGAACTCTTGATCATAAATAGAATACTTTATTTTGGCATCATTCAACTTATCATTAAAATATGAAATGGGTTTATGTTTCTGACTCAAAATAGCTCCAATGCAATTACCATTAGAATGAATATCTACTTGAAATACTTTATTAAAATCAAGAAGTGCCAAAATAGGTTATTCTATAACCTTTCTTAAATAAATCAAAATTCTTTTCTACCCGTGTTGTCCACTTAAACTCTTTCCTATCCCCTCTCATTATCTCAATCAAGGGTCTAGCAATACTACTGAAATTTTACATAAATTTTTTTGTAAAAGATAGGAGAAACATTAAAAGACCTTACCTCAGTAGCACTCCTTAGGGTAGGCCATTCATTGATAGCCTCCACCTTCTCTAGGTTGATTTTAAGACAATCTATTGACACTAAAAATCCCAAATAAACTAACTCCTTCCCAAAACTATACTTATTTAGATTAAACAAAAAACTCTCTTCCCTTAACCTCTCAAAGAACCTATGGATACATATTATATTCTCTTCCAATTTTTTACTCAAGATCAAAATATCAACCAAATAAAAATTGACAAACCTACCCACAAATTATTTCAATACCTCATTCATGACTTGCATGAATTTTATCAGTGCATTGGTTAGCCTGAAAGGAATGACTAACTACTCATACGAGCCCTCCTTTTTCTTGAAGGATTTCTTCCATTCATTTCCTTCTCTGATCCATAATTTTTGATATCCACTCTTTAGATCTATCTTTGTGAAGTATAAATGATGCAAGAGATGGTAGGAGGGGCCAAGAAATGTGACACCCTAGCCTGAACCACCTTGCTCAACAACACGTGGAAGCAACAACAACACAGTGGGAGAGAGAAAATGAAAGATCATTCATATATTTCCTTCAAATTGATTCATACATGATGGTTTGTAAGGCCGTCCTAGTTTCAGCTAGATATTACAATGAATTACATAAGTCCTCAAACATGTGAGGATCTGCAAATAATCTCCATGATCTTCTATCTTCTTACTTCTATTGAAAACTGACTCCTAAACTCTAACCAAACAACTACATTTATACAAGAGGCTACCAAACTAAGTCATCCTTTAGATCCACAATCAATGGAAGGAATGGTTAGATCTAGGACCACATGCTTCCCAATGATGGATACCAGCATTAAATCCATGACCTATAATTAATGCATAAATTGGCCTCAACAAAAACTCAAAAGAAAGCCATCGGTAAGCAAAGCCAACTGAGTGCCAAAAAAGCATCACCGAGCACCAAAGAGATAACCAACCAACATCGTTGAACAAAGGAAACCAAGCAACACTGAACCAACTCAGTCAAAGTAGGAACCGAGAAACATGAACAAACTCAAATCTATTTTTGGTGACATGGGATTGCCAAGGACCCTAGATGCTCCTACATCAGACACCTGGGGTTATTTTGAAATGATTCTCTAAATCATTTAGTAGGTATGATCTGAGCTACCTCCAACTCAGACTGTGAAATCCATGAACTGTATTCAATTGGTATGTTCTTCCACTTTACCAAATATTCCATATACTATTTTCCTCTTGTACTTCTACTAACTTTTTTCCCCAAAATATGCTCAACTTCTTCATTTTTTTTCTTAGGATATTCCATCGGTACGGCCATGTCTTCTTCAAGTTCATGAAACTCATACAAATCAGCAATGTTGAACATAGGTTAAATATCCATGTCATCAGGTAACTCAACTTCATATGCATTTCCACTGTCAAATTTTTCTCAAAATCTTGCAAGGTCCAAACTTCTTCATCTTCGGCTTCCCATATGTTCCAAAAATAAATTTTCCTTTTTCTCAAATGAGCCATCACTTCATCACCAACATCAAACATCTTATGTCTTCTTGATCTATCAGCTCTATCTTTGTATTTCTAATTACTCTTTTCTAGTTTAAGCTTCACATCTTCATGCAATGTATTCATGTACTCAAAAAAAAATTTCTCCTTCAGCACTTCTCTTTATTTCATCATCAATGTCTCTCAAATCAGATATACCTCTTGGTTGTATGCCATTTACAATCTCAAAAGGTGTTTTTCTAGTACTCCTATTCACTAAATTATTGTATGAAAACTCTTCTTGTGCCAACACAAAATCCCAATTACTTGGTGCGTCTCCAACTAAACATATCAAAAGATTACCCAAGCTTCTATTCACAACTTTTGTTAGTCCATCGGTTTGTGGGTGAAATGTAGAACTATATTTCACCACGATACCTAGCTTTCTCCAAAGGGTCTTCCAAAAATATTCAACAAATTTACTATCTCAGTCAGAGATAATACTCCTTGTTAATCCACGTAATCTAAAAATTTCCTTAAAGAAAAGATTTGCTACATGTACTGCATCTAATGTCTTTTTACAAGGTATAAAATGTGTCATTTTAGAAAATCTATCCACAACAACAAATATAGAATCATTACCTCTTACTATCTTCGGTAATCCATGAACAAAATCCATACTGATGTCAATCCAAGGTTTCTTAGGTAGAAAAATAGGTGTATACAATCCAATATTCTAACTAACTCCTTTTGCAACTTGACAAACTCCACAAATTTTCACAAATTTTTGAACATATTTATACAACTGTGGCCAAAAGTATTTCTCCTTAAGAAAACTCAATGTCTTATCAACACCAAAATGTCCAGCCAAACCACCACTACATTTCTCATTTATCCAATTAGTTCTCATAGGTCCTCTTGCTATACACAACTAAATACCTTTAAACAACATACCTCTTTGCATAAAATATTCATCCCATTTAGAACTTTGTTGATCTTGAATAGGTGCTCTACAGTTTCTCCACAGCTCAAAAAATTAGGATCAAATTCATAAGAATCTATCATGTCATCAAAGCCTAGAATTCTAATTTTTCATCTTGGTCATCAAAGATCTTCTACTCAATGCATCAGCAACTCGATTAGTGACTCCACTCTTATGCTTTATCACAAATGTATAACTATACAAAAACTCAACCCATTTCATATGTCTCTGATTCAACTTATTCTGACTACCCAAATAATGTAAAGCCTTATGATCAGTATGCAACACAAATTCACTCAGTATCAAATAATGTCTCCTTTTCTTCAATGCTTGAACAATAGCATATAATTCTTGATCATACATAGAATATTTCCTTTCTATATCATTTAATTTTTCACTAAAGAAAGCAATAGGTTTACCTTTTGACTTAACACAGCTCCAATTGCACTTCCACTTGCATCACATTCCACTTGAAATACCTTATTGAAATCGGGCAATGCCAAAATAGGCAATTCAACAACCTTTTGCTTCAGGGTCTCAAAAATTTTATCAACTCCATGTGTCCACTTGAATTCTCCTATGTCTCCTCTCATAGTCTCAGTCATAGCATTACAAATTGAACTGAAATTCCTTATGAACTTTCGGTAAAAATTTTCCAAACCATGAAATGATCTTACCTCACTAGCATTCACAGCTATAGGCCAATTCAAAATAGCTTCAACCTTTTCAGGATCCATTTTCAAACCATCAGCTAAAATTACAAATCCCAAATACACAATCTCCTCTTTCATGAATGAACACTTTTTCAGATTTATTAGCAACTTTTCTTCTTTCAATCTTTGCAAAACCTATCTAACATGCAACAAATGTTCTTCTTCGGTCTTACTGAATATCAGAATATCATAAAGATATACAATCAAAAACTTACCCAAGAATTTCTTCAAAACTTCATTCATCAACCTCATAAAAGTACTTGGTACATTAGTTAAACCAAAAGGCATAACCAACCACTCATACAAACCTTCTTTTGTCTTGAAAGAAGTCTTCCATTTATCACCTTCTTTGATTATGATCTGATGATACCCACTTTTCAAATCATTCTTGGTAAAATACTTTTCTCTAGTCAAACTCTCCATTATATCATCCATTCTTGGTATAGGAAACCTATACTTCACTGTTATTTTGTTGATTTCTCTAGAATCAATACACATTCACCATTCTCCATTCTTCTTAGGTGCCAATACCATAGATACTACACAAGGACTCAAACTTTCTCTAATCAAACCTTTCTCCAACAATTCTTGAATCTATCGATTCAATTCCTGATTCTCAATAGGTGTCAACCGATGAGGTTCCTTATTTGGTAAACTAGCTTCGGGGCTTAGATCCATGCAATGATCAATGCTTACTTTTGGCAGAAAACTATTAGGTACATTATCAAAAATAATTTCATTGTACTCGGTGAGTAACTTATCAATCTCCTCAGGGACATTATCCTCTATTTTCTTACTCGGTTTGTTAGGAATCATAGAAAAACATACATCATTTATCTTTAAATCCTTAACAAACTTTCTTCCTTCCATCAAGAAAACTTTTTGATGTAGGTGCATCCAACGACTGGCAATATTTTGAACATTCTGGATTATATATGGTTAATTTATATTGTAACATGGCTTATTAAGCCATTTTTGTGTCTTAATTTATGTAATAGGGTTAGTGTTAGTAGTCTAAGTGTCATAGACATAAGAAATAAAACATTTGTTAATCGTGAAGTTGAAAACTTTGTTGTCAACTCCATGATCCATTTCTAGTTTAGTTTGTTTTCCAAATAATTACACAACTCAGTCATGAGTTAGTTGGCAAAGTATGAAGTTATAAATTAGTTATGGGCATTAGTTTTGGAAGTTTTGGGTTCTTGGAAAGTCTTTTTTCTACATCATGTAATCTGATGAATGAAGAAGAGAGTAGTAGTAGGATAGGATTAGAGAATCAGTGAAGGGATAAAAAATAGTGAAATGAGGAACTAAATAATAAAGAAATGGATTATCTTTCTGGTTCTTCATTTTCCCATTTATAATTCTCTGCTCTTGATTCTTTGGATGATTACAAACTAAGTATATTAGAAAGCTTTATCAATTGCAATTTAGTTTCAAATAACTATGTTTTGGTTTGGTTATGAATTCATTCTTGGCATCAAATGCCATGAAGAAGTTTTAATGTTGCATTGAATTGGGTGTGTTAGAATTAAATTTTTATTGAAGGCAGTTTGTGACAATCTTGAATTAGAGACATTATAACAGAGTGCGTGGTATTGTGTTTGGGCTTCACCTTGTTTGATAGAGAATATGGTTGGAGTTTATATGACAGAGTAACATGCAATGGTATTTACGTTTCATTTTGTTGATAGAGTGTGGATTTAGAAATTGTGGGTTCATTCCTAAAGATTAAATTTATTTTGATTCAAAGAACCTTGTAAATTTTGGCATCAGTATTGATTTTGTTCATTGGAACAACATAAACTATTTGGTATCCTGCATGAATGAAGAGAGCAGGTAATAGAATGGTTCCACAATCGAAGTGAAAAATTATCCTGAACCGTGAATAACCCAAGCCACCATGTTGATAGATTTGGATGATAACATAGATTCTCATGTTTGTACTAGGCTTTTGAAATTGAAGAAAGGTGGCACCACCCTCCAATAAGCCCGCATGGTGATAGGTTTACAATCTCGGTCCACCAAGGACCAGTGCAGACTAATCAGTTGTTGGTGAGTTGGGTTAGTGTCTTTTATGTTGTTGATATTATCATTATTGAGATATCACAAGATTGTGAATTTGTCTACATTTATACAATCAGTTGCACAATGAATTAAGTTCATTTTTTAGATTGGTTAGCAGCATCTATCAACTTATATATTTTGATTGGGCTCATTTATCCCTCTACTGCCATGCTCTACATCAAGTGGTATCAAAGCTTAAAGATCTTGAGTGTGTGGGTAGAGTGTCAAGGGAGGCAATCCACACCAGGACCTTGGAGATTTGGTATTTGTTTTGTTGATGAGTTTTGGTTGCAGGTCCTCATCCATCTTGCTGCATATGAAGGTTGGGTTGTGTCTACTGACACTGGAAGTTTTTCAATGGCAAAGACAAGGTCTAGGGCCAAGGAGTGGTCCATTTGATTTCCAAGAGACTAGGGAGAGAGGCAACAAGGAGGACTCCTAGGTGAGGCATATTGGAGAGTTGTTTGTGGTGAGTTTGAAGCAGCAATGGTAAAGGTGGATCTCTGACTGATAACACACCGTGGAGTTGCAGCCATTAATGCTCCACTGATAAGAATATTTGAGAAGATGATTTTGAGGACAATCCTATGTCCTTAAGGGAAAACATGATGTTAATAAAGACATGAAGAGGAAAAGGTACATGAAGGTAAAGGTGAAGATTTTTGTTATAATTATTTGCAGGTTATGGCACACCATTCCAAGAGACTTGGAAAATTTTCAAGGCCGGTAGTATGGTGTAGGAGCACCTAATAATAGAGGTCACTATGAGATATATAAGGTTTTTGTGTAATTAAAATCCAATTATATGATGTATTGATTCATTTTGAATCCATTTGTAAAGGTGTTGACAAGAAATGTAAGCATGTGCATAATATTGCTCAAGTTGTCAAATAGGTCATGTTTAGGTCTACATGGTAAAATTTGTGTAAAAGACCCATAGAAGGGTAGAAGAATTATAAAAGGTCTTAAATATTCCATTTGGATATGTATAGAGAGGTTTGACAAATTTTTTAAGTCATTTTGTCGAAAATGTAAAAGTTGCATAAAAAGTTGTAAAATGCAACATTGAGAAAGTTGCAAACATTGCAAAAAAAATGTAAAAAGGTAGATGGTTGGTCTAGGAGTTGGTTATGAAGTTAAAAACTACAAAATACCTTATAAATAACATTTTATGGTCAAACCAAATCAGATTTGAGAGGAAGAAATATTTTGATTCATTTTTGGTGCATTCTATTATTGTTGTTTTGATTGGTTTTTCAGTTTTAGTGTTGGTTCCATGCCTTGTACAGACATGTACAACATGGAAACCATATAATATAGTAATGGATAAGAAAAATTTATTAATCATCTTTCTCATGCTTTTGGTTTGGTTCAATTTCATAAAGAAATGAATAAGTTATGCACGTTTTGGTGGAAGTTGTTTGCAGATTCAAGATCTCTTGAGAACAGTCATGTTTCACTATCTGGTACGGATGCATATAAAATAGTTAAGACCTATAATAATATTCATTGGAAAGATATATTAATTAAATTCCATTTAATTTTTTTTTGAGTTATTTTTATTTAGATTTATGAATGTTATGTCCATTTGAGTGGAAAGAAGTTTTTAAATATCTGCATTGGAGTTGCAGGCAATGATTTGTTCTTGAGAAATTATTTATGATTGAGAAAAATACACGGCTTAAAAATTATGAAACTAGATTAATAATTTTTTCACATGGAATTGGTTTGGTTTAATTTGGAGTTGTTCTAAGAAATCTATAAGATTCCCTAGGGAGGGTTTGGTATTTTAATTCTAAATTATGACAGGGATATGGATGAGAATTTGCAGTCTAAAACAATAATTGTTTGAGGAATCAAATCAGGTCCTTAGACCTTAATGTTTTGTGATGTGATAGATATTTTAGCTATCTAAAAACTTTGTTTTTTCTAGAAAATTTGGTTTGGAGTTTTAGTGGGTCAAATAATTCAATCTTTGAAAACTATAAAACTTGAGACAGTATCAAAGTTGTTTGTTAAAGGAAGCAAAGAAGTATTTTTTTGTTGATTGATCTTGTGAAAGAAGATAGTATTTGTCTCTTTTAAATTATTTCAATGATTAAATGAATATTGGATCATCAAGATCCTATATTTTGAGTGGTTTCTATGTTTCTCTACATCAAATTGGTATGGCCTTGAAAATTTTCCAAGTCTCTTGGAATGGTGTGCCATAACGTGTGAAAAATTATAACAAAAATCTTCACCTTTACCTTCATGTACCTTTGCCTCTTCATGTCTGTATTACCATCATGTTTTCCCTTATGGACATAGGACTATCCTCAAAATCATCTTCTCAAATACTCCTATCAGTGGAGCACTAATGGTTGCAACTCCACAGTGCCTTATCAGTTAGAGATCCACCTTTACCATTGCTACTTCAAACTCACCACAAACAACTCTCCAATATGCCTCACCTAGGAGTCCTTGTCGTTGCTTCTCTCCCTAGTCTCTTGGAAATCAAATGGACCACTCCTTGGCCTCAGACCTTCTCTTGGCCATTGGAAAACTTCCAGTGTCTATACACACAACCCAACCTTCATATGCCTCAAGATGGATGAGCACCTGTAACCAAAACTAATACCAAATCTCCAAGGTCTTGGTGTGGATTGCCTCCCTCGGTGCTCTACCCACACACTCAAGATCTTCAATCTCTGATACCACTTGATGTAGAGCATGGCAATAGAGGGATAAATGAGCCCAATAAAAATATATAAGTTGATAGATTCTGCTAACCAATCTAAAAAATGAACTTAATTCATTGTGCAACCGACTGTATAAATGTAGACAAATTCACAATCTTGTGATATCTCAATGATGAGAATATCAACAACATAAAAAATACCAAACCAAAATAATGTTTCACTATTTGGTATGGACACATATGAAATAGTTAAGACCTCTAATAATATTCATTGGAAAGATATATGAATTAACTTTCATTTGCTTTTGGTTTGAGTCCTTGATAATTCAAAATTAAAATACCAAACCCTGCCTAGGGCATCTTATACCTTTCTCAAAACAACTCCAAATTAAACCAAACCAATTCCATGTGAAAAAATTATGAATCTAGTTTCATAATTTTTATTCCATTTATTTTTCTCAATCATAAATAATTTCTTGAGCACAAATCACTGTCTAGAACTCCAATGCAGATATTTAAAAACTAGTTTCCACTCAAATGCACATAACTTTCGCAAATCTGCATAAAAATGACTCAAACCAAAATTAAATGAAATTTAATTCATATATATTTCTAATTAATATTATTAGAGGTCTTAACTCTTTCATATGTGTCTGTACCAAATAGCGAAACATGACTGTTCTCAGGAGATCATGAATCTGCAAACAACTTCCACCAAAACATGCATAACTCATTCATTTCTTTATGAAATTGAATCAAACCAAAAGAATGAGAAGTAGGATTAATCATTATTTCTTATCCATTACTATATTATAGATTTTATATGCCATACATGTCCGTACAAGGCTTGGAACCAACACTAAAACTGAAAAAATGATCAAAACAACAATAATAGAATGCACCAAAAATGAATCAAAATATTTCTTCCTCTCAAATCTGATTTGGTTAGACCATAAAATGGTATTTATAATGTATTTAGTATTTTTTAACTTCATAACCAACTCCTAGACCAACCACCTACCTTTTTACATCTTTTTTGCAATTTTTGCAACTTTCTCAATGTTGTATTTTACAACTTTTACATTTTTGACAAAATGACTTAAAAAACTTGTCACACCTCTCTATACATATCCAAATGGAATATTTAAGACCTTTTATAATTATTTTACCCTTCCATGGATCTTTTACACAAATTTGAACATGTAGACCTAAACATGACCTATTTGACAACTTGAGCAATATTACGCACATGCTTACATTTCTTGTCAACACCTTTACAAATTGATTCAAAATGAATCAATACATCATATAATTGGCTTTAAATGACACAAAAACCTTATATATCTCATAGTGACCTCTATGATTAGGTGCTCCTACACCACTTTCACAAATTTGCAAAAATTACTAATAGGTTCTTCCATCAAAGGTAACAAGATTTGTCTCTTTCCATCAGCCAAAATAGTATACTTATGTAATCTCCCATCATATATAGCATGTCTATCATATTTCCAAGGTCTACCCAACAAAATATGACAACAATCCATAGGCATGATATCACATAAGACCTTATCATTGTACTTTCCAATCTTCAATTTTACATAACATTTTTCACTTACCAGGAGTGTATACTCATCCTTGATCTATGAAATCTAATAGGGATTCAGATGTTCTAACCTTTTCAACTACAACTTTATGACCATCTCTTCAAATGTTAGATTCTCTAAGCTACCGCTATCAATGATTACCTTCCAAACTTTGTCAAAAACTCTACATCTGGTCTTGAACAAACTTTTCCTTACCGGATGTTCCTTTTTACCTTCATTCCAAAGTGCTCTTTTTACCCTCAAGTTATTTTCCTTCTTAGGTTCATTCGGTGACTCTTCTTTCACCGAACCATTCTTACTATTACCAGCCTTCTTATGTAAATGTGTACACTCAAAAGATCTATTTCCTTCTTCTCCAAAATTGTAACAAGTTCCTCGGAAAATCCCTCTATTATAACCACCTCGGTAGCTACTGCCTCTACCTCTAGATGAACTTTCACCTTTCCACTCGGTCTTTCCTTTATCCAGAGTTGTCTTTTCTAGTTTAGATCTACTATTTTCACCATAAGATCTACCTCTTCCTATAGGGAATCTACCACCTCTACCTCTTTGTCTTTGTTCATGTTTCTTGTTAAATTTCTCCTTAGCTTTCAATGCAAATTGATAAGCCTCTTCTGTGTTCTCCAATTTGACCAAACTAATTTCTTCTTGGATGGAAAATCTCAAACCATTCAAGTATCTAGAAATTTTTTCCACATCATCATCATCATGTCTAGATCTCATATCTAATCTATATAATTCCTCAGTATAATCCTTTACCAAGATATCTTGTTGCCCCAAACTTTGCATTCACCTAACTAGGTTAATTTGATAATCACAAGGTAAGAACTTTCCTTTCAATCTATTCACCATTTTACTCCATACCTTGATCTTTTCTTTGCCTTTCCTCTTTTTGTCTAGCTGCAGATGTTCTCGCCATAAGGATGTATGACTTTTCAACTTTGTGCTTGCAATTTTCACTTTCTTGTCTTTAGGTACATTTTCATACTCAAAATACTTTTCCATCTTTGTGATCCAATCCAACAATTCATTAGAATCCAACTTTCCTCCATACTCAGGAGGATTAAAGTATGGTGTAGACGTCAAAATTTTCAAAGCCTTCAAGAATATTTCCTCGCCCTAATCCATCATAGGTGCAAGTTCTACATCACCTTGTTCTACCTCAATTTCATCATCACTAACATCTTCAAGATGTCTTCCTCTTTTCTAGGCTATTTCAACAACTTCCAATCTAGCAGTAATTTTTCTTAACATGTCTACCAATCCTAGATCTACATCTCACCTCCCATGAACCATCTTAAAAAGCATCTGCAACTGCAAGTTAGATCAGAATCTTCTACCCCATAATAATTCAACTAGGGATTCACAAGAAGGAACCTTCAAATATAGATTCGCAAACCTAGATCTAGATCTCACCTCACCTAAACCTAAACCTAACCTAAACCCTAACCTAAACCACCTTTCTCAACAACACACAAAAGCAACAACACATTGGGAGAGAGAAAAAGTAGGATCATTCATATATTTACTTTAAATTGATTCATACATGTTGGGCTACAAGGCCTTCCTAGTTTTGGCTAGATATTATAATGAATTACAGAAGTCCTCAAACATGTGAGGATCTATAGATAATCTCCATCTTCTATCTTCCTACTTCTATCCAAAACTGACTCCTAAACTCTAACCAAACAACTACATTTATACAAGGGGCTACCAAACTGAGTCGGCCTTCAGATCTAAAATAAATAGAAGGAATGGTCAAATATGGGACCACACGCTTCCCAAAGATGGATACCAGCATTAAATTTATGACCCATAATTAATGCACAAGTCAGCCTCAATAGAAACTCAAAAGAAACCCATCGGTAAGCAAAGCCAACTGAGCACCAGATAAGAATCACCGAGTGCCAGGGAAATTCATCGAGCGCCAAAGAGATAACTGACCAACACCAATGAACAAAGGATACTAAACAACACTGAAGCAACTCAGTCAAACCAGGAACTAAGTAACATGAATAAACTCAAATCTATTTTTGGTTACACAAGATTTCCAAGGACCCGAGATGCTCCTGCATCAACAAAGCTCTACTCAAACAATCCATAATGTCATCCATCCTTGGCAAGGAAAATCTATACTTGATATTAATCTTTTTGATAGCCTGAGAATCTATGCACATCCTCTAGTCCCCATTTTTCCTTTGTGTTAGTACTTCTAATATAGCACATGAGCTCAAACTTTCTCAAATCAATCCATTGTATAATAATTATTGCACTTGTCTGTTCAATTTATCACTCTGTGATAGAGTCATTCTATGGGTTTCCTCATTTGGAAAATTGGATCCTAGAATCAAGTCCATTTGATGACTAGTATTTCTCACTTGTGGAAATCCTTCAGGTATATTATCAAACATAATATCCTCAAACTCATCAATAAATATGAAACTTGTGCAGGTACATCTTCTACTTCCTCTTTACCAACTTTTGGAATTAAAAAAAAACTCAAATGATCATGCCTCATGCCTTCTAGAAACTTCCTTCGATAAACTAAACATATTATACAATTATCACATACCCTTCCTTCCACCTTCATTAGGGGTTTCATCTTATGATGAACTCCATCCTTTACTAGAGAATAGGTGTTTGCATGACCATCATGTATAGAATGCCTGTAAAAGTGCCACGGTCTCCCCAAATACATATGACATACATCCATGGGTGTGATATCATAGAGTACCTCATCTCAAGACCTCCCAATATTTAAGTTCATTAGGAACTACTCATTGACCAAGACCTTATGGTAATCTTGTACCCAAGAAATCTAATATGGATGTGGGTGTCTCTCCCTCTTGAGCTTTATCTTTGTGACCATCTCTTTTGATACTAGATTATGAGTGCTTCCACTATAAATAATTACATCACAACACTTCTCCTCACACTTACACCTAGTGTGAAATAGGATCTTCCTCCGACCTAACTCCTTTTCTTCATTTAATAGGGTTCTCCTAATTACAAGGGTTTCTCTCTCTTAAAAAGATCTAAGTTCTTTGATTGAGTTTTGTCATCTACATACATAACTCATGTCTGGCCTTCATTCCTTCTATCTGTCCTTACCTAACATTATACACATTCACAAGCTTGATGCATTTCCTCACTACAATGGAAAAAAGTTCCTCTCTAAAACCACCTCTCCTAGATCCTTGTATAGGACTTCCTCTTCCTCTGTGTTCTCCATTTTTTTGATCATTAGATTATTGAAACCCTCATTCCTTAGATTTTAGTTGGTACCCACATCATGATTTTTCCTATGTTCCTCATTTTGATTCCCAAAGGATCTTACACTGCCTCTTCCTCCTTAACTTCACCCTCTTTTCTTTCCTTCAAATCTATTTCTTAGTTTCTCTTCTACCCTTAAATAAAACTAGTACCCCTCTTCAATAATGGTCATTCTAATAAGACTTAGCTCCTCTTGGATACAAGTGGCATCAACCCATTAAGATAATGGGAAAATGTTTCCTTGTCAGCTTCTCCATGACCCATTCTAATGAGGACTCAACAAAGTTCTTCCGTATATTCCTAGATAGATCTTCTTGTTTTCTTCAACACTTACATTTTATTGAGAAGTTCAAGCTCATAGTCAACAAGAATGAATTTTCTCTTCAATTTATTCACATTCCTGTCTCATCTTGTGATTTTCTCCTTTCCTCTTCTATTTTTCTCTAATTGAATCTCTCGCCACCAAATTTTTGCATTACCTTTTAGTTTGGCCTTCACAAATTTGACCTTCTTAGGATCTTTGACATCTTCATGCTCAAAATATTATTCCAAATTATTTATCCAACCAATCAGTTCCTCTGGGTTAATATTTCCTATAAATGTAGTGACTTCAATATTGGATCTCTTTCCAATCCTATAAATAAGCATAAAAAACCTATCCTCCTCATGATCTCTAGTCTCTTTTGGTGCTTCTTGTTCAACTTGTGCTTCTTCAAATTCATCCTTGTCAAAAATAACAATACACCAACATAGTTGAGAGGGGAATTAATTAGCTATGTGTCAAATCTTAAACTCTAAATTGCTTTTTGTTTGATTAATTTTAACAAATTGAAACAATAATGTAAGCATAAGAACATCACAAAATCATAACACCATAATACAAAGATTTTTTGTTGAGGAAAACCCTGTTAAGGGAAAAAACCCAATGGGGATGGAACCAACTAATAATACACTAAAGATATTGTATCCCTGTTAGGAGACCTAGCCCTATTAGGGGCTGATTATTATATTCATTACAAGTCCATGTTAAAGGAAAGACCCAGGAATCTTTACAACCCTTTTAGGAGTTGATTACAAGGATAGGCTCACTCCATGAGCACACTATCCAATGTGAAGGTTAAATTCACCTTTTGGATCCACTATCCAAATAAATGTATAACAATATGAAATAATAGTAATGAAATGACTTACAACAACTATATTTTCCCAAACATTTAGTAGACCTTCCAACAACAAGTAATTAGGCTAGTCTGTTAGGACTTCTCCAATGAAAAAATAAATACATAGAATCTTTCTAAGATACACATGGTATCTTAACAAAATATTTAATAAATACAAATCATGAAATGCATGCCAAGATCTTCTTAGGATTAGGTAATACTGAGAGGGGAGGTGAATCAGTATTGCTGCACTTTAATTTAAAATTCAACCAACTATAAATAAACCATAATAATGCAGAAATGAAAATAGCATATAAGCACAACACATAACTCATGACACCATGATTTATTCTCAAGGAAACCCTGGCCAAGGGAAAACCTTAGTGGAGATGATACCCACAACTATGCACTAGAATATCATATCCCTATTAGGAGATCTAGCCCTATTAGGAGCTGATTATTACATAGTATATTTCCTTGTTAGAGGAATACAAAAACCTTGTTAGGGGATACAAACACCTAGTTAAAGGTGGTGAGCATACAACTCTTACAATCATAAAATTATCTCAAAAGAGTTCTAAAAAATAAACAATACAAGAACTTCCTTTGATTAGATAGTTCCAGTTGTAGCTCTGTCAAATAATGATATCACATTTTCTCTCT
The DNA here is from genome assembly GCA_027943335.1 of Chamaecyparis obtusa. NCBI lineage: Eukaryota > Viridiplantae > Streptophyta > Pinopsida > Cupressales > Cupressaceae > Chamaecyparis > Chamaecyparis obtusa. Next base: position 140,922 of record BSBK01012402.1, read on the forward strand.
ACTCTCAGATTCACATTATCCCATCATCATCATATTCTCTACAATGCTTCATATCACTTCCACAAAACACTCTATACTTATACAAAATTTTTGATCCAGTCAGCTTCTCAAATACCTTATAAAACATAATAATAAACTATGTAAATGATAAACATAGAGTCAAAAATCTTATAATACTAAAGTTTTGACTATATACTTCATCCATCTAACTTATCACATTACCATATCCACTATCCTTCTCTCAATCATCATAACTATTCGTGTGCCCTATTACACTAGTTTTGTGTCTTTGCATACCTTTAGATCAATGCATCTCACTGATTTGATCACCAAAAAAATGTGATCTTAACTTAAGAATATGCATATCCCAAAATACCTTCTACTAACTAACCAAAACTATACCACAATACATTGTTATCCCGATTCTGTACTTAGTCATTTTCATGACTGTGACTCCAATACCAAAAATCTCTGCATGTGCTCACTCCAACATAAGTGTTACCATAAATGACAACCCTCAAGTGATCCCTAGTGCCCCAAAACATCACTTTCCAATAATCTCTCCCTTTGGCATTGATGGCAACACTTAGCGAAAAATGACTAAGTGTTTAAGCACTATCTCCTTTCTACTTATATACATATCTATTTTTTTGTTCTTTTTCTATTTTTTTGTTTTTTTTTTATTCTTTTTTTTTCTCCTTATTTACTCTTATCTTCTTATCTTCTCTACTCTTCCTCTCTTCATTTTTATGTTCTCTTCCTCTCCCTTTGACATCAATAACAAAGGTACTTACAAAATTTCAAAAACTTTTAAGCACAAAAAGACTTAGTGCTTACTCACCAGTTTTAAGATATCTTGGAAAGAGTTTTCCAAGGTCTTCACTCCCTCAGCCCATGACTTGATCAAAAGCTCACTAGCATGGATCAATTCATTTAGTGCATATGATGTTGTCTCTACTTCCTTAAGCTCATTAGGTATAGCTTTAGACATTGATACTTCAACATTTTCCATCTCTGATAGATGTGTCTCAAGCATTGAAATCTTAGGGGTTATTAGGCTCTTCAACAATCCAAAACTATCTACCACTCTCCCTTTCTCCATTTCTAGTGCACTAATCTTATCCAAAATCTTGGATTCTTTTTTATCCATTTCAATCACAGTTAGTGAAGATGTTTCACAACTTTCCATCAAACTGTCAAGTGTAGTCTTATCCTTGGCTATAATGTCTTCAATATTCTTTACATGTCTGCAAGGACTTATGCAGTAACTGTAAATCTTTCTACCTTATGCTACACAACTATTATTCATAAGAGTAGTAGTCTTGAGAATGTCCAAGTCCCATGAGATGGAATGACAGACTTCTCTCAATTTCTTCTCCAAGAACCTATTCTCTGCCTTATCTTATGCAGTCTTTAGAAGTGACTCAAAGTGACTATCAAAGGTATCTAGAGCCATGCCTAGGTTCTCTTCTTCATCCTTTCCTTGAAAGATAATTGGTGTAGGAATTAGTTTATTTACTTTCTCTACAACCCTAGTCATTATTTTTACTCTTTTATCCCCTTTTTGCACTGACCTTTCCTTAGCCTTAGCGAAGGCCATGAAGGATAGCCTCATAAGCTCATCCTCATCCATGCTATCTACATCAGCACTCACCATTTTGGCCATACTTTCCAGAAATAGAGTAGAGGGGGTGTTAGGTTCTTTTTTTTGTTCCATTCTAACCTCAACTACTTTCTCTATTCTATTCTCTTCTTCCTTCCTTTCTTCTTGATGTGTTTCTTTTTCATGTAACTTCTCTTTGTATTTCTTCTTTGTTTTCTCTTCCTCTATCTACCCTTGTTCTTCAACTTCCATCGCACTATCCAAATTATCCAAAAATGGATCATTTACATCATGAAAAGTGCCAAGGGTCACATGAACACCAGAGATAAAGAAGTCTGGTTTCATTCTAGCCTGTTCACTTTCTTCTACTACCTTGGAGCTTTCTCCTAATCCCAAAGATGTAGGCTTGGTAACCTTGGGAGGTGAGGTCTTCTTTGACATATCACTCATTAGGGTATGATCTAGTGCCTTTTGAATATCCTCAATTACTTCATCATATTTTATAGCCATGATTTTCACTAGTCTGGCCTTTTTCCTTAGAAAGGGTTTCAATTCATTTATTATCATCTCACTTTCTTCTATTGAGACAATAGGTAACTTGTCCTCAATAGCTTTGTTCATTATGTTGTCATCTTCTGACTGTGCCAACTACTTTTTGATCTCCAACTTACTATACAATTCCTTAGGGATACTCCCTTCTATTTGTAATAGATTTTTCTTAAAAGTCAATAGATACTCAATGATAGTATCTTCAATGATTTCTTGGTTCTCAGAATCATATCTTTCATAATATCTTTCTACTGTTTTCAAATTTCTATCTTTTATCACTCTTTTATGTAATGATTTAAGGTTTGGCTTCCACAAAGTTTATGGATCCCTCTATGCTACTTTTCCTCTTCTTTCTCAATTACCTTTTCATCTTTCTTCTTCTTTTCTACTTCTACCTCTTTTTCCTTTGGACTACTCTGCTCGGTAAATCTTGTAGATCTTCTAGGAATGCTCGCATGACTAATTTCTTTTGCAATCTTCTCATGTGTAGGAGATAATTGAATTATGTCTGGTGTAAGGTTTATTATTTTCTCTTCCTCAGAAGGAATAGGTGCATCAATATCCATGCTAGAGGATGCTTCCATCTTTGTTCTTATGCTTTTCAACTGCTCCCTATTGATTCCTACCTTCGCAGTGATATCTTCCACAATTTTACTGATCTTTCTTTTCCTTGTTACTTTTTCTTGTTCTTCTCTAAATTTTTACAATTTCTCCCTATAAGTTCCCCATCTCTCTTCAATAGGGTCTATCTCTACTTCCAAAACATGCTCTACTTGCACTGTTAGAATCTCATAATTGACTTCATACCTCATAGGGTAACACCATTTCTTTCTCGGTTCCACTGCCTCAAAACATACACAATAACTTTCAACCATGAAACAAATAGTGTCCTTATACCTTTCAACTAAATCCTTAGGTATCCTATACCATTCCTTCATCTTCCTTTATAAAATTTTAATCATACCAAATAACTCTCCATCTACCCAATTCTTATCCTTTCTTCGGTAGCTCTCTGAAATTTGTATTCTAGTGGGTACATTATCTTTCCATGCCCTAGGGTCCATGTGAGGGAACTTGTGAATGTGATGTAGGAGCATCCTGGGTGTAATAGCAATCTTGCCTCACCCCCCAAAAAAATTGGTTTCTTTCTAATAAGGGCTATCTTGTGCAGAGTTGCTATTTTTTGGAAATTTACTATTTTTAGTAAGTTTTCCATTTGATCTTGGAATGTTATGATTTCACAAGTGGAGGTTCATTTTGGTCGTATCAGCCTACCAGTAAAGTTTCATTGTGAGATCAAGTCTACTTTTGAAGATATTGAAAAATTTCGTTATCGGTAGCAGGGTATAGAAATATCAAACTTAGTTTTGAAGGCTTTAGAGGCCCTAGATGAAGTCAAAACTTTGGTTGAATGAAGATTTCTTGAATCAAGTGTTGTAGAGCACTTCACGCCCTTTCCGAAATGGGGTCATAATAGTCAATCAGGTCAACGAGTGATGACTTATGGTCTCCAAAAGTTGGGCCACCTAAAATGGTGAAAAATAAATTTCTTTCAAAATTTTTGTTTGGGTTTCAAAAGTTGTTTTGAGCTGACTTTGATGTAATAAATTGAAAACTAAAATAATTCTTAGGTTGGTCGGCCTTAAGGTCTAAATTTCTGGAACCTTCTTGGGTGGTGGAAATTTCCTATATAAGAAAGGGTCGTAGTGTAGTCTAGGGAAGTTATTGGTAGTAGATTTGTGTTTTTCATGGCTGCCAGCACTCAAAGAGCCAGCACTCAGAGAGCCAGTGGAAATTTTTTATGGCTGCTAGCACTTAGAGAGCCATAAATTTTGATTTTCAAACTAGGTTTTTCTAAATTTTCTTCTATACAATGCACACATAGCCATCTCCAAATATGTAAAATTTAGCCCGACCCAGTTTGTAATTTTTGAGTTTTGATAAAAAAATATGACTAGAAATCTGAACAATGCACATTTAGAGAACATTGACATTTTGCAAACGGAATGGCTCTAGCAAAGTGACCAAACAGGCACATGGAGAGCTGAAAATTAGCATGATGACTCATTCCCATGTATACAATATGATGCAATCACTATCACATTATGATCAATCTCTAGGAGAAAGATACAATCAACTGAACAGGGCTTGCGACAGTGATTTGACATTTAAACAAAATTGTGCAATTTGACACTTGCTCAAAATGGGACTTCACCGAATGATTCGGAATGACAAAATAACATCATAGAATGCATGAAAATTCTGAATGAGGTGTGCTCAACACCTAGAACACCTCATAACCTTCAAAATCATAGTCGAGTACATATGCATGAAAAAGATTTAAAGAGCTTCAAATTGCAAAATTTTAACATGGTACCCAAAACCCATGTTGCATTTTTTAGTACCAACAGTGGCTCTGACTGTGGATGCATGCCCCATGTGGGCATGTGGAGAACCTCAGAATCTCTTGGTAGAAGTAGACCACTCACAAAATCAAATCAGATTTATCTCTTTCTTCTCTTTTCACCTTTTCCTCCAACACAATTTTCAAAAAATGGGAACACAACTGAAAGCAAAGAAACTATACAATATATACATTATTTGCAAAGGCTCAAAGCCTCAAAACTGAAATCAATCTTTACCTCTATCAAATAGATGATTTTCATCCATATGTGCAACCAACAGCTTGAAAAACTTTTGATAAGCAGTCTGCCAGCATATATGAAAAAATTTGAGCTGGAAGATAATTCTATGCTTGTCACAACCCACACTCTTCCGGTCACAATCAACCTTCTCATATTCCAAAAAATATGGAACATCTTAGACCTCTTCTTGTTGAGGATTGAAAATGTAAAGTCTATCCAACAATGCATCAGAAAATAAGTTGTAATAACCATCATGGATTGCTAAAGACTCACCTAGCTAAAAATGAAATAGATCTTCAGATTTATCTTTATGGGATACTTCAGCCATTGAATGACTTGGTTCCTCTAGGATGTACTCACAATCTAAATTGTAAACCAAGTGCAAACCCTCTTCATGATAATTGTGACACAAAGACAACTGATCAACACCATCATCTTTATCACTAAATTTACTATCCCTATCACTGTCACAATCATCATCATACTTATCAAAAAAAGGAAAATAAAATGAACAAGAAACTTGTTCATTGTCAGAATCTTCATGACAGGACAACATAATGCTATGGTCTTCATTCACTTCTTCTGAAAACATATTATATGAAGATTATTCATGTAAACATGGATCATTGCCTTCATCATTTTGAACACATACCTCATTATCAGTGTTAAAACATATATCAATTGGATACCCCAAAGTAAAATCCGCATTTGAGGCATACCTCTGCAAATCAACAACTAGTAGTTTTGATATTTCTTCACTGCTCAGTGAACTTTGGACTTCACTTTCATTGGTTTCAACCTTTTCTTTATTGTTGCAAATATCCTGTTCATTGGGAACAAGGATTTAAGTCTCTTGGCTCACACTATTTTGAGCTAAAGAATCATCATAGTCACTCTCATCTGCATAATAACTAATCTCTTGTTGATCACGAGACTCTTCCCTAAAATGAGAAAAAATGTTTGTCCTACCATGTTGATAATAAAACAAATCTCTGAATTCAACAGAAACACCCGCAACTAGATCTTCTTGTGTGACATCTTGGTATTCATATATTTCACTACCAGCATCATAGTCAGCATATTCATCACAGCTAGAGTCAGCATCACTAATATTTTCAGATTCACATTCTTCAAACTCATTTATCCAATTTTTAACAAGTCCAATGCCTTCCTCTTTACACTTTGCAGACCATTCTACTGACTGAGGCATATAAAGTTCTAAGAATAAATGAAAATATGCATACTCTAGGATTTCCATCCCTTCCGGCAACTTATCATATGCATTAGAAAACCTCTCATAGAACACATGTATAGATTCTTAACTTATCTCTCCTACATGTCTTTTCAAAAATAATACAGTTTGGTCATGTATTTTCTGATTTAACAATGCAATATCTTTTTGAATTTCTTCAAGATCGGCTAGACAACTTTCAGATATAGACATCATATCTTGATCTATTGAATCTAGACTCTCCATTGCACTATTTATTATCAACACATCTTCTTCATTCTTAAAGATTTTTGTCCGATCATGAAATCACTTCACACAAGACCATTCCATACTTCTGAACTTGATGATTTAAAAAAGATGTAAAACCAGAAGTATGACCAAAGACTTCTAATATATATTCCTTCTTTTAGTGAGTTCTTCACTTGGCAAGAAAAATAATTTATTTCATAAAACTTTTGAGGAATACCTGGGCAATTCTTTTTCTTGCTGTCCTTTTGAATCTCCTTTTGATTTTGTCTTCCACCACTAAATCTTTCAAGCATCCACCAGATCCTTTTTGCAAGTGTTCCCAACTGATCATAAATTTTTTTTCATCTAAGTGCACACTGGTGCAGAGATCTTTCAGAGTCGCGACCCATTGCTGTGAGAATGTATAGAACTTGGGTTTTAAAAAAGATAACAAACTTTTAGCAAGTCAATAGAATGTGAGATACTCCTTCACCAAGAAGATATTCAAAACACTTCTTAATAAAAACAACAACTAGGCTAGTAAACATGATCTGAAGGACTTTCAGATTTAGAAAGATTTATAACTCTTTCCTCAACTAGATATGGCAGATGACTAGATTTATGAACAAACAGGTCAGGAGTCAAACTCAACTAGGAACCTGTGTCACTTGTCTGATTTCAAAACTACTCCCCAACAGAGTTGCCAATTTGTTAGGGATTTTTCTTGTAGGGTCAAACTTGGCAAGATATGGGCTCGATTCTCAGTTAAAAGGGACTCCAAGCTTGCAAGAAAAGCCTAATTAATGAGGATTGGATCTTCTTTGAGCTCCACAAGACTCAGGTAGGTATTGCCTATAAACAGGTTACTATATTTCAAGTAAGCTTTTGATTAGTGGATTTGGTCTTCACTGTCATGCTATCTAGGCTTCAAATTATTTTAAACAAAAGATCACTTTGTAAATAGCTGAGAATCATTCTGATACAGAGGCTAGCAGTAGAAACTATGAATGTGATAGCATAGACAATGGAATAAGGATGTGAATCCTTCTTTTTATGAGTTCAACTCAAGGAAGGTTAACCTCTGATTCCTTCTTTAAAGAACCACCAAATGTGAACTGGATCACTTGGATGCAGTCCTTTCACAATGTGCATAAACTTAAAAATTGAAATGAAATGGTAATGAAATTTAGTGTTTGATGATTTAAAAGATAACTGCATCACAAACATCTAGCCAGTGCCTATTCCATTGGGCAAAAGAGTCTGAATGTGAATATATAGGAAGATCTCAAAGAAACATAGTAGAATGCTTTACAAACTACCTACAATCTAAATAGAATGTCTTACAATCTATTCTGTCACTCCTATATTGTAATCATCAAAATCTTAACAAAAATTTCTACTCTCTGTAACTACATATGAGGATTTAATCTTTTCCTTGAAAGGAACTCATAATTAATTAAAATAGTTGCCTTACAACCAGTATGTTTTCAAATGCCTTACAAGTTAAAACATACAAGAGCAAAACACAAAGTTAAGAGATAATAACAGGATGAGATAGAAATTGCAGTGTGTTCTATTGAAAATGAACATGCCCATTACATCCAAAGCTTGAAATTTCTGGAACTAGACAGAGAACTGAGAAATTTTCTCTACAGAAAGATATTCAATATTCATCTTTTAGGGACATGCTCACAACAGAGCAGTCACAGGAACTAGAACCAAAAAGAACACAAACCAAGAACCCTTACAACTGAGAAGAGAAGAGAATAAAAAGAAGAAACCCTAAAATCTGTACTTGACCAGCACTTGTCCATTCTGCAATCTAATCTCTTGTCTTCTCTGAAAATCTGATCTTCTCGGGCATCTTCAAAATCTGATAAATTTGTCCTTTTTCTCATAAAATTTGCTCATCTACATGGAAATTTGATTTATTTGTCCTTTACTCTTCCTTGAAATTTAATCCTCTGTACCCTCTGATCTTTTCATCCACTGAAAATCTGAATCATTCTTCCTGCCGGATTTGCAAAATCAATCAATTTTGGAAGAAGAAAAATCTCCCCAAAATCTAGTCATGGATTTAAAAGCCTTTACTACTCTCAGCAACTTGATATGATCTGGTTCTAACTGCCATCATTGAATCTGTCATCTTGTGGAATTTTTGAAAACATATTATACTGCCATATTCTGATAAAAAATGAATCTCCCAGACATTTTTCCGTGAACAGCTCTGTCATTAAAAACTTTCAAAATTCTCCAAAGTCTGAACTTTATAACCTTTTAAATCTTTTATTTCCTTAAAAATATGCACATGCCACCTGAACTTGCCACTTGTCACCTTCTCATTGGTTGCTCAGACTAACCCATTTTTAACCTCAGCCCATCTGGAGATCTGGAGACTACATTAATCTCTTAGTCTCTGAATAATTTTCTTAACTATGGTTTCATTTAGAGATTTGGAGAAATCCCTTTAGTCTCTAGATCTCATAATAATTTTCTCTCTCCACTTTTCTTTATGAGATTTGGAGACTAACTTTAGTCTCTAAATCTCTGAATAGCTATTTAGAGATTTAGAGACTAGTTTCTAGATCTCATAATCATTTTTTCTCATTATGAGATTTGGAGACTAACTTTAGTCTCTAGATCTTTGAATAATTATCTAGAGATTTGGAGACTTGGAGATTTGGAGACTAGTCTCCAAATCTCATAATGAACTTTTTTCTTTGTGAGATTTGGAGACTAAATTTATTTGGAGATCTGGAGACTTGGAGATCTGGCGACTTGGAGATTTGGAGACTAGTCTCCAAATCTTAGAATGATTTCCTCTCTTTATTTTTCATTTGGAGATTTGGAGACTAACTAGTCTCTAGATCTCTGAATGTTAGTGACTTAACCACTAGCATTCAGAGATTTGGAGACTAACTAGTCTCTAGATCTCTAAATGTTAGTGACTTAACCACTAGCATTCAGAGATTTGGAGACTAACTAGTCTCTAGATCTCTAAATGTTAGTGACTTAACCACTAGCATTTGGAGATTTGGAGACTAACATTTTTCGCCAGCATTTTTTTAACAAAATTTCTTCTGGGCCCATTGGCATGGAAACTAAGGTGGATGCATAAGCATGCACAAGCATAGCCTTCTCCATTTCATTTACTTCATATGTTTGTAGATTTGCATATAAACACTTCAAATTTTGGAATTGGGAGCAATGTAGGATAAAACTTTATGAAGAAAATGCTGATATTTTATGGGTGCCAGCACTTAGAGAGTCATAACTTTTGATTTTCAAACTAGGCTTTTTTAAATTTTTGTTTCTACAATGCACACCTAACCATCTCAAACATATGTAAAATTTAGCCCGACCTAGTTTGTATTTTTCAAGTTATGATAAAACAACGTGACTGAAAATCTGAACAATGCACATTCAGAGAACATTGACATTCTGCAAACGGAATGGCTCTAGCAAAGTGACCAAACAGGCACATGGAGAGCTGAAAATTGGCATGATAACTCATTCCCATGTCTACAATATGATGCAACCACTATCACATTATGATCAATCTCTAGGAGAAAGATACAATCAATCGAATAGGGCCTCCGATAGTGATTTGGCATTTAAACAGAATTGTGCAATTTGACACTTGCTCAAAATGGGACTTCATCGAATGATTCAGAATGACAAAATAACATCATAGAATGCATGCACATACTAAATGAAGTGTTCTCAACACCTAGAACACCTCATAAGCTTCAAAATGATAGCCAGGTACATATGCATGAAAAAGATTTAAAGAGCTTCAAATTGCAAAATTTTAACATGGTACTCAAAACCCATGTTGCATTTTTGAGTACCAACAGGCCTATAGAATATTCTAAGGGAAAATGCCCATGTGGCTTTGCATATTATAATTCCAAAATTTGTAATTCCACATTTGTGGAGATAATAAGCAGCCCATTTTTTGTTCTTGCAAATTGTTTTTGTTTCTCTATTTCTGTTATGTGTTTGTGGTATTAAGGGGAGAACCCTTCATCAGGTGGTATTAGAGAAGGATTTCCTGAGTGTGGAAACAGATCAACAACTCTAAGATAGTTTGCACTAGGACCATGGTTTAGGGTTTCAACGAGCAGTGCAAAAATGCCTCCATGAAGGGAACATGGCAAAAGAGCTGGTGGTGTTACACATGAGGCTAGAGCACTCTAGAAACAAGTGTGAGCATTTCAAGAAGAGATCCGTAGAGGAATGAATCTTAATGTGAAATAAAAAAGTGAGGATGAAGCTGAAGAAAAAGGAAATTTTGATCAAGAAGGAGAAGGCTAAATTCTCAACCAAGAGGAAGAAAGATTTTTTCAGGCCATTTCCAAGATTAGAAAAAGAGCTAAGATTGAGGTTCCTGCATTTTCAAGAAACCTTAACCCAGAAGAGTTAATTGAATGGATCAATGAATTCAAAGAATATTTTGATTATGAAGATATCAAGGATCCTGATTAGGTCAAGTTTGTGAAAGCCAGACTGAAGGGCCATGTGAAGATTTCATGGCAAGAGATTCAGTTGGAGCGAAATAGAAGAGGAAAGGATGAAATCACAAGATGGGATCAGATGGTGGATAAATTAAAGCGACAATTCATTCATGTTGATTATGAACTTGAACTACTAAACAAAATGAAAAGTTTGAAGTAAGTAGGAAGATCTATTCAGGAGTATATAGAGGAGTTCTATCTATCATGCCCATATTTTCTACGAGCAAAAACACAATTTTTTTTAATTTTATAAAGTTATAAGTTTAAGTTTATGGTTAAAAGTTGACTTAAGTTGAACGATAAAATATGAGAGAGAGGAGATTAACTTTCGAAAGTGGGGAAGCATGGCAAGGGGTCATCGATAACGCTCACCCCTAAGCATGATGGAATGCCCAACATACTTCTAGGGTTAACTAACTTTAATCTTAATATAATCTCATTTATATGTTCATTCACTAGTCACAAGATTATTAATATAATTAATGGGTTAAAATTCTTTCCTAAAAACTATAGATATATCCTAGATTATTACAATGATTAACATATTAAAAAATAATTTTAGTTAAGAAAGTGTTCACTAAAATAATAATAAATTAACTAAAATCTAATGCACCAAAAGCGATCTAAGCTCCCATGGAAACATACTGAAACATGGAACTTTTTCCCTACAACAAAACCCAAATGAACCCTAACATCACTCTTTATGTTGATTCCTTAAAATTTCAAACTATGGAGTAAGGATCCAAAAAAAGATATATATCATTTCTCACCCTGCCAACCTTAGTTATACCAAGTTTACACTATATTGTTGATGCAATCATAATATCTATGTAATAAGATTCATAAAATAGGCTTACATAGCCTTTACATATCACAACCAAAGACGACTCTCACCAGGTCAACAAGTATGGTTATCGACAATGTTGATGACAAGGGTGAGCATAGTGTGAAGGGAAGCCTCTCTATAATTTTCCCTCATTTGTAATAATAAATTATAATGGATTTTCCCAATAGATCTTCTCCCTCATACAACCTACCAAGAATGAGCTTGCCAACAATTTCAAACGTAAGAGCCTCATCAAATAATCATGAATTCCATAATTTTTAAGTTTTGAAAAGAGCGATTCAATAAAAAAAAGTGGCCACGCTGGTAAAATTTTAATATGAAAAGGTAAAATATGAGTCCCCAAGGAAAATAAGGACAATAAAATAAAGTTTGGCTAAGCAGCCCGTCAAAAAATTTAATTACTTTTCATTGTTGGCATTTGCAAAAATGAACTAACAAAACAAAGTAAGATAAAAGAAAAGTAAATCTAGCAAATTCATATGCTACCACTATCATTACAAGAACCATGTGACCTTTTGAGGTCCTTTAGAGGGAGACAGAAAAATCTTAACATATATTTATTATGCAAATATTTAAAATAGGCCAATTATGCCCTTACCAAGGATAGCGCATTAGGGATTTCCCAAGATAACCTTTCTTTGGGGAGAGAGGCAGACACACAACATCAAAAGGCAAGTGCATATTAACTAAAATAGTTCTACTTACTCTATATAGTTCTCTCACTATGTCCAAACATATCATCAGGGTATTCACATCATAATATCCTCCTGTACTAGAGAAATGTTCCCACATCAACGTGGTTGAAGAGCACATGATTGTACTGAGAGGGGGGGTTGAATCAGTATAATAACTTTATTAAATTTAAATGCTTTTATCAAAAGATAACTTCCAATACTCAAATAAACAATTATGCACATGAACACAATATTTACGTGGAAACCCAATATGGGAGAAAACCACAAAATAATTTTCTTTTATATAATATTGTTCTTTTACAATGTTTTGTAGGCACCAACCTACTAGAGGCTCCAACCGCTATGTTTATGAGCACCAACTCACTGGAAACACCAACCCCCACACTTTGCAAGCACCGACCTACTGGAAGCACCGACTCCCACCACTGTCTCCATGAGCACCAACCCACTGTACATAAATTTTTCTTCCACCTTGGCAATGTTGCTATCTTCAACTGATGATGGACATTTTAATTTCACCACATACTCTTTCTCTCCATAAGTCAGCCTTTGCAAAATATATAATATTTATCTAAGTATGTTTTTATTGACACCTCATTGTATGTATATCAGATTTAATTCTAATCATATATATTTTGTTCAAATCTTCATTTTGAATATAATATGCCCCTTTTCAAAATCTTCTTCTATTTATTTCTCTTTATTGCTAACCCGCTTACATTTTTAAAAATGATTGATTTAATATATATATCTTCATATTTTTAATGAACCGTTATGTCTTTTATAAAAGATATGACTTTTTAGTTTGAAAAGATGTCTCTTTTATTAAAATATTATTAACTTAAACATAAGTTAATAACTCCTTTATTTAATCATATTAAATAAAACTTTGGAAGACTTTTCCTTGCTTTTAAAACTCTTTTATATATCTTTGATAACTTTTACCTCCGATAATAACTTTTGATGCTGCACTCTGAATATGATTCTTTTTAAATTCTATAGTGATCTCTACTACTGCATATCTATATATTGACGTCTTTGTTCTATAATATTAATAAACCTTTGATAATGTAGAAGTATCATACACTGCATATAAATTTGATGAAAGCCTTTGATAATGATGATCTACGACATATATTTTAAAACCTTCGAATATATTATCGATGTAATGTCCCCTGTATTTCTTTCTGAGATATTTTCTTAAAACATTAATCTGATAATTTGAAAAATCCAATCTCTTTCATTGTTTCCTATTCTTGTCTTATTTGTATTCATTGTGCCTTCCAAACATCTTTTTCTGTTGTTCCTTCATGATGCCTCTTAACAATAAATAACTATAAAAGATATCATCCTTGTTCGCAATGACTGGTCCCGTGATTCTCCTTAGTTATCTCCCTTAAAAATATCCTCGACTATTAGTATTTGTTTTGTCAATGATGTTTGTCGATGATCGTAACTCTTGTTAGATTCAAGGAGGCTCTTATATATATTTGGACCTTTCTTCGACATTGATATTAACCTACCATTTTCTTCATGTTGTACTTCAAAATATAATTGTTGTATCATATTCTTTATGTCATCTCTACTGTAGCTTCTATTTTGACACTTTCTTTTATATATATATTCTATCTTCTGCGTATATTCTTCTCTTCTTCTCATTCGCTATCCACTAGTATTTCTTACTACAACAGATATAATTCTCTTAAATCCTAATCACTGCACTTCTGGTAATCAAAGATAAGCACAACATTCCATCTTAGATTGGTACGACCTTAATGATGGATCTTCAAGCTATATGGAAGCTGCTACAAATTACCTCTGATTGGGATGTCTCAGTTCTGGACTCTTTCAGATCAGTGTGGCAGTCATATACACTTGTCAAACAAATGCAAGCTGAGTGATTGAGACTCCTCTAATGTTTTTGCATAAAATTGATATATGTATTTTATGCTGCGATGTTATTATCTATCTCCATATATGTTATTTTATTGTTAAATATATATATTCTTTGATTGTATATGTATGTGCATCTCTAATTCATATATTCTATATTTAAACTGATTATATATACTAATTATATGATTCATATATGTTATCTTCTTGATCTCTGATTTTGACATCAATGACAATATGTTCATCAATCTCCCCCTTTTTCATTGATGGAAACTTCTCAAATATATAATTGTGCAAGGCTCCCCCTTAGTTGGATGTTCCCTTCATCTTCAATCTCTCCCCCTTTGACATCAATGGCAAAGGGTCTCCAAGGCTAGAGACTAGCTCCCCCTGAACACATGCTTCTGTTGCGTCACTCTAATTTTTTCAATGTAAGTACCTCAATCTTTTGTGCCATAGATGATTTTCATCTTCTTGTGCAAAGAAATATTTTTCATCATTCATTTCTCGTAAAACAAACAATTTTTTTGCAGTCCTACAAGTATTAGCTATTAATATTTCATCCTCTTACAACTTTTAGAAGTGTTACATTAAGCCCTTGATCACAACACTGACTTACACTTAGTAAGTTTTCTCTTGGCCCTTTTACATACCACACATCTTTCTTATTTTGAGCATGTAAAGCTATAGTGATTTTTCTTTCTTTCTCCAAACCATCTTTTTAGGAAGATCTTCTTTCTTTGCTTGTTTTGAAGGAAAAATTGTTCTACATTTGTGGGCTGCATGTCCAAAATTGTTACACTTTGAACATAGGATATCAAAATTAACCAATGGAGAAAAAAGATTTTGAGTTCTAAAATTTTGAATGTTCTTCTCTTTGCTTTTGCAGTTTAGAGCTTTATGACCAAATTTGTTACAAGAGTAGCAATATCCATGAAATAGGTAAGAAGAATGTTGTCTATAGTATGGCCTTTTCCATTCATTCATATTTTTTTTGGGTATTCTACATTCTACTGCTTTGTGACCAAAACAATTGCAAGAGTAGCAATATCCATGAAAGTTATAACGAGGTTTATGAACATCATTCTCTTCATTCTTCTTGTAGTTCCTTTCTTTAAGCTTGTCTTCCTTTGATGGTTCATTTATGACTATGTTGCTTCCTTCTTTTATGAAGCCTTTGAAAGTATTGTTACTATTTGAGTTTCTTTCAAAACCAACCCCTATTTTGCTAGAAGAGGGCTTTTGACTATCAATGATATTAGTTAGGATTTCTAAACTCTTTTCAAACTTGAGACTATTGCGCAGTTTGACAGTGCTTTCCTCCAACTCTCCTTTTAATTTCTCAATTTTTAATTTTAGATCAGTTTCAGCTTGTTTGGTTTCTTCTAATTGGATCTTTAGATCTTCAATTATTCGTTCTGATTTCTTTACTGCTTCTAGATTCTCCATAGCTTCTTCTTTAAGTTTCACTAATTTTATTTTCAATTTTTCATTTTGTTTGTATGCATAATGAAGTTCTTCTTTAAGATCAACATCCTCTTCCTCATTACATGATTCATCTTCCTCTTCTTCATAACTATCACTTGTGTCTACTTCAGCCATAAATAGAATTTCATCCTCCTCATCACTTGTGCATTCTTCGCTGCTTTCATCTGAAGAGCTATCCTTTTTGGAATAAAAACTCCTTTTGTTTTTGTTTTGATATTTCTTATTGTTATTCTTCCATTTTTTCTTTGTGTGTGATTGCTTTTCATCTTCACTTGAGTCATCATCATTTTGAGGACATTTTGAGGCATAGTGTCCTATCTTTCCATAATTAAAGCATTTGAAAGGGAATTTCCCCTTATATTTTCCACTTCCCCTTTTCAACTTTCTCAAGAAACGGGCTTTAGCTTCATCAGTGTCACTACTTGAACTATCACTTGAGATTTGTTTCTTTCTCTTACTATTTTTAGAAACTTTAAAGGATATTTCCTTCTTAGGTTCCTTGTCTCCAATCCTCATTTCATAAGCGGTAAGAATTCCATGTAACTCATCTTTAGTAAGACTATCCAAATCTTTTCTCTCTTCAATTGTTGACACTTTAGAATTGAATCTAATGGGTAGAGATCTCAAGATCTTTTCAACCACAAGCTATTCGTCTACTTCTTCACCAAGGGCTTTTATTGCATTGACTACTTCATCAACACGAGAGAGGAATGAGGCTATGTCTTCATCTTCCTTCATTTTCAGGCTTTCGAATGTGCTTCAGTGAGTTTGAAGTTTGGCTTTCTTTACATTGTCGGTCCCTTCATATATATTTTTCAACTTATCCCATATATCCTTTGTAGATTTACAATGCATAACTTTTGTAAACTCCAAATCGGCTAGATTACATAAAATAACATGTTTTGCTTTGGCATTATTCTCACTTTTCTTCTTTCCAGCTACATCTATTGGTGGGGTCGCTAGTGGTGTATAACCATCTAGTACTGATTGCCAAACATTAAATCCAATAGCATTTAAATATGCTTCCATCTTTATACTCCAAAATGCATAATTTGTCCCATCAAAAGTTGGTGTCTTGTTTTGAAAACTTTTAGCCATTTGTGCTCTTTAGATCTACCTTCAAGCGGTTAGGCTATATAGAAGGAACCCGCTCTGATACCAATTGAAGTGCACATAATTATACTGAGAGGGGGGGGGGGAGGGTTGAATCAGTATAATAACTTTTTTAAATTTAAATGCTTTTATTAAAATATAACTTCAAATACTCAAATAAACATTTATGCACATGAGCACAATATTTACGTGGAAACCCAATATGGGAGAAAACCACAAAATAATTTTCTTTTATCTAATATTTTTCTTATACAATGTTTTATAGGCACCAACCTACTAGAGGCTCCAACCCCAATGTTTATGAGCACCAAATCACTAGAAACACCAACTCCCACACTTCGCAGGCACCAACCTACTGGAAGCACTGACTCCCACCACTGTCTCCGTGAGCACCTGTCATGCCCCTGACAGTCTCTGGTTTTGCTTATTAATGTTTTTTTTTAATTGGTTTCTATTTATTAGCTTAGCTCATTCTGGAATAGTTCTGTTGTTGGATCTTCCTTGAAGATTAATTTTCTGATGTCACTTACCTAAACTTCGCTGAGAGATTAGGTTCATTATAATCTAATTTCCAGAATTAGAACGTTCAATTACTATTATTGTTATGTCTGTTTAACTGGTGGATTATCAGATGTTATTTTTTTCTAAATTGTTTATGTTGGTGAAACCTATACTTGTTTGTTTCTGATAGTGATTATGTTGATGAAATGTTAGTTAAAGATCTGTATTTGGTATCAAGTTTTGTTGGTGACTGTTTTAATTGGTTTACTTTCTGTTATTACTTATGTTATGAGGCTATATCTACGTATGTCAAGTTCATAGTATTGATTTAATGGATAGGGGTACTATCCTCTTTCTGTTAATAAAATCTTAATTTGAAAGTTTTTACAAAAGAATATTTGTGCATATATATATATATATATATATATATATATATATATATATATATATATATATATATATATATATATATATATATATATATATATATATATATATATATATATATATATATATATATATATATATATATTGTAATATATATATATATATATATATATATATATATATATATATATATATATATATATATAGACATATACTTATACACTTGTTTATATTTGCATATATATGGTATTTATGTATAAGTATAATATATAAATTGTTTTATGCTGTACTTAATTCAAAGTTAATGTTAGTAAATCCTAACTATACTTTAGTATCTTTAATTTTGAATGTTAGTAGTTATCTTTTTGTTAATTTAGTTAGATGTTAGTAAATTATGGTGAAGGTATGTTAGAGTTTTTTTCTATAACCTAAAGTATACCTAAACACATCTTATACCACTCTCAAGTTTTCCTATTAATCACTAAACCCATTTGTGATACATGCTTTGCACGACATTGAATGAAGTGAGTTGTTTTAGGTGTAGTGGGCAACTAACTCTGTAGGCATTGGGTTTCGAATTTGGTACGCTGCAGACAGATAGTAAGCATTGCATGCAAGTAGCATATTTGTCTTGTCGAGGGATGAGATTGTAGCTGTTAAACTGTTAGTCATTTATTTTGGAAATACCACCATTAACTTGGTGAAGGGATTTCAGTTGTTGAAGCTGAGTTTTGCTTTGATTTCTCTGGTGAACGGTTGGTTATGGAGGCGTATCTTGGTCTTTTTCTTTGTGATAAAATGACTAGATTGTGTAGAAGTATGCACGGCAAGCTATTTCTTTACAATCACAGGCATTTAAGAGATTTTCTACGCTTGCAGTGGACTAGGACACTTTCCAGTCTTAGAAACCCCACACGAAAACTAGGCAGGGGCAATTTCTAACTCAATCTCTTGCTTATCTTTTATATTTTGTTTTAAATTTAAGTCTGCAATAATGTATATCATCATTTTATGAATGGTCAATTTAAATCTAGAGATTACTTTTAGAATCTTTGGTTATGAAACTTGTTATTGTAGTGTTGATGTTTATGTTGGGGATTGGTTAAATGTTATGTGTATTCGTAGATTAGAAATAAACAGAGATGATGTTTAGGGCTTATTCTTAATGTCTAGTGTTCTTGTCTTTGTATTACCCTATGACATGGCTTACATGGCTTAGAGGGTTTCTTTGAGTCTTGCAATTGTGATGTATCTTATTTGAATACAAGGTAGCTTCGGTTTAACAAGCATGGAGTCTTGGGAGTTTTGTATTTTTAGTTTGGGTCTGTGTTGCACCCGCGAGCTTGCTAATGTTTGGCTGAGCTTTTGGTCTGGTGAACTTGAGTTTCAAGAATGCTATACTTTGGTAGGAAGTCTAGAAAGTGTATAGGATGTTGGGTGTTAAGAATTCTTTGTAACAGAGTGATTTTATTTGAGACCACTATTCTATATGTGAGTTTCTGGGTGCGAATGTTATGTGGTTTTGCTCTGTGGAATAGGGTTTTTATGATAGCTCACATTTCACAAAATCTGAAGTATCACTTACTCATATGCTTGCTTCGTAGGTGTCGATAAGGTGGTTCTTGGGTTCTCTTTTCAATTATCTAGAACATGTGATTTGTCTGTTGCTTGTGATCTCAATGCGGTTGTAAGGGAATTGAAGTTGTCGTACTTCTGAAGTTACTATGTGTTGTTCATGGTATTAGATTTTGATGCTCGTCGTGTTGTATTTGAATTTGTGGAGTGGGTATCTGATGCCATTATTGGGTCAGATATTGAACTTCTTGTTTAGTTGAGTGGTGTCTACTGTCAAGGAAAATATAGTCTTTATTTTTCTGACTTTTAAATCTTTCGTATAAATGTAATAAACTAAAGGTTGGTATATCAAAGAAAAGTGGATAGTTTATTATCTATCGTCATATAGTAGATGTCTTTTATCATATCCTTCAACATTTTTGCTTTGTAGCATGGTTATTGTCATATTCGATAGTAATATACATTTATTTGAAGTAATCGAAAGTTTTTTTGTGTATATTGGAATACAAAAAGGTTACCAGCCTGTTAACTAAGATGATAGTGTATTAGAATGTTATAACATAGTCAATTTAGAATATCAGTTATGGGAAGTTTGAGTCGATGAAACTAACTGAGGATTATGCGATTAGATGATTGTCTGTTAAAGGTGGAAGGTAGTAAATGGAATTTTGAGTTCGTTTCGAAATTGTCTTTAATGTAGTCGACTGTTCAATTATATTATTGTATACTAATGTGATTGAAGGTATAATATTAAATGATTAATTCAGAAGTTCTATAATTAGATGTAATTTTGTAAATACCAAAATGATGGATTTGATTCTCAATGTATATCTTTGGGCTTGGAGTTGTTATAAAGTTTTAGAATTAGAATTTTGTTATTATCTTGTGCCACCATTAGTAAATAAGTGTGGAAAATTTACTTGTCACTCCGAAATGTTATTAATAAAGGTATACAATTATATATCTATTGGAATATGTAGATGCATACTCGAGCCGTGGGGTATGCATATACATACATCAACACCTATATAAGAGTATGTTCTTATAAATAACAGAATAGGATGTTAAGTAAATAAAAATACATTTAATTGGTTATGGCGTATTTATTGGTATATTAAACGCAATGTTTATTGAAATGTTTCAGTAGATATTTGTTTATGATTCCGTTCTATTTTATGGAGTTATTATATTTTATTGTACCATTTATAATGCTATTTTTAAATGTTAAATGTATTTAATTTGAGATGGTTACGTTGGAATGAGATTGTGGTAAAATAGGAATGTGGATCTATATGGATTTCTGATTGCTGATTCAATTTCATTATTGATGCAATAGAAATGGAGATATTGTTGAAAATGAGAAATATAGTTTATTTTATTTCAATTATTAAATGCTAGTATAAGTGTTTTGAGATAATGCAAGAGTGATCCTTAGATTGGGTGGCTGACACTAGTCTAGTACCTTGTGTTGATAGAATTTTTGTCGGTTGTGTCTGACACTAGTCTATATCCTTATGGGAAAGAATTTCTGTCAGTTATTTAATTAAGCGATAATTATAAATTCATGGGCTATGGGTATCATCTAACAAGATAAAACATTATGGTTTCATCAGATATAATGGATTACTATGAGGTTTCCTCACGGATACATAGAGTAGATTCTTATGTGGACACCCATGTACTATTGGATCATTATCTTGTCATTTTCTTTGCAATTTTATTTCTGTTGGAAAAGTAATGCAGTGCTTGCTGATTTCAGTGTGAAAAGAATGGAATCATGTTATTAAATTTTAGTAACATCTATTTTTTATCTGTATGGATTATAGGTTATTCTGATTTTATTAAGGATGCAGGTTTCTGGAAGTACTCTGTTATCCTAATTAATGTGACTCAGCCCTGTTTGCATCTATGTTTGTGTTTACTCTTGACTTTCAGGTTTAAATGGATAAATCAATGAGTTTGGGCCAGTGGTTAGCTACTGTTAAGATTTATGGAAGGTAGATCATTTCTTGTTTATTAATTATCAGATCTATTCATAGAATGTAAAAGGCTTAGAAGAAATATGTATTTGAAAATAAGTTTTTGAGTAAAGAGTATTCTTATTTACTCTTATATAACTCAGTTTGGAAATTGTAAAGCTCTTAGAAGTAGTTACTATGTACTATTGTTCTGATTTGGAGTATTATAACAAAAAAAATAAAAAATTATGATGTTGTTGTGGTTGTGTATGGTTGGATCTTCATGGTTTTATCTTTTAGTTTATTATGGGTTGTTACATTTGGTATCAGAGCCCAAGTTTAAACACTCGGGGCTTGAGGGTTTAAAAGATAAGGGGTTTTATCATTATGCTTCTGTTAGTGATTTTTTTTATTGATCTTTTCTAAAGGATTTCAAGCATGCCTCCTGTTACACGAGGAGCACAAAGACATGGTGACCCAGTTGATGCTGATTTTGGTAGAGGTAGGGGTGGACGACATGGTCGTGGTCGTGGCTGAGGAAGAGGATGTGGTCGCCAAGGAATACTTGGTGATGAACAAGTTGATCCTTTAATAGGAATGGATCAGGAAGATCGAGAGGTACCACAGGTTGAAGTTCTCCAACGGATCCTTGATAGGTTGGATAACATTGAAGCAAGGATCAATGTTCCTGATGGTGTAGCAAATGCTCATGTTATACGAGTCCTAGTAGCAGAAGACCCTGTTATCAGGACTTAGTTAAAAGACCTTTCTAAGCTCAAAGGACCATATTTCAATGGAACAGAGGGTGGTGCTGAAGCTGAAGCATGGCTTTTGAACATCGAAAGATGTTTTATTCTCCATGATTATCATGGTAATGTGAAGGTTTGTTGGACCATAATGTAGCTAAGATCCTTTGCTTCCATATGGTGGAATATGGAACTAGAGCAACTTGGAATTCTTATCTCTCAGGTTACATGGGAGCTCTTCATAGAAAGATTCCACGAGAGATTCATGTCGGATTATTGGCAGCAAACTAGATCTGAAGAATTCTTCAGTCTTTCTCAAGGCAACTCAACAGTGGAGATGTATGAGAGGAGGTTTTTCCAACTGAAGAAATATTCTGGTTGGTTAGAAAATGATAAGCCTTTGGTACAACACTTCATTAGGGGTCTAAACCCTAAAATAGGAGAAGTGAGAACTTTCAAACCTAAGATAGTGAAAGAAGCTGTTGATCAAGCCAAACTCACAGAATTGAAGTCAGGATTTTCAGCCAAAGGATGAGTGAATCCACCAGCTCAAAGCAGTGGGAAGAATCAGAAACCTTATCAAGATAATATCAAGGCATTTTCTAGTGGATCGAGTGGTAAATTTTAGAAGAGGAAGTTTGAAAAGTTTTCCAAATCAAACAAGAGTTTCAAGGTTCCTGAGCAACCTAAGTCCTTTAAACCAACTCAGAGTGTACAATAGAGTTATGCATCACCTCCAGCGAACTCATCATAGGATAAAAGTACCAAAAGAGGAGCAGAATGTTGGCAATGTGGGCAATTGGGGCATTTGCAATGGAATTGTCCCCTTCGAGGCAATAGTCAAGTCAGGTCTAAAGCCACAGGTTCTGAGGCTACTGTTGGTGATTCTGGAAGGAATCATCGTATCTTTGCTACTGTGGATCAGAAACAAGTAGATCATCAGAACACTATGATTGAAGCTAGAGGTAATTACCAAGGTAAGAAGATCTCTATTTTATTTGACTCTAGTGCCACTAGCTCTTTTATTTCTTCCAATTTGGTTCAGCAATGTGGAATTTCTATGAGTAAAGCTAAATTGGCACGGTAAGTCAAGTTAGCATCAGGGACTAAGGCTAAATCAGGGTTTATAGCTGAATATTGTAAGGTCCAATTTAAGGCTTTTACTACTACAGTTAGCCTTAGGGTTATTCCTTTAGGTTCTTATGACATTATTCTGGGTATGGATTGGTTAGAGAAACACCAAGCTATCATCGATTGTAGAGAGAAGACCGTTAGGTGTATCGATGATAATAGAACCATCAAGATTATTACAGGTGTTAAGAGGCCTATGTCAGTCAGAACTATTTCTACTAAGCAACTTCAGAGATGTTTTCAAAAGGGATGAAAATTGTTTGCTATTTCTATCAATGATTTTGATGAACCAGTTGCTAGGAACACTAGCTTAGATCATCCAATTTTGAAGGAATTCACAGATGTATTCATTACAGAGATTCCAAGAATCCCACCTAAAAGAGAAATTGATTTTAGGATTGATCTTTTGCCAGGAACTGAACCAATTTCCAAGACTCCTTATCGTATGACTGCTCCAGAATTAGTGGAACTCAAGGTTCAACTTGAGGAACTCCTTGAGAAGGGACTTATTAGACCTAGTGTTTCACCTTGGGGAGCACCTGTTATCTTCGTCAAAAAGAAGGATGGATCTTTGAGACTTTGTATCGACTATAGACTACTGAACAAAGCTACCATCAAAAATAGATACCCTTTGCCTCGCATCGATGATTTGTTTGATCAAGTGAAGGGTGCCAAGGTGTTTTCCAAGATTGATCTCAAATCTGGATACCATCAGTTAAGGATTCAAGAAGCTGACATTCATAAAACAGCCTTCCACTCAAGGTATGGGCATTATGAATTCATAGTAGTACCATTTGGGTTGACTAATGCACCATCAGTATTGATGAGTTTGATGCAGGGAGTATTCAGGACTTTCTTAGATAAGTTTGTGGTAGTATTCCTTTATGACATTTTGGTATATTCTAACTCCTTGGAGGAGCATGAGCAGCATTTGAGGCAAGTCTTTGAATGTCTTCGCAGGAACAAGCTATATGCCAATCCTAAAAAATGTGAATTTTTCAAAACTCAAATAAGTTATTTGGGTCACATCATTACAGGAGATGAAATAGCTATTGATTCTGCTAAGATCAGGGCAATTGTAGAGTGGCCAAATCCTACCAATGTATCTGAAGTACGAAGTTTTATGGGTCTGGCTAGCTACTACAAAAGATTTGTGGCTAATTTTTTAAAAATAGCCCATTCCATTACTTCTCTCTAGAGAAAGGGTAAGAAATTCATCTGGTTAGATAAATGTGAAGAAGCATTCCAACATCTTAAGGAACGTTTAACTAGTGCACCAATTTTAGCGGTACCTGATCCTTCTAAGGAATTTGTTGTGTGCACCGATGCCTCATTGGATGGTTTAGGGGCTGTCTTGATGCAAGATGGTAAGGTCATTGCTTATGAATCCAGGAAACTAAAGGATCATGAAATTAATTATCCTACTCATGATTTGGAACTCGTAGCAGTGATTCATGCTTTGACCAAATGGTGGCATTTTCTTCTTGGTCAACATTTTGAGCTTCATACCAATCATAGAAGTCTGCAATATTTGTTCATGCAACCCAATCTTAATGCACGTCAGCACAGATGGATGGATTTTTTGTGTGAATATGACTTTGAAATGAAGTATATTCAGGGTAAAGAAAACAAAGTAGCGGATGCTCTTAGCAGAAGGCGTCATGAACTCTCTTCTTTGACTCTCACAATTGACTTGAAAGAGAGAATACTTCTAAATTTGGCTACTGATCCTTGGTACTTAGATGTCAAGGTAGTGATTGATAGTGGTAGTGTTTTAGAAGGTAGATTTGAGGGTTACTCTATTACCACTGAAGGACTGATGACTTACCGAGGTAGCATTTATGTGCTAGAAGTCGGGGATCTTCGGAACCTAGTTATGACTAAAGCACATAAGGCACCATATTTAGCACATCTTGGTGTGAAGAAGATGCATGCTGATCTTAAGAAACATCACTACTGGCCGGGCATGAAGAGGGATATTGCTGATTTTGTGGCTAGATGCTTGGAGTGTCAGAGAGTAAAAGCTAAACATCAACATCCAGCTAGTTTACTTCAATCTCACAGCGTGCCTGAATGGAAATGGGATACAATATCCATAGATTTCATAGTGGGGTTACCATTATCAACTAGGCAACATGATGCCATTATGGTTGTTGTTGATCGGTTAACCAAAGTTGCCCATTTTATTCCTATAAGATCCACTTATAATGCTGCATCTGTGGCATGGATTTATATGGAACAGGTTGTTAAGCTGCATGGGATCCCTAAGAAGATCATATTTGATAGGGATTCAATTTTTACTTCATCTCTGTGGAGGTCTTTGCAGCATGAATTAGGTACTCAGCTGAACTTTAGTTCAGCATATCATCCCGAAACTGACGGGCAGACTGAGCGTGTCAACCAGATTTTGGAAGATATGCTTAGAATGTATGTGATGGATAGGTAGAGTAAGTGGGAAGAGTACTTACACCTGGTAGAATTTTCTTATAACAATGGTTACCATAGTTCTATAGGTATGGCTCCTTTCCAGGCTTTGTATGGAAGACTGTGTAGAACACCTTTGAGCTGGGACAATCTTGAGGACAAAATTCTTTTAGGTCCCGAGATGCTTTAGGATTTAGAATAGTAGGTTAAGCACATCAGAGAACACCTATCTATAGCTCAAGATAGGTAGAAAAAGTATGCAGACCTACATAGGATTGAATGTCAATTTGAAGTTGGGAATAAGGTATTTCTTTGGGTTAGGCCCTGGAAAAGTCCTATTAAGTATGGTAAAGGGTCAAAATTGTCCCCAAGATTTTTGGGACCATTTGAGATCCTAGAACGAGTGGGTCCAGCTGCCTATAGACTTGCTTTGCCTCCCAGCCTTTCATGAATTTATGATGTATTTCATGTTTCTATCTTAAGGAAGTACATACCTGATATTGCTCACGTTCTAAATTGGAATCATTTATAGGTGGTAGATGGACAACTGATGCTTGAACAAGTACTAATTATTCAGCAAAGAGAGTTAAACCTCAGAGGACGCAAGGTGGAGCAGGTAACGGTGTTATGGGATCTTAATGATGAGGCTTCTGCAACTTGGGAAGATGCAGGGGTAATGAGAACTGCTCATCCACATTTGTTTTCAGGCTTCCAGGAGTAAACCTAGGCTGGTGGGGGAGGGTGTCATGCCCCTGATAGTCTCTGGTTTTGATTATTAATGTTTTGTTTTAATTGGTTTCTATTTATTAGCTTAGCTCATTCTGGAACAGTTCTGTTGTTGGATCTTCCTTTAAGATTAATTTTTTGATGTCACTTACCTAAACTTCGCTGAGAGATTAGGTTCATTATAATCTGATTTCCAGAATTAGAACATTCAATTACTATTATTGTTATGTCTGTTTAACTGGTGGATTATCAGATGTTATTTTTTTCTAAATTGTTTATGTTGGTGAAACCTATACTTGTTTGTTTCTGATAGTGATTATGTTGATGAAATGTTAGTTAAAGATCTGTATTTGGTATCAAGTTTTGTTGGTGACTGTTTTAATTGGTTTACTTTCTGTTATTACTTCTTTTATGAGGCTATATCTGCATATGTCAAGTTCATAGTATTGATTTAATGGATAGGGGTACTATCCTCTTTCTGTTAATAAAATCTTAATTTGAAAGTTTTTAGAAAAGAATATTTGTGCATATATATATATATATATATATATATATATATATATATATATATATATATATATATATATATATATATATATATATATATATATATATATATATATATATTGTAATATATATATAGATATATACTTATACACTTGTTTATAATTGCATATATATGGTATTTATGTATAAGTATAATATATAAATTGTTTTATGCTATACTTAATTTAAAGTTAATGTTAGTAAATCCTAACTATACGTTAGTATCTTTAATTTTGAATGTTAGTAGTTATCTTTTTGTTAATTTAGTTAGATGTTAGTAAATTATGGTGAAGGTATGTTAGAGTTTTTTTCTATAACATAAAGTATACCTAAACACATCTTATACCACTCTCAAGTTTTCCTATTGATCACTAAACCCATCTGCGATACATGCTTTGTACGGCATTGAATGAAGTGAGTTGTTTTAGGCATAGTGGGCAATTAATTCTGCAGGCATTGGGTTTCAAATTTGGTACGCTGCAGACAAATGGTAAGCATCACATGCAAGTAGCATATTTGTCTTGTCGAGGGATGAGATTGTAGCTGTTAAACTATTAGTCATTTATTTTGGAAAGACCGCTATTAACTTGGTGAAGGGATTTCAGTTGTTGAAGCTGAGTTTTGCTTCCATTTCTCTGGTGAACAGTTGGTTATGGAGGCATATCTCAGTCTTTTGCTTTGTGATAAAATGACTGGATTGTGTAGAAGTGTGCACGGCAAGCTATTTCTTTATAATCACAGGCATTTAAGAGATCTTCTGTGCTTGGAGTGGGCTAGGACACTTTCCAGTCTCAGAAACCCCACACGAAAACTATGTAGGGGCAATTTCTTACTCAATCTCTTGCTTATCTTTTATATTTTGTTTTAAATTTAAGTCTGCAATAATGTATATCATCATTTTATGAATGGTCAATGTAAATCTGGAGATTACTTTTAGAATATTTGGTTATGAAACTTGTTATTGTAGTGTTGATGTTTCTGTTGGGGATTGGTTAAATGTTATGTGTATTCGTAGATTAGAAATAAATAGAGATGATGTTTAGGGCTTATTCTTAATGTCTAGTGTTCTTGTCTTTGTATTACCCTGTGACATGGCTTACATGGTTTAGAGGGTTTCTTTGAGTCTTGCGATTGTGATGTATCTTATTTGAATACAAGGTAGCTTTGGTTTAACAAGCATGGAGTCTTGGGAGTTTTGTATTGTTATTTTGGGTCTGTGTTGCACCCGCGAGCTTGCTAATGTTTGGCTGAGCTTTCGGTCTGGTGAACTTGAGTTTCAAGAATGCTATACTTTGGTAGGAAGTTTGGAACGTGTATAGGATGTTGGGTGTCAAGAATTCTTTGTAACAAAGTGATTTTATTTGAGACCACTATTCTATATGTGAGTTTCTAGGTGCGAATGTTATGTGGTTTTGCTCTGTGGAATAGGGTTTTTATGATAGCTCACATTTCACAAAATCTGAAGTATCGATTACTCATATGCTTGCTTCGTAGGTGTTGATAAGGTGGTTCTTGGGTTTTCTTTTCAGTTATCTGGAACATGTGATTTGTCTGTTGCTTGTGATCTCAATGCGGTTGTAAGGGAATTGAAGTTGTCGTACTTCTGAAGTTACTATGTGTTGTTCATGGTATTAGAGTTTGATGCTCATCGTGTTGTATTTGAATTTGTGGAGCTGGTATCTGACGCCATTAGTGGTTCAGATGTTGAACTTCTTGTTTAGTTGAGTGGTGTCTACTGTCGAGGAAAACAAAGTCTTTATTTTTTTGACTTTTAAATCTTTCGTATAAATGTAATAAACTGAAGGTTGGTATATCAAAGAAAAGCGGATAGTTTATTATCTATCGTCAGATAGTAGATGTCTTTTATCATATCCTTCAAAATTTTTGCTTTGTAGCATGGTTATTGTCATATGCGATAGTAATATACATTTATTTGAAGTAATCAAAAGTTTTTTTGTGTATATTGGAATACCAAAAAGGTTACCAGCCTGTTAACTAAGATGATAGTGTATTAGAATGTTATAATAGAGTCGATTTAGAATATCAGTTATGGGAAGTTTGAGTCGATGAAAATGACTGAGGATTATGTGATTAGACGATTGTCTGTTAAAGGTCGAAGGCAGTAAATGGAATTTTGAGTTCATTTCAAAATTATCTTTAATGTAGTCGACTGTTCAATTCTATTATTGTATACTAATGTGATTGAAGGTATAATATTAAATGATTAATTTAGAAGTTCTGTAATTAGATGTAATTTTGTAAATACCAAAATGATGGATTTGATTCTCAATGTATATCTTTGGGCTTGGAGTTGTTATAAAGTTTTAGAATTAGAATTTTGTTATTATCTTGTGCCACTATTAGTAAATAAGTGTGGAAAATTTACTTGTCACTCCGAAATGTTATTAATAAGGGTATACAATTATATATCTATTTGAATATGTAGATGCATACTCGAGCCGTGGGGTATGTATATACATACATGAACACGTATATAAGAGTATGTTCTTATAAATAACAGAATAGGATGTTAAGTAAATAAAAGTACATTTAATTGGTTATGGCATATTTATTGGTATATTAAATGCAATGTTTATTGAAATGTTTCAGTAGATATTTGTTTATGATTCCGTTCTATTTTATGGAGTTATTATATTTTACTGTACCATTTATAATGCTATTTTTAAATGTTAAATGGATTTAATTTGAGATGGTTACGTTGGAATGAGATTGTGGTAAAATAGGAATGTGGATCTATATGGATTTCTGATTGCTGATTCAATTTCATTATTGATGCAATAGAAATGGAGATATAGTTGAAAATGAGAAATATAGTTTATTTTATTTCAATTATTAAATGCTAGTATAAGTGTTTTGAGATAATGCAAGAGTGATCCTTAGATTGGGTGGCTGACACTAGTCTAGTACCTTGTGGTGATAGAATTTCTGTCGGTTGTGTCTGACACTAGTCTATATCCTTATGGGAAAGAATTTATGTTAGTTATTTAATTAAGCGATAATTATAAATTCAAGGGCTATGGGTATCATCTAACAAGATAAAACATTATGGTTTTATCAGACATAATGGATTACTACGAGGTTTCCTCACGGATACATAGCGTAGATTCTTATGTGGACACCCATGTACTATTGGATCATTATGTTGTCATTTTCTTTGCAAGTTTATTTCTGTTGGAAAAGTAATGCAGTGCTTGCTGATTTTAGTGTGAAAAGAATGGAATCATGTTATTAAATTTTAGTAACATTTGTATTTTATCTACATGGATTATAGGTTATTCTGATTTTATTAAGGATGCAGGTTTCTGGAAGTACTCCGTTATCCTAATTAATGTGACTGAGCCCTGTTTGCATCTATGTTTGTGTTTACTCTTGACTTTCAGGTTTAAATGGATAAATCAATGAGTTTGGGCCAGTGGTTAGCTGTTGTTAAGATTTATGGAAGGCAGATCATTTCTTGTTTATTAATTATCAGATTTATTCGTAGAATGTAAAAGGCTTAGAAGAAATATGTATTTGAAAATAAGTTTTTGAGTAAAGAGTATTCTTATTTACTCTTATATAACTCAGTTTGGAAATTGTAAAGCTCTTAGAAGCAGTTACTATGTACTATTGTTCTGATTTGGAGTATTATAACAAAATAAAAATAAAAAATTATGATGTTGTTGTGGTTGTGTATGGTTGGATCTTCATGGTTTTATCTTTTAGTTTATTATGGGTTGTTACAGCAACAACCCACTGTACATAAATTTTTCTTCCACCTTGGCAATGTCGTTATCTTCAACTGATGATGGACATTTTAATTTCACCACATACTCTTTCTCTCCATAAGTCAGCCTTTGCAAAATATATAATATTTATCTAAGTATGTTTTTATTGACACCTCATTGTAAGTATATCAGATTTAATTCTAATCATATATATTTTGTTCAAATCTTCATTCTGAATATAATATGCCCCTTTTTAAAATCTTCTTCTATTTATTTCTCTTTCTTGCTAACCCGCTTACATTTTTAAAAATGATTGATTCAATATATATATCTTCATACTTTTAATGAACCATTATGTATTTTATAAAAGATATGACTTTTTAGTTTGAAAAGATGTCTCTTTTATTAAAATATTATTAACTTAAAAATAAGTTAATAATTCCTTTATTTAATCATATTAAATAAAACTTTGGAAGACTTTTCCTTGCTTTTAAAACTCTTTTATATATCTTTGATAACTTTTACCTCCGATAATAACTTTTGATGCTGCACTCTAAATATGATTCTTTTTAAATTCTATAGTGATCTCTGCCACTGCATATCTATATATTGACATCTTTGTTCTATAATATTAATCAACCTTTGATAATGTAGAAGTATCATACACTGCATATAAATTTGATGAAAGCCTTTGATAATGATGATCTACGACATATATTTTAAAACCTTTGAATATAATATCGATGTAATGTCCCCAGTATTTTTTTCTGAGATATTTTCTTAAAACATTAATCTGATAATTTGAAAAATCCAATCTCTTTCGTTGTTTCCTGTTCTTGTCTTATTTGTATTCGCCGTGCCTTCAAAATATCTTTTTCTGTTGTTCCTTCATGATGCCTCTTAACAATAAATAACTATCAAAGATATCATCCTTGTTTGCAATGACTGGTCCTGTGATTCTCCTTAGTTATCTCCCTTAACAATATCCTCAACTATTAGTATTTTTTCTGTCAATGATGTTTGTCGATGATCGTAACTCTTGTTAGACACAAGGAGGCTCTTATTTATATTTGGACCTTTCTTCGACATTGATATTAACCTGCCATTTTCTTCATGTTGTACTTCAAAATATAATTGTTGTATCATATTCTTTATGTCATCTCTACTGTAGCTTCTATTTTGACGCTTTCTTTTATATATATATTCTATCTTCTGCATATATTCTTCTCTTCTTCTCATTCGCTGTCCACTAGTATTGCTTAGTGTAGTAGATATAATTCTCTTAAATCCTAATCGATTCACTTTTGGTAATCACAGATAAGCACAACATTCCATCTCAGATTGATACGACATTAATGATGGATCTTCAAGCTGTATGGAAGCTACTACAAATTACCTCTAATTGGGACGTCTCAATTCTGGACTCTTTTAGATCAGTGTGGTAGTCATATACACTTCTCAAATAAATGCAAGCTGAATGCTCGAGATTCCTCTAATGTTTTTGCATAAAATTGATATATGTATTTTATGCTGTGATGTTATTATCTATCTCCATATATGTTATTTTACTATTGAATATATATATTCTCTGATTGTATACGTATGTGCATCTCTGATTCATATATGCTATATTTAAACTGATTATATATACTAATTATATGATTCATATATATTATCTTCTTGATCTCTAATTTTGACATTAATGACAATATGTTCATCAATTATCAGGGTATTCACATCATAATATCCTCCTCTACAAGAGAAAAGTTCCAACCACAATGTTGTTTACTTATGTCTCACTCTTAGCAACATGAAATACATCATCGTACTTACACAACATTTAAATGGCCCACTCACTTAGGCCAATAAGACATAAAACAACACTATTACAACATTGCAAGAGTATGTATTTTATGGATAAGGAGTAACTTGAGACACATATACCAATGCAACAACACCATGAGAGCTCCAACTAGAATAATTAATTCATACAACTATTTTTAACATCAAAATTACATAAAACTTCTCAAGTGGCTCTATTTGGTGAGTTGGTACTCGATGTCGAGCACTACATTTCCTAGCTAATTGAACTAGTCACTCACTCAGGGTACTTCACATATAACTTCACTCATCACAAAAGGATCCTGCTAGTTAATTTATATTACTATACAGATATTTCATTATGTTTTCATACTACTCTTGATATTACCACTTGATATCCACTTTACACAACATTCCCAAGCATATTAAATTGACTCATGGGGAGGGTTGCCTACCAATTTGGTACTCAGTGTAAAGACATATAGTATGTTATACTTTAAGAGTTTGATGACTATCCATAAGGATTTAACGTATCACTCTCACAATTATGTCTTATGTTTGTTTAGGTCAAGCTCTCCATCTTATTGGACTCAATTTTCTGAGTCTATCTAGAGGATTTATATTTTCATTCATCATTCCTATAACATGCCCCAAAAGAAAATTCTACTTTATAGCAGGTGATTTACTTTTGAGCTAATGTTGCCCTACACCAGGGACTACCCAAAAGTAAAATCACTAAATTATAGTATTCTATTTATAGATAACAAGGTTCCAGTTTACTAATGCACTAATAATTACAACAACATAGGATAGTCAAGTTATTTATGCTAGGTTAAATGTATATTATCTCTGTCGGCTCCATTTTAGTCTCAAAAATTTTCATTGATTGTCCAAAGTTTCATTACAATTCATATTAATTATTTACAAAATACTAACAATAAGTTCATTGGTTCATAGATGACATCTACCTCTTGGTAATTCGTAATTGACTTACAATATATTAGGACACAAAAGAAATTTAGGTTACCTTTCTACCTTGACCCTTTTATCATCTTGGAAGTGTATCTCGCTAAGGATCTCCGTATCCAATTACCAAGTAACTCTATTGACACATATATTATCTTCATTCTTACTATCATATTATAGTCATTAAGAAATGAGATTGATTGGTAATTTGATACTAAATACTTGAGAACTCCCCGTAAGTTTTATTCATGAAATCTGATGGAATTCCTAATTAGTTGAATTTTCCATTACTTATCTATATTAGTCTTCACTTTCATAGTTCTAGGGTGGGGTCGTCATGTGTTGATCGATCTTTTGGCCAAGTGACTATTTACATTATTACTCCTAAGGTACTCTTTTGTTATTAGCATGTGCTTGATAAAGTATCTCCTATTTATGTTGAAGAGAACATATCAAAAAATTTATGCATCCCAGAATCTTAATAAAGAAGTTTCTAAATGTTTCCGCACAAGTATTTTAAGTTGCTAGCACTACCATAACAACATTTAATCATAAATAATAAGGTTTTAAATTATGAACAAGATAAGGGTAGGTGGTTCCAATGTTGAGCATTTGTATAACCTCTGATTTATTCTTCATTCAAGCATTATGTGAATCCTACCACAACTAATGCTTTCCGTAATATGTGCTGAGAGTATAACCATGCCTTAATCTTACTTAATAATGTGGTCAAAATAATTTTAATTCATGTTTCCATCAACACTAAACATAATATGTCAGTAACCCTCTTAAGTTATTTATCTAGGTATGCTCATTAAACTAGTTATATGATTATCTTATGGAAACACACGTTTTAAATTTACATTGACCCATTACCTTGAGTTATTAAGATATTTTCATGTTCCTAGTCTGTCTCCTTTAGAGGAAAATTAAGCTGAATTATGGAATTAAATTAAACCAAAAAGTGATCCATCTTATATAGAATTGGAATTATAATAATTTGATGGATCCTAAGGGTCACAAGAATCCCCTTGATAATTTAATGAAGGGACATCTTACTGTTTATTAAAAATAAACTAACAAAACTATTAAAATTTATCCAAAATCTATGCACAAAAATAGGTCTACTAGGAGAAGGCATAACTTTCTAGTCCTAGCTCTGAATCGTGAACCTCTTGATGCATTGGAAAATTATTCAAAAGATCTAGAATCAAATTTTGGAAGTAAGACCAAAAATACACCGAAGACCGTAAAAAATGGAGTTTACTAGAACATAGGAAAATTCTTAAAAAATTAAATTTTTTGGTGTTTTCCAAACTATGCTTTGTTCAAAACTTTTAGGCCTTCGAGTGTTTACTAGACCCATTTCTCCCTAGTGTTATGCACTTCAAGCGATTCCTGTATTTCATGCCTAGTCGGCCCATCAAGTAGCCAAACGTCGAAATGGTAAGATCTTTCATTTTATACTATTTTTTTTTTTTAATATGTGGCTCTTTCTTTGTGTTTGAAAACTAAATACAAATACCTATTTGGGTATTTGAAAAATATGTTCTAAGAACAATACTTTTCTTATTGCAAACCATGTAGTTTAGGTGAAAAAAATCTTCTTTTTGTTTGTTGTGTGTTTTCTTATCTTTATCATATTTTTGTTTAAGTTTATATATATATTTTTTAAAAATAAATAAACGTGGGGGTGAGGGGAGCCGAGGCTCCACCTTCCAGCTCCCGACTACGGGTTGAAAGTTGTGGCTACCCACGACCTCTGTGGCCACATAGTCATGGTTGTGAAGGTCGCAGGCCATGGCTTAGGCCATGTCACCTGCGGCCTACACAACTTAGGTTGTCCAATCACGGTCGTGGCTAGGGCCACGTTCCCTACGGCCTGCACAACCTCGGTTGTTTAGTCGCAGGGCCCCTTGCGATCCTTGGTAAGGTAAGAGGGAGGAGGGGCGTTCGGCTATGTTGGCCCACCAAAATATATTAATATATATATTTTTAAAAAAATTTATAAACTTTTAAAAAAAAATATTTATTTTTATAAAATATTTTTAATAAAACAAAAGCTTGTTAAAACAGTTTGTTTAAAAAGATGTATATTTTTTTTTTGTTCATGGTTATTAAAAAAATGAAATACTAAACATATAAACTAATATAATTTTCTTTTCTTTGAAAATACACAGCAATACTAACTCTTCTTTTTTTTAATAGAAACACACACACACACACACACACACACACACACACACACACACATATATATATATATATATTCTTTAAAAAAAATATAGCAATCACTAACACTAAATTTTTTTTTTATATGCAAAGAGACATAAAGGAAAACATATGCTCTTTTCCTAAAATATACACCACAAATACTAACACAACATTTTAATCTTTTTTTTTTTTTGCAACTGAATATAATAAATTTATACATTCATATAGTACAAAAATATTGAAATAAGGCTATTTGAAAATAGTCCCTCTAATTTAGAATTCGGGTTCCATTCTTATAAGAAACTTCAATATTTCCAACAATAAAGGTAAAATGACAAAAGTTAGCATTCTTATTAAAAAAAGTAAAAATTAATAATGCACATAGGGGTTTTAAACACTCAAGGATCATTAAGAATGCTTAAATAATCAATCAACAATAGATGGAAGAGATGTGTAACCCTTTTCATTTTATTATGGTTACTTCTATATTTCAGTAGATTTTGCCCCAACTAAAACAAGGAGCACCTACCATATTATATATTCTTCTTTGTACATGTTTCCATAAACAATATATTCAGCTTCTTAATAACAAATTATGATACCAAATATAAAACTTTTGGTTCAGGCTTGGAAATATAAAAAGCATATAAGGGAACCTTAAGATTCATTTACAAATAAGGAAATACTCGCATAGCTAAAAATGAACCATTTCAATTTGAAATTTATCCTCAAGATTCTTTCTTCAATTATCATGGCTCCAAATCGTGCAATAAAAATATGGATAGACCATGGGAAGCTCACCTCCCAACCAAGGCTTCTAAGAAGCCAACCCCGAGCTAGGGGAACCAACACATAGACAGGATTACATTCATGCATAACCCACAACAACAACAACAACAACACAATAAACTAATAAAACTCCCAACCAAGGATGAAACAATGGGCCTCACATTGACCCTATTCTTGGGGTGAAGGTGGACTAAATACAAAGGGGAGAAAGCTCATTTCTAAAACATGAGACAAGCCTACACCTGGCTTTCTCAAAACCACATCTTAAACAGTTCCTCACAAGCCCAACAAAATCCCTTATGTCCCCCAAGGCTTCAAGCCATACAAATCCCTTATCACCCCCAAAATAACAAAGAGAGAAATAGCTACATGGAGCCCATACATCCATGCTTTCTTCCTTCTCCTTCCCAAGGAAAGACCCTACACCCATGGTTGTCCAAAGCAAAACCCTTCACCCCCAAGGCTACTCTTTCCACCATGGGTGAGTGTGGCCTTGAGACTCCCATAGAAAATAAAAAAAAAGGAATTCTAAAACATAAATCTTCACATTAACAAACACAAAAATACTTTCACAACATCAAGCACAAGATTTACATACTTATCTAATAACATATAAACACAAGATTTTCAACATCAACATGAAGAAAGAAACTTCCAAATGTCTCATACGCACAAAAAGAGAAACTACATGAGAATTTCAAGTTGAGCCACCAACCTAGATCCAAGCTTATGGAAGATATTTGATGAAGAGCTTCATCTTTTCCTCAGCCTTCTTCAAAATTAGCAATGTCTCTAAGTTAGAGAGTGGGTGTTCAAACTTTTCCAAAAGAAGAGTCCCCTCTAAAAGACCTCTACACAACTTCCCACAACCCCCTAGGGATAAGTTCTCCTTACTCATTGGTTGGTCTTCCCTAAGCTCTTAGAAGCTTTCCAAAAATGGGTCCCTAAAAAGGTTGCCCAAAAAGTGGGCAAAGACTTTGTATCCTAATGGATGGGTGTGCTAACCAAGACTTTGCTTCCAAAAGTTGATTTTCGGCCATTTTGAAAATCCAACTTTTGGAAGAGTCTTTTGGTCAACAAGGGATTGTCCTATGGTTAAAATTGACCCTTACCCATAGGTATACCAATTGGGCTTACTAAAAATGACCAAAACACACCCCTATGCACCTTTCTAACCTCCCAAAAGTTTATTATAAGATTCAATTCGAAAATCAATGACATTACCCTACCTCAAGCTCCCTAACCAAGGAACCAAAAAGGTACTTACTTAGGTTGGTGGTCATCCAATCCCTAAGTGGAACATGTCATGGCCACATGTACAAAATACAAGTGTCAAGTGACACACACATATTTTACACCTCACAAGGCACATGACATTTCCACTTGAGCACACACATAAATTAAAATTTACAATTAAAAAATTGAATAGAACCATGCAAGCTCATTACGTTTACAAATAAAATATGATACAAGGAGGTTTTTATCTTTCATTAGATGCAACCTTGGTTCGATCTAAATTCACATCGGCCTATGTTTGGTTCCTCGATTTATTACCATGGTCTTATTCCCTGCACACTAAATCCAACATTGGTAGTCCAAGAAATAATATAGTCCACAATATATATGAAATAAAATCCATTCAAATTTTACAAATTATTTACAATATCACATAACAAATTGAAATTCACTTTGCATAATCAATTAGCTTTTTCACTCATGGCATCATATGCACTCATAAACTCCATTTAAGTAACCAACTTTCAATTCACTGTAGAAATCTCATTGTATCATAATTGAATCAAATCTCCATTTCCTAGTTACTCATGTAAGTGTATAAAATCGATCACATCATCCCAATATTCATAAATCAAATAACTATAAATTAAAATTACTATTTACTTAATAAAATAGTCATCAATAATTCATCACCTAACATTTAACCCTAAATGAAATTCACAACTCATCATAATTTAAATTCCAATTGTCATTTTTCCTATATATATATATATATGTGTGTGTGTGTGTGTGTGTGTGTGTGTGTGTGTACTCAAATTGCAACATCTTAGTAATTATCTAAATTAGTCATCATAATGTAAATTCATAATGTATCATTAAATCATCATCATGTGAATGGAAAGCGTCATAAACTATAATGTACATTATCCAATGAAATCAATTCCCTATTAACAGGGTAAAATCTCTTAATTCATCAAAACATTAGGCCAATTAATAGGTATATCCTAATGATCAATGACAAAACTATGTCATGTTCGGTAAGGCCTCACATCCTCCCCCCTAGGTATGACCTTCCTCTTGGAAGTCAGGGCAACTTAGGGTCATAGTCCCCATGTTCAATAACTTATTTAGTTTCTTGGATTAATTTCAAAACTTTAAACTCATGCA
Source organism: Chamaecyparis obtusa (assembly GCA_027943335.1). Taxonomy (NCBI): domain Eukaryota; kingdom Viridiplantae; phylum Streptophyta; class Pinopsida; order Cupressales; family Cupressaceae; genus Chamaecyparis; species Chamaecyparis obtusa. The sequence goes on from BSBK01012402.1 coordinate 179,646, forward strand.
AAATAGATATCTAATGATAATACATGTTAAGGATAAGTTTACCTTGTTTGAAGCATTTCTAAGATTAAAGGTAAAAAATTGTACAATGAAACCATCTATCAAAACTTCTCGGTCTATGGTTATTAAATACGTCTATTTGTATTATTTTCAAATCTGATCAAGAAATAAGATCATGCGTGGAAGTACCACTAACACACCAAAAGGGATCTAAGGTCCCATGGAAACATACTAAAACATGGAACTTTTTGCATACAACAAAACCCAAATGAAGCCTAACATCACTCTTGACATTGATTCCTTAAAATTTCAAACTATGGATTAAGGATCCAAAATAAGATATATATAATTTCTCACCTGCCAGTCCTTAGTTATACCAAGTTTACACTATATTCTTGATGGAATCATAATATCTATGTAATAAGATTCATAAAATGGGCTTACATAGCCTTTACATATCACAACCAAAGATGACTCTCACCTGGAAAACAAGTATGGTTATCAACAACATTGATGAAAAGGGTGAGCATAGTGTGAAGGGAAGCCTCTATAATTTTACCCCATTTGTAATAATAAAATATAATGGATTTCCCCAATAGATCTTCTCCCTCATACAACCTACCAAGAATGAGCTTGCCAACAATTTCAAACATAAGAGCCTCATCAAATAATCATGAATTCCATAATTTTTAAAATTTGAAAAGAGCAATTCAATAAGGAAAAAGTGGCCCTGCTGGTAAAACTTTAATACAAAAAGGTAAAATATGAGTCCCTAAGGAAAATAAGGAGATTAAAATAAAGTTTGGCTAAGCAGCTCGTCAAAAAATTTAATTACATTTCATTGTTGGCACTTGCGAAAATGAACTAACAAACCAAAGTAAGATAAAAGAAAAGTAAATCTAGCAAATTCATATGCTACCACAATCATTACAAGAACCATGTGACCCTTTGAGGTCACTCAGAGGGAGATGGGAAAATCTCAACATACATTTATTATGCAAATATTTAAAATAGGCCAATTATGCCTTTACCAAGGATAGCGCATTAGGGGTTTCCCAAGAAAACCTTTCTTTGGGGAGAGAGGCAGACACACAACATCAAAAGGCAAGTACATATTTACTAAAATAGTTCTACATTATATAGTTCTCTCACTACATCCAAACATATCATCAGGGTATTCACATCATAATATCCTCCTCTACTAGAGAAAAGTTCCCATCGCAACGTGGTTTACTTATGTCTCACTCTCAACAACATGAAATACATCATCGTACTTACACAACATTTAAATGGCCCACTCACTTAGGCCAATAAGACATAAAACAACACTATTAAATCATTACAAGAGTATCTATTTTATGGATGAGGAATAACCTAAGACATGAATACCAATGCAACAACACCATGAGAGGTCTAACTAGCATAATTAATTCATACAAATGTTTTTAACATCACAATTACATAAAAATTCTCAAGTGGCTCTATTTGGTGAGTTGGCACTCGATGTGCACCACTATGTTTCCTAGCTAATTGAACTAGTCACTCACTCAGGGTACTTCACATATAACATCACTCATCTCAAAAGGCATTCCACTAGTTAATTTACAGTACTATACAGATGTTTCATTATGTTTTCATACTACTCTCGATATTACCACTTAATATAAACTTTACACAACACTCCCAAGCATATTACATTGACTCACGAGGAGGGTTTCCTACTAGTTTGGTACATAGTGTAAAGACATATAGTATGGTATACTTTAAGAGTTTGATGACTATCCATAAGGATTTAATGAATCACTCTCACAATTATGTCTTATGTTTGTTTAGGTCAAGCTCTCCATTTTATTGGACTCAATTTGGTAAGTCTATCTAGGGGTTTTATATTCTCATTCATCATTCCTATAACATGCCCCAAAATAAAATTCTAATTTATAGTAGGTAATTTAGTTTTGAGCTAACTTTGCCCTACACTAGGGACTACCCAAAAGTAAAATCACTAAATTATATTATTCTATTTATAAACGCATTAACAAGGTTCCAATTTACTAATGCACTAATAATTACAAAAACATAGGATAGTTAAGTTATTTATGCTAGATTAAATGTATATTATCTCCATCGGCTCCATTTCAGTCTAAAAAATTGTCATTGATTGTCCAAAGTTTCATTACAATCCATATTAATTATTTTCAAATTACTGACAAGAAGGTCATTGGTTCATAGATGACATCTACCTCTTGGTAATTGGTAATATCCTCACAATATATTAGGACACAAAAGAATTTTAGGTTACCTTTCTACCTTGACCCTTGTATCATCTTGGAAGTGTATCTCGCTAAGGATCTCCATATTTAATTACCAAGTAACTCTATTGACACATATATTGTCTTCATTCTTACTATCGCATTATAGTCATTAAGACATGAGATTGATTGGTAATTTGATAATAAATTCTTGAGAACTCCCCTTAAGTTTTATTCATGAAATCTGATGGAATTCCTAGGTAGTTGAATTTTCCATTACTTATCTATATTAGTCTTCGCTTTCATAGTTCTAGGGTGGGGTCATCATGTGTTGATCTATCTTTTGGCCAAGTGACTATTTACATTATTACTCCTAAGGTACTCTTTTGTTATTAGCATGTGCTTGATAAAGTTTTACTTATTTATGTTGAAGAGAACATATCAGAAAATTTATGCATCCTAGACTGTTAATAAAGAAGTTTCTAAATGTTTCCAGACAAGTAGTTTAAGTTGCTAGGACTACCATAACAACATTTCATCATAAATAATAAGGTTTTAAATTATGAACAAGATAAGGGTAGGTGGTTCCAATGTTGAGCATTTGTATAACCTCTGATTTATTCTCAATTCAAGCATTATGTGAATCCCACCACAACTAATTATTTCCTTGATACATGCTGAGAGGATGACCACGCCTTAATCTTACTTAATAATATGATCAAAATAATTTTAATTCATGTTTCCATCAACACTGAACATAATCCATCCATAACCCTCTTAAGTTATTTATCTAGGTACGATCATTAAACTATTTATATTATTATCCTATGAAAAAACATGTTTTCAATTTATATTGACCCATTACCTTGAGTTATTAAGATATTTTCATGTTCCTAGTCTATCTCCTATAGAGAAAAATTAAGCTGAATTATGGAATCAAATTAAAACAAAAAGTGATCCATCCTATATGGAATTGGAATTATAATGATTTTATGGATCCCAAGGGTCACAAGAATCCCCTTGATAATGTAATGAAGGGACATCTTACTATTTATTAAAAATAAAATAACAAAACTATTAAAATTTATCCAAAATCTATGCATAAAAATAGGTCTACTAGTAGAAGGCATAAATTTCTAGTCCTAGCTCTGAATCGTGAACCGCTTGATGCGTTGGAAAGGTATTCAAAAAATATAGAATCAAATTTTGGAAGTAACACAAGAAATACAAAGAAGACCCTAAAAAATGCAGTTTACTAGAACATAGTAAAATTCTTAAAAAATTAATTTTTTTAGTATTTTCCAAACTATGCTCTGTTCAAAACTTGTGGGCCTTCGAGTTTTTACTGGACACATTTCTCCCTAGTGTTATGCACTTCAAGTAATTACAGGGCTCAATTCCCCCCAAGGTTACAAAACCAGACTTTAATACCAAAATGTCATGCCCATATTTCTACGAGCAAAGAAACACCAATTTTTTTTTCAAACTTATAAGTTTAAGTTTATGGTTAAAAGTTGACTTAAGTTGAACGATAAAATATGAGAGAGAGGAGATTAACTTTCGGAGGTGGGGAAGCATGGCGAGGGGTCATTGATAATGCTCACCCCTACGCATTATGGAATGCCCAACATACATCTAGGGTTAACTAACTTTAATCTTAATCTAATCTCATTTATATGTTCATTCACTAGTCACAAGATTATTAATATAATTAATGGGTTAAAAGTCTTTCCTAAAAACTATAGATATATCCTAAATTATTACAATGATTAACATATAAAAAAATAATTTTACTTAAGAAAGTGTTCCTTAAAATAATAATTAATTAAATAAAATCTAATTTAATTATAATTCTCCAAACCATGTTCCCTTTATTGGAATTAGACAAAAATTAACTATATACATTAAAAAAAATCTTTTTTGATAAAAAGGTTTCTTTATTAATCTCAACATGATAAATGACAAATCTTCGTATGTCATGAATTAATTAGATTCCAACTTTTGAATAAAATTAAATCAATAATATTAAATAAATCCACCATTAAGATTTAATACCTTAAATAAAGAATTAATCTAAACAAAAACCCATTTATAAGATAAATTAAATTAGCCTCATTTCTTTAAATAAATAACTAGCCAAAAGAAAGTCCACTACTGATCTTTTAATAATTAAACATACTCAACTTAAATGAAATGGACACATCATAAACTATTAAAGCAATAAAAAAAATCAAAAGGTTTTGGGGGGAAATAAAGAGATGATAAATAAATATATTTCAAATGGGATTTCACCTTTCCCACAAACCCTAACCCTAATCCTGAAATTAGGGATAGTGGGAAAAATGAAAGGTCCCAAAAAGCTCCCAAAACTTCATTTCTCTCTCTCAAACTCTTCCCCAACCAAACCCTAATGGTTTGGCTTATTTTTTTTTTCTTCATCTTCCATTTGTGTTGCAAGTATGAAGATTTGAAGATGTCTTCCATGGAGTTTTCAAATTCTACATGGACTATACTTATATCCACATATACATATTGTATATGTGTATATAAATATACTCTCATGTATTCTCGTATTTCATGCCCGGCTAGCCCTTCAAGCAACCAAATGTGGAAATGGCAAGATCTTTCATTTTATACTAGATTTTTTTGAATATGTGGCTCTTTCTTTGTGTTTGAAAACTAAATACCAATACCCATTTGGGTATTTGAAAAATCTATTCTAAGAATAGTATTTTTCTTATTGCAAACCATGTAGTTTAGGTGAAAAAAATATTATTTTTGTTTTCTGTGTGTTTTCTTATCTTTATCATATTTTTGTTTAAGTTTATATATTTTAAAATAAATAAATAAATAAATGTGGGGGCGAGGGGAGCCGAGGCTCAACCTTCCAACCCTGGTCACGGGTTGCAAGCCATGGGTACCCATGACCTCTGCGGCCACACAGTCGCGACTGTGTAAGTCATAGGCTGTGGCTTACACCATGTCACCTACAGCTTGCACAACTTATGATGTGCAGTCACGACCGTGGTTGGGACCACATTCCTTGTGGCATCCACAGCTTTAGATGTATAGTCGCAGGGCCCCACGGGATCCTTGGTAAGGTAAGAGGGAGGAGGGGGGTTTGGCTCTACCAGCCCTGCAAAACATAT
>BSBK01012403.1:0-38499 GCA_027943335.1 Chamaecyparis obtusa
CATACATCAACACTCCCTCTTCGTTAGAGAGGATAAATCAATACAATGTCAACACTTATGAAACCTGATAGCATCAACCCTAAGATGTAAGGAATAGAAGCATCATCCTCATGATGTAATTAATAGAAACATAGTCTCAAGATGTGGACTGTCTCCATCGAAGATTCTATCGACAAGCTCTTGTGTGGATTATCTCCATCAACTATTCTATCCACAAGCTCTAAGGTGGATTTCCTCCATGAGAGATTTTATCAACAAGATCTTGTCTAGATTTCCTCCATTGATGATTATATCCACAAACTCAAGAGATTTAGAGTTGATTTCCTCTATCGGTGATTCTATCCAAAAGTTCCAGAGTGGATTACCTCAATTTATGATTCTATCTAAAAGCTCTCGTGTTGATTGCCACCATCGGTGATTCTATCCACAAATGCATGAGCTTTAGTCTGGATTACATCTATTGGTGATTCTATCCACAAGTTCCTAGGTGGATTTCCTCAATCGATGATTCTATCCACAAGTTCTATCTATTATGATCAGTTTCAGCCATCACAAGATGTCTATCATAATAGAAGGTTAAGTTATTATAAGATCGTCACCTTACAATAACTTTTACAAATACAAGTGATAATCATTTGGAAGTCGTCACTTCCTTATGATTTACACAGGGGCATACCCATTAAAAAACAATAATAATTCATTAGTATAATAATCAATTATATCAAGTTTACCTCATAAATGTTTCACCTTCAATAGTGAACTCCCTCTCAATCAATATGATCAAGATTTTCACAAGTTGACAAAACCATCTACTCCCTCTAAAGCTCAATTTTATTAGCTTATTGACCTCTTTTGAAATATTAGACTCCCTTTTCATCTAGTCTCAATCATCAATTTGTTTGCAAGTATCAAGTTTTTTCTCCCTTGAATGCAATTATCTTGTCCTTCTGTCCTAAAGGTATGTTAGAGAGAGATTAAAAATAGCTCATTAAACTATCTTGACCATAAATACCAAAGGTAGAAGCATATAATATTTACTAACCAATAGGTATAGCATGAATTACAAGCTCAAAAATTATGTGCATTAATAAAACATGAAATACTTATCTGTATCATCTTAAAATGGAAGCACTTCCATGATAAGAGCATTTAGCCATCCGAGTAAGTGGTTTGGGGTCATGTTGAATGCCTTGAATGGGTACTCAATGTGGCTTTGTCTTTTTCCCCCTATTCTACCCTATTTTCCACTTCTTCCTGGCATAATTCTTCATTCCTAAATTGAGAACTTGGGATTCTTGACCTTGGGGTCAAGGTTGACCTCTTAGGTCAAGGTCAACCTCAAACCTAACCTAGGTCAGGGATGACCTCAACCCTGACCTAGGTCAAGGTAGACCTCCTCCTTGACTCTAGGGTCCTGGATCCTCGGGCTTAGCTTCTAGTTTCAGGATTTCATCAAAATCTTGTCTTTTCCCTCTTCGGGGCCACTATTTCTTGGGTTAAGTGTCAAATTCTCAAATTAATATTTGAGGTGGACCTTCTTGATATTTGTATAGGATTCCAAATTATTATTGGAGATTATCCTTTCTCAAGTTTTGTGCCTAATGCTCAAATTAACTTTGGGGTTGGCCGTAACTTGAATTTTGTGACAAGGCTCTAAATAATTATTTTTATTTCTATATTAAGGGTGGTTCCCTTCTAGATTTTTGTGTCAAGACTTTAATTTAATTCTCTCCATGTGCACCTCTCTAAAGTTTTGTGCCATGGGCCCTTAATTATTATTTTCTATGAGGCCCCTCTTGTGCCCTAGATCACTATAAAAGGGAGCATTCCTCTCTCATTTTCTCCATCAATTCACATCTCATCTCATAATCTCTCAAGAAAGAATATCAAGTATTCAAGCATTCAAGATCTAATTCATCAATGAGATCCATTAGTAGCCATTGAAGGAATCAAGCTCTGTGGAGCTCTCTTGTTGAAGATTCCTCCATTCCATTCAAGCCTCTTCCTAATTCAAGATCCATTCAAGATTGGTGTTGAAGATCTAAAGACAATTGATAGAGACATCCTACATTTGATTCTGCATTCATCCATGCTTGTGGATTCAAGGATTTGAATCCTCCACAAGGGTTTTCAACATAAGCAAAGTGAATTGTTCCATTTACTTTGTTTACTACTACAATTTCAATTCAATTTCAAGGTTAATTCTTAAATTGGGGTTTGACTGAGGAAAACCCCTCCCCCCAACAAAAAAAATCAATTTTCTTGTAGGTACAGGTGCGGGACAGTGAATTAAAGTGCATATATGTATACCCTTTTCACCAAAATTTTGAGATCTGCAAACAAAGTAAAAGTTGACCTTCAAATCTCAAGGTAGTCTTTGACCTTTTATGACTATCAAAGATGACCTAACCTCAAATCAAAAAACAATTTCTAGGTTTTGTAGATCACGTAGTTTCAGGCTAGTAAGGTGGAAATCAATAGTTTTTGAGACCGTTTGATAGGGTTTTCAGCCAATTCTTTTTCGGAGGTAAGTACCTTTGTCTCTTCATTTCAATATTAATCATCTAATTTACTTTCTATATCGATACAATTTCATATAAGTGTAAAATATTGGATTTGGGGCCTCTTTTATATGAAAACCATTGTTCTAGGACCTCATCATATTTTATCATCTTACATTTTGGTGAACCCAACATGCTTACCCCTTTCTCTTGTTGAATTAGATGTTCTATTGTGTTAGATTTGCTTTTGTATTATCTTGTGTGTTCACCTTCATTATACAGTTTGGTGAACTTGTGATAGACAAATTTTCCTTTTTGGTGTTAGATTTACATTTTGTGTTAGATATTACATGCTTACAAAAGTAGGTTTACTTTATGCTCTTGCATTTATATTTCAAAAATTAAAAACATTGCAATTTTTTTAAAAAAATACATATGGAACTAGATGCCCTATTGTATTTCTTTGAATGCATTTGGATATATCTAGATCTATTTTCTATTCATTTCTTTATTCATTATCATGATGCACAAGTTGTTACAAGTGTTTTTCAAGTGCTTAATGGATAGGGATGATAATCCTCCTATTTGGGATGAACCTTTGGATTTGGATGTTGATTACTCTCTTCCTCATGAAACCATTATGAATGATCCCTTGGATAAAGATATTGATTTAACCCCTCCTCATGAAGAAGCTTTGATACAAGAGGGTGATTTATTAATGGATGACATATTCATACATGATGATGAATCTTTTTCTAAAAAACACTCCCCTTATGCAAACATTTTAGTGAAAGAAGTTGATATTATAGATGCTTTACCTCCATTTGAGATTCCTTCTAGTGATGAGGCATTAGTGGAGAATGATATGAATTCTCTTAATGCTCTCCCTTTTAGTGATTGATTCTATGGAGAAACAAGATCTTACCTCATCTCCTCCTAGGATGTCTTTCTTTGCTTCCTTTTTTTGAATCTCTATGTAGTGTTGAGAAAACTAACATGGTTTATCCCAAACCCTTGTTAACTATCAAAGGTTGTCCTCGCATTACTCTAAAAGGGTAAACCTATGGAGTCTTTCAATGATCAAGATTTGATAGCTCACACATATTGTACAAGGAATAACCCTCAACCTAATCTAGTGGTTTCTACTTCTTTACCACCTTCTCAACCTATTCTTCTTCCTCCACCCCATCTTCCTAGCAAGGATTATGATTTGATAAACCAATTGCAAAATACTCTTGACAAGATCTCTCTATGGGAGCTTCTTCAAACTTCACCTACCTACTATGAAGCCTTGCAGAAATCTCTAGCAACTCTTCCTACTCCACATCCTAATAAAGAGAATATCAATAACTCCTTACAATGCATGCATGCTACTCCAGGTAATCCTAACATTATATTTAATCAAAAGGATTTACCTTCTAAAGAAGTTCAGGATTAATATGATGCTCTTATGGTTGTTGTTTCTATCAATAAGAGTATCATTCATAGGACCTTGATTGATAATGGATTTGGGCTTAATATTTGTAGCATGGACATGCTCAAAGTGATTAACGCTGATCTTTCAACTATTAAACCTAACAATGTTCCTACATGTGGCTTTGATATCATTTCTAAGAACACTTTAGGCATCATTACCTTACCTATCAAAGTAGGCCCAGTCATCCTAAATACTCCTTTTCATGTTATGCCTGGACCTCTCAATCATAGCCTTCTTTTTGGTAGACCTTGGTTGCATGAGATGCATGCTATCCCTTCCACCCTTCACCATAAAGTCAAGTTTATACATAATAAAAATATGTATTCACTTCATGCAGATGATGCGCCTAATCCTTGTCTGAATATTCAAACCCACACTACTCCAATTTTTAATAGTAATCCTTCTTCCTCTAATGGTCTTCTTGATGACAATTGGGGAACCTTGAATTTTACTCCTACCTTTATTGGAGAGTATAAGGTTAATGATCTTGATTTTATGAAGCAACAAAGAGAGTTTGAAAAATGAGTTTTTACTTCTACTTATAATACCCTTAGTAATAACTTTGTCACTACTTCTACTCACAATCAATCTATCAAACCTACTAATGATGACATAGTGAATACTAAAGTTCCATTGACTCCTTATGATATGGCTTCTTGTTATGGTCTTGGTTATCACTTCCTAGTTAAACAAGGATTTAATTGTCAAGCATGTGGTAAGCATAAACAAGCAATTCAAATGCCCTTACATACTAGGGGGCATGAGAATTCTTATGGATTGGGATTTCATCCTCAACAATAGATTAATGTTAACAAAATCTCAAATAACACTTCAAAACATGATGAAACTATAAATGAATTTGACCAAGAAGTTCTTTTGCCTAAACTCCTTCCTGCTAAGATGATAACTAGACCTAAATGCAAAAAGAAACATAGTCCACACTTGAAGACTTTTCTTTTTTGTTTATATCATAGATTTCATGATCACTCTACTAATGAATGTCAAGATTTACATTATAAGATTAGGCAGCTCATTGATAGTAATGTTATTTATATATCATGTGGCAATGAGTTGTATTTCAATCCTATTTTCTCTACATAACATCTATGTTCCTATTATGGAGCTCCACATTATGTAAGCAATGTTAGCCTAATCCTTGGGGCCTCATTGTCTTGTATAGTGTTGTGAGTGATATAATATGTCCCCTCCCATCCTTGTTCCTCCACTTGGATGGCAAGGATGCCATCTACTTCTTTTCTATCTTTTCGGGATTCACCTATTTCCTTGCTTAAGAAGTATCTATCTATTATGTGATATCCAATCATACATGAACATTTTGGTTTGCATTGAGGATCTATGTCCTTGATCACAACCTATTTCATTATTTGACATTGGGTTTCCATGGTTGATATATCTCTCACCTTGGAAATTGAATAGTGTGTTATCCCTCACAAGGGTTACTTTTTCACTTTTTGCATGATATCTCTTTGCATTCTTCCCTTCCATGGCCTCATAGGAGTTATGACCTTCTTGGCTTGGACTGGGTGTTGTCTGTGGATATTGTCTTTTTGTTGAAGAGGGCTTTATCCTTATTCTTTTCTTTCCTTAACATGTCAAAATAGTATGTTTTTTCCATATTAAGGAGGGGGGAATATATATAGCCTCCCTCATTCTATATTATGTATTTTTTTTCTAACATTTTATTTTGTAGCATGCTAAATGTCAGAAGATAACACACATAAGTTGCTAAATCTTGAAGGGAGATGCATTTTAAATTTCAAATATGCTAAATATTATGAAGGTAATGCACATAATTTGCTAAATCATGAGGAGACACATTTTATATTCCATGGTGATACAAGAAGGTGGATCCATGGGTACTTTATAAAAGTTGTTAGAAGATGCATTACAAACATGCACAAAGCTGCCAGAAGGCATACACTTTATGGGGTGACTATCAAGTGTTTTCTTGGTGGGCCATCCTATCCTTTTATGGTTCAAAGTGAGATACACACATCTTACTAGGTGAGTTAGCCACTCCTCTCTCTTCTTTTCTCTCTTTTCTCTAGTAATGTCTCTCTTATTACAATCTTTGAGTTGACAAAGACTCAAGTCTTTGGGGGCTTGAGGATTCCTTTTTCCCTTTGATTTCAATAACATTATCTTTTTCTTTGTGATCTCCTTTACCAAGAGTTTGCATCGAGTCTGTACTCTTGCTAAAGTGGGGGCTTAATGTATCATCTTAAAATGGAAGCACTTCCATGATAAGAGCATTTAGCCCTCCGAGTAAGTGGTTTGGGGTCATGTTGAATGCCTTGAATGGGTACTCGACCTGGATTTGGATTTTTCCCCCATTCTACCCCATTTTCTACTTCTTCCTAGCATAATTCTTCCATTCTGAATTGAGAACCTAGGATTCTTGACCTCAAGGTCAAGGTTGACCTCTTAGGTCAAGGTTGACCTTGACCTTGACCTAGTTTAGGGACAACCTCGACCCTAACCTAGGTCAAGGTTAACCTCTTCCTTGACCCTAGGGTCTGGGATCCTCAGGGTTAGCTTCTGGTTTCAGGATTTCATCAAAATATTGTCTTTTCCCTCTTCGGGGCCACTATTTCTTGGGTTAAGTGTCACATTCTCAAATTAATATTTGAGGTGGACCTTTCTTGATATTTGTATATGATTCCTAATTTATTATTGGAGATTAGCCTTTCTCAAGTTTTGTGCCTAATGCTCAAATTAACTTTGGGGTTGGCCTTACCTCAAATTTTGTGACAAGGATCTTAAATAATTATTTTTATTTCTATATTAAGGGTGGTCCCCTTCTAGAGTTTTGTGTCAAGACTTTAATTTAATTTCCTCTCCATGTGCACCTCTCTAGATTTTTATGCCATGGGCCCTTAATTATTGTTTTCTACGGGGCCCCTCTTGTCCCCTAGATCACTATAAAAGGGAGCCTTCCTCTCTCATTTTCTCCATCAATTCACATCTCATCTCACAATCTCTCAAGCTCTCAAGAAATAAGATCAAGCATTCAAGCATTCAATCATTCAAGCCTTCAAGAATTCAAGATCCAATTCATCAAGGAGATCCATTAGTAGCCATTGAAGGATTCTAGCTCTATGGTGCTCTCTTGTTGAAGATTCCTCCATTTTCATTCAAGCCTCTTCCTAATTCAAGATCCATTCAAGATTGATGTTGAAGATCTAAAGACAATTGATTGGAGACATCCTACATTTGATTCTACATTCATCCAGGATTCAAATCCTCCACAAGGGTTTTCAACATAAGCAAGGTGCATTGTTGCATTTACTTTGTTTACTACTTCAATTTCAATTCAATTTCAAGGTTAATTCCTAAATTTGGGTTTGACAGAGGCAAACCCCTCCCCCACAACAAAAAAAACCATTTTTCTTATAGGTATAGGTTCGGAACAAAAAATTAAAGTACAGATCTAGATACCCTTTTCGCCGAACTTTCGAGATCCATGAACAAAGTCAAAGTCAACCTTCAAAATCTTGAGGTAGTCTTTGACCTTTTATGAGGGTCAAAGACAACCTGACCTCAAATCAGAAAATGATTTTTGGGTTTTGTAGATCTCGTAGTTTCAATTGAGAATTGCATAAATGAACAACTTATGAGACCATTTGATAGGGTTTTCAACCGATTCTTTTTCAGAGGTAAGTACCTTTATCTCTTCATTTCAATATTAATCATCTAAATTTACTTTCTATATCAATACAATTTCATATAAGTGTAAAATATTGGCTTTGGGTTCTCTTTTATGTGCAAACCATTGTTCTAGGACCTCATCCATATTTTATCATCTTACATTATCTTTTATAAATTTTGAGTATTTCATTATGTAAGGTGAGCCCATATAGAAAATATCATGTGCAAATTCACAAAATGATGTCATCATTCTTGAACATTACTAGAATTATTCACATGGCTTGTCTTGAATATGGAAACATTCTATACACTATGAAAATATTTAAATTGATCGGATCTCCCTTCAAGTGGTTAGGCTTTTAAAGAAGGAACCACACTCTTTTATAGATTTTTTTAAATTTGCATAAACTTGTACATAGTCGGTCATAACTTTTGAAATATATGGTCTTCATACCTCTAATCAGTCCAGTGAGATTCTTCTAAATTTTTTTATCAGCAATATATCCAACATTTAGAAAAATCCAATGGTGCATTTGTGAGATATGGTCTTCATACCGAGACTGTATTTTTTGAGATAGCCACACATTCACCATCAACAAACTGCTCTATTACATTTGCAACTTGGCTCTGATACCAAGTTAAGGTTTTAGGATCATTGCAAATGTAATAGAACTATCCCATTGTATGTATTTTCTAAATGCATCAATCTCTTGTATATATACAAGGCAAAGACAAGAAGAGACATTGTCCCTTCATGGGACATGTCTATTCATTAATCTAATTTAATTATCTATATAGTTTTTGATTAAGTAAAATAGGTTTTATAGGGTTCTTGAAACCCATAGCCAAAAAAGAGAGGTGATTAAAAGAATATACAATAGTTTAAGCAAGACAACCATGAAACAAGCCACAAGCTGGCCTAAGATAGAAAAACCACAGCAAAACTGAACAAATCAAATTTTTATGATTTGCTTAGTAATTTGGACTCTTTCCTTATCAAGGAGATCCTTCAATTCACTTCGGATATCTTCACCTTGTTGCCATACCATCTTAGCTTCCTTCATGAAAGCCAGGTTGGAAAACCAATTACCAACACTATTGCCTTCCCTGTACACATGAGAAATATACACCTTTTCAAAAGTATTAAGAATTGTGTGGGTTTCTTCAATCATACTGGATATCATCCAAGATGGAGAGTGTATGAGGTTTAAGAAGTTGATGATGTTCATTGAGTCTCCTTCGAGCCAGAGCTTCTTGGTCCCAATTTCTTGGGGAAGTTTGGTAACTTGGAGAGCCGCACAAGCTTCAAAAAAGTGGTTGGATTGAGATCCCTAAGGTTAAATAATAGCTACACAACAAAAACCAAAGTTGTTTCTGATTATCCCTCCACTACCAGATTGGCCAGGGTTCCCTTTGGTAGCTCTATCAAAGTTGGATTTCACCTAGTTGGTTAGAGAACAGCTCCAAAGATAGTTCTTTCTTTTCCCCTAAGTCACTTCCTGAGCCTTTCCTGCAAGATGGTTAGTTCTTCCACAATAGAAAAAGTTTTCCTCATTTCTCAAAAATTAGTTTAGGGGGAGAGGAGCAGTCACAGAAAATGCAATTTTTGTGCTCATTCCAGACTCCCTAGCAAAGGTGAGGAAGGATCTAGGTGCAATATGACTAGATTTTTGGGTTAAACATTTTGAAAGCCCATTGAGGAAAGAGATCATGGAAAGATATGGGAAAACACTAGGATAAGTTCAGGGCTGAGAAAAGACATTTCCATATGTTACAAAAGAACAGTGAATAAATAAGTGATCCACCATTTGTGCTTGACATCTATAGAGAACACACTTGTTGGGGATCTGGAAACCATGCTTGATGAAATTTTTGATAGTGAGGATATGGTTATGGAGGAGGAGCTAGAAGAATACATTGATTTTAGTTGTAAGGCTTGGAATCCAAGTATTAGCCCACAACAGATTAGCTTCTTGAATTTGAGGTATATGCAAGGAATAGGTAGAGGCCATAATGTAGATACCGTCTGGAGAATCTTCCCAAATGATCTCATCTTGAGAAGAAGAAAGAGAGACCACATTGAGGGCTTTCATCAGAGGAATCAGATCTTGAGAGATCTAGGAGAGATCCACCCAATTGCCATCCCTTCTGTAGTTGCTAACTTGGGCCCCATAAATTTGTGTCCAGACGTGTCTCTAGGCATAAAAGGTCTCAAAATCTCTCAAATAGCCCATCTTGAGTCATTTGTCATTCCAAAAGTTGATAGATTGTCCATTCTTGATCTTCCATTTAGCTTTGGATTTAGCCAACTCCTTAGCACTGAGGAAGCCATTCCATATAATAGATCCTTTCGGGGAATTTGTCTCTTCAAAAGAGCAATTTATTGAGTTGTGCATTAGGTATTTTTCTTCAATGGTGTCCCACCACTCACCTTTGCTATTGAAGATTCTCCATATTTTTTTGCTTGAAGAGCTTTGTTGAACAGTCTTAAATTCCTTATTCCAAGACCTCCATCTTTTTTAGGCCAACAAACTTTCTCCCAGGAAATAAGGGGGATACACTTTTGTTCCTCTATGCCAGAGCAAAGAAATCTTCTATGTATTCTTTCCATAACCTCTACAACTTTAGAAGGGATAGAGAAGAGGCTGAGAGCGTAGGTTGGGAGATTTTGTAAGGTAGATTTGACTAGCTGAATCTTTCTTGCCTGACTGAGGGAGACCCCTTTGCAACCAGCAAGATTCCTATTGAATTTGTCTATTAGTTTATTCTAGAATGCTTTTAGAGGTTTGACACCTAAGGGTAGGCCCAGATAAGAGGATGGAAAAGCATTAATACCACATCCCAAAATGTTGGCTATCTTCCTCTGTCTTCCCTCTAGGGTGTTAACAAAGAAGATGGAGCTTTTATTCCAATTAATGGATTGACCAGTAGCTCTACTGTATTCATTTAGAAGATCCTTCACCACTTTTGTTTCTCCCACCAAAGCCTCTCCACCAAGGATGGTGTCATCCATGAATTGCTAGTGTGAGAAAACATTGTTACCTAAGGAGGGATTGATGCCTTTAAAGTTCCCCTCCCTTTGTGAAGTAGATATGAGTCTTCCCAGGCACTCAGCGAGGATAATGAAAATAATTGGGGAAAGGGTTTCCCCTTGTCTTAGGCCCCTCGATGGATTGAAAAAGGAGGATGGGGTACCGTTCATCATTATTGCTAGAGAGAGGGTAGAGATAATTGTTGTCATATTTTTACACATTTTGGAAGCCTAATTACTAGATGAGCTACTATACCCTAGTTTGTGTTATTAGGTGATTTGGATTAATATTTGTGTTCATTTTCATTGCAAAGTACATGGAAGGGAAAGGAAATAAACTACATCTAAGATTACATGTTTCATATCCTGATATTTTGTACAGAAAGAAGAAAAGAACTGAAAGGAACATCTATCTAAGCTCACACATGCCATGAGCATAGCTAGTGCAAGAATTGCATAGATGAGTGCAAGTATACAAAATTAATGAAGCTAGATGAAGGGGTACCAAACATTTCCTAGTAGTGAGTTGATCTTCTGTGTTCCTGGTGCACTCCTATGATCCTAAACCTACAAAGAGAGAAGTAAAGGGATTAGATCCAATGGATCTATGTAAGGAAACTTAGGTGTGGAAACAGCTTCCTACGCTAATCTCTATAAGAGAGTATTGTGCAAATTCTTATAAATCCTTACAATTTCAGATTTGTTAACTACTTTAACAAAGATATTACAACCACATACAATACATACAGAAAAAATAGAGAATGACACAATGATATACCCTGGGGAAAACCTTTCGGTAAAAAATCCCAGCACTCCAAAACTTGCACAATGTATTATCTTCAACACAAAGATTACAATACACTTGCAATGCAAGTTCTTTCAGGAAATGAGAGACAAAGCCAACAAGACTTAAATTTCTGTTATATCTCTCCCATAGGAGCAGCATCATATATATAGACTCCTCTGGACCCAAAAATAGGCACAACCACCAAGACCCATGCACAAAGCCACATGTACACAGTTGTTACATGCAATCCCAAGAATAGGCGTCCATCCCTAAAATAGAATATGACAACTTGTCATAGAATCTGGCAAAAATAACAGTCACAAAAGAAGTGTAAGAGAATCTGTCATACCAACCTATTTTTGGCATATTCTCTTACACACACCAACCACTTCTTCTTGGGCACCCAAATAGGCCCAAGTCATAAGATGCTCTTACACCTGTCATAGCACATTCCTTAAATAGTTCTTATGTGTCATAGGAATCTGTCATGACCATTTCAGTCATGATCTCCTTACGCACAAGATGCTGACACATCAAGTGGAGTGACACATCAACATGCCAACTAGACATGTACACTCACACTTAATTACATTATTTGGAAAAAATACATTTACAAAACAAATAATAAGAATAGGAATTATCCAAGGTTGAGACACCTTATTCCTAACATTCTCCCACTTGTCGAACACCTTGTAGAGCAATAGGAACATAACAGGAACTTTAACCACTATAGGCCAAAAGACCCATAGACTCCGAACACCATCTGAACTTCTCAGTGCCCACTGGTTTCATTAATGCATCTGCAACATTCTTCATAGTATCTACCTTCTTCAAATTTACCTTTCCATCTTCCACCATATCTCTCACAAAGTGAAACTGCACATCAATGTGCTTCGTTCTGGCATGGAAAGTTGGATTCTTTGCAAGGCAAATAGCACTCTGACTGTCACACCAAATAGTAATCTGTTCTGCATCAACACCAACATCATAACACAATCTTCTAAGCCAAATGGCTTCTTTACAAGTGTGAGTAGCATCCATGTACTCAACTTCTATAGTGGACAAAGCAACCACAGATTGTCACTTACTCATCCAACTAATGGCACCACCAAATATAGTGAACACATAAGCACTGGTGGATCTCCTGCTGTCAATATCACCTACCCAATCTAAATCCACAAACCCATGAATACAAATTGAATGCAGAGATCCAGAAGAGTTACCATGATAACATATGGAGTAATCTGATGTACCCCTCAAATATTTGAATACTCGCTTAACTGCATCCCAATGTACCTATCCAGGATTAGCCATAAACCGACTCAGGACTCCCACTACTTGGGCAATGTCTAGTCTAGTACAGACCATAGCATACATAAGACTACCAACTACACTAGCATAAGGTACTCTACTCATGTCCTCCACCTCACTAGGAGATTTTGGACAATCATCTATAGATAACTTTGTTCCCACAGAAATAGGAACACATAGTGGTCTACAATCTACCATGCTGAACCTATCCAACACAGACTTCACATACTTACTCTGAATCAACCAAAGTTTTCTGTTAGACTTGTCTCTACTGATTTCCATACCCAAGATGTACCTAGCTGCCCCAAGATCTTTCATCTCAAACTGTGCTGACAACTAAGATTTAAAATCAGAAATCATACCCTTACCCTTCCCAAACAGCAACATATCATCAACATATAATGCAACAATAAGAAGGCGATCATTTTCAACTTTGAAATAAACACAATGATCTGATTTTGATCTTACAAATCCAATCAACAACACAAAGGCATCAAACTTAAGGTACCACATCCTAGTAGATTGCTTCAAACCATATAGAGATTTCTTTAATCTGCAAACTAAGGATTCTTTACCTTTAACAATGTAGTGCTCAGGCTCTGACATATAAATCTCTTCCTCCAAATCACCATGAAGGAAAGTTGTCTTCACATCCATCTGTTCTATCTCTAAATCATATGATGCAGCAAGAGATAATAGAAATCTAATGGATGTCAACTTTTCAACAGGAGAGAATATTTCACCATAATCTATTCACTCTACCTGTGAATACCCCTTTGCAACCAATCTAGCTTTATAACTTTCAACACTGCCATCTGCACAGAATTTCTTCTTGAACACTCATTTACAGCCAACAGATTTTCTTCCTTTAGGAAAAGGTACAAGGTCCCAAGTTTTTTTTTTTCTCCAATGAAGTCATCTCATCATCCATAGCCTCAATCCAGGAACCTGCATCTTCCATGCCCAAAGCCTCTTTCACAGATCTAGGCTCATCAGTGTTAGTAATCAAAGCAAAGGTACAACTAGAATCTAACATAAAATAACCAAACCTTTCTGGTTGCTTTCTTTCTCTCATGGATCTCCTCAAGGGCTATGGTTGAGGTTGTTCTTTCTCTTCTTCTAAACTATCAGAGCTGCTGGAGCTCTCCTCATCATTAGACCCAACATGGTCTCTTTGTTCAGTCTTCTCAAGGGTAGGAGGCAACTAAACAACATCTTTTTCCTTTTCTTTTTCATCTGGTTGTAGCACAATAGGAGAAGATGTTAGCTCTCTAAAAATAACATTTCTACTATACAACACCTTACTAGTCACAGGATCCCAAAGCTTTTATCCTTTCACACTAGCATTATATCCGATGAAAATACATTTAACGGCTTTATTTTCCAACTTAGATCTTTTCTCCTTTGGAACATGTGCATAAGCTTCACAACCAAAAAAATGAAGATGTATAATTGAAGGCTTCTTACCAGACCACACCTCCATGGGTGTCTTACCAACAAGGGCTGATGTAGGAGATCTGTTAACTAGATAGCAAGCAGTGGCCACAGCTTCGGCCTGAAACCTTTGTTCTAAACCAGCTCCACTAAGCATACTCCTAGCCTTCTCCATTAGTGTCTTGTTCATTCTCTCTACAACTCCATTTTGTTGTGGGGTATAAGGAGTTGTCTTATGCCTCTCGATACCTTGTTCTTTACAGAACTATTCAAACTCTACTGAGCAAAACTCACCACCATTGTCAGTTCTCACACACTTAATCTTCTTACTAGTATGATTCTCTATAAGAGCTTTAAATTCCTTGAACTGACTAAAGACTTGTGTCTTAATTTTAAGGAAATAAATCCACGTCCTTCTACTGTAATCATCTATGAAAGATATAAAAAATATAGACTTGGAGATTGAAGGAACTTTTATAGGACCAAATACATCAGAATGAATAAGATCCAGAACATCAAAAGATTTGTGAGAGCTAGAGTAAAACTGAACACAATTTTTTTTTACCATAGAGATAGTGTTTGAAGAAGTCGAACTCAAGATTGCAATCATTTAACCCCTCAATGAGGATTTTATTTTTCAGGGTTCTGAGACCCTTTTCACCAATGTGGCCAAATCTCATATGCCACAACATTGTCTTTTCTGTAGAAAGCTTACCTTCCAAAGTATTTGTACTACCATCGGAACCAATAGCCACAGACTTCTTCACTGCTTGTTGAGATGGTGAGGATGAAGAACTATTACAAAGAGGAATACATGCATCTAGCTGAAATAAGGTACCTCTCCTAGTACCCCTTGCAAGCACTATCGATCCTCTTATCATCTTGCATCCTTCTTTCAAAAAAACAACTTGTACACCTACATCATTCAACATACTTACAGATAATAGGTTTCGTGCCAAACCCAGAATGTGCATAACTCCATTGATTCCCTTTACTCGTCCATCAAGAAATTTGATAGTGACCCTTCCACATCCAACTATCTTTAGGTAAGAATCATCACCCAAGTACACCTTTCCACCATCAAACTCTTCATATTTTGAGAACCAGTTTCGATGAGAGGTCATGTGAAAAGTTGCACCCGAGTCAACCAACCACACATCATTAGATGCATGGGCTGCCAAAGCTGTGATGAATGCATCGCCATCTTCTTGAGATCTTTCTGAAGCTGAATGTGAACCTTTCTTCTTCTTCTTCAGCTCTTTGTAGTCTTTATGGAAGTGCCCAGATTTATCACAGTTCCAACATTTTGCCTTGGACTTATTGGAAGTCTTTGACTTCCCACAAGATTTGGATCTACCCTTATTGTCATTTTTCTTCCCTCTTTCAGTGGATCTCCCACGAACAGCAAGGGCTTCTTTTTTCAAAATAGAATCCTTTCTCTGCATCTCCTCTAATAACAGCAAAGACACCACATCATCCATTTTGGAGGTGACTAAAGTGCTTTCGAGAGCCATCACAAGATGGTCCCATAAATCCGGTAAAGAACACAAAAGTGTGTAGCAACGATCCTCCTCCTCTAACTTGACACCAGCTGATGTCAATTGTGCAGCCAGCAGATTAAATGCATTTAAATGATCCATTAAGGATCCACCTTCCTCCATTTGCAAAGAGTACAACTTCTTCCTTAGGAACAACTTGTTCACTAGAGATTTGGCCTAATACATGGCTGTAAGTCTTTCCCACAGACTATTTGTAGTTTTCTCATATAGAACATTCAGAAGGACTACATCAGTTAAATAGAGTCTTATGAGACCCTTAGCTTTACGGTCTTTGATATCCCAATCTTCTTGAGCTATAGTTTCTGGTCTTGTAGCACTTGAAGTTACTTCCCATAGGTCATGATCTTCCAACATGTCTTCCATCTTGAGTTTCCACAACTCGAAATTAGTGCCATTAAATTTATCCACCTCTATTCTTCCATATGATGAACTTGCCATCTCAATCTGCAAATAAGATTCAGAATTCTCTACAAAAAACTCCCACTCAAACTTGAGATTAGCTCAAAAAACCCTACCTAACAACTAGGATCAAAAGTTGATCAAGCTCTGATACCACTTGTAAGGAAACTCAGGTGCGGAAATAGCTTCCTACACTAATCTCTATAGGAGAGTATTGTGCAAATTCTTATAAATCCTTACAATTTTAGATTCGTTAACTACTTTAACAAAGATATTGCAACCACATACAATACATATAGAAAAAATAGAGAATGACACAATGATATACCCTGGGGAAAACCTTTCGGTAAAAAACCCCAGCACTCCAAAACCTGCACAATGTATTATCTTCAACACAAAGATTACAATACACTTGCAATGCAAGTTCTTTCAGGAAATGAGAGACAAAGCCAACAAGACTTAAATTTCTATTATATCTCTCCCATAGGAGCAACATCATATATATAGACTCTTCTGGACCCAAAAATAGGCACAACCACCAAGACCCATGCACAAAGCCACATGTACATAGTTGTTACATGCAATCCTAAGAATAGGCGTCCATCCCTAAAATAGACTATGATAGCATGTCATAGAATCCACCAAAAATAATGGTCACAAGAGAAGTGTAAGAGAATCTATCATACCAACCTATTTTTGGCATATTCTCTTACACACACCAACCACTTCTTCTTGGGTGCCCAAATAAGCCCAAGTCATAAGATGCTCTTACACCTATCATAGCACATTCCTTAAATAGTTCTTATGTGTCATAGGAATCCATCATGACCATTTTAGTCATGATCTCCTTATGCATAAGATGCTGACACATCAAGTGGAGTGACACATCAACATGCCAACTAGACATGTACACTCACACTTAATTACATTATTTGGAAAAAATACATTTACAAAACAAATAATAAGAATAGGAATTATCCAAGGTTGAGACTCCTTATTCCTAACAATCTAAGCAATGAATGGTGCCACAAAATCTATGAGCATGCATACGTGTACTCAGTCATACACCTCTAGCATTGGCTATGCTTAGGGCATGTCCATCAAGGAGCTACGAAAGTAAAAGGCACTATGTTTTCACTGACATGTTTGTTTCATGTATAGACACAAGGGAGCTGATACAATAATGATTCCATGAATGACCTGGGCCCTTGATGCAGATCATGATAGGAAAAAATCTAGGTTTCCTATCAAGTGATTGCATCAAGGGGTGTGTACAGATAGAGAACATTCAGATGATCCAACATCAATGAATCTAAAGAGTAACAGAGGGCTACATGGCATCTAGTTTTGAATAGAGCTAATGGTAGAGTACACAAATCTATGAGGAAGATGGGGCACTTTGTTGCATAGGTGTTCACATGGCACATACACGCTGAGGGAAAAAAATCCACATGTTCAGAAAAGGCATGGATCAAATTGATAGAAATAGTTACAATGAGGTCAGGGATACAACCAGAAGGGGAATATCAGCATGGTGATATTCTAGGCATGGAAATAGATGTACATATAGTGAGGTTTGCATGATACAAGCAATATGATGATGCCTCCAAAAATAGAGATATGAATGTAAATAATAGGGCATATATAATGCTAATCAATAAGTAGTAGATTGACATTTCTAAAAGCATGATGAATGTCGGTGTACACATCTCATTGGCATGGAGGCATTAACAAACATAGATTCAAGATGCCAGATAACAAATGAAAAATGAAAGCAGTACCAAACATGGAACAGTCAACATGATGTTTATATGCTTGGGCTCGGTGGTGTGCAATAGCATAATGCTAGAGGATGATATCGAGCCATGTTTACATACAAGATCAACAGTGAACAAAGAAACAACATAATGCCATGCCCTAGTCTTTTCTATCGGGCCTTTTGGTTAGCAACATAGTGTATTTGAAACAGTAAGTGTACCGATCCCTTTCCCTTCAGCTCAAGCTTTAGCAAGCCTCGATCAACAGAAAATATATGTGGCTACTATCAAACATGATAGATACAAAATAGTAGTGCTATGCTAAACATGTACTGTGGTTTTTACTATGCTTGAATGTAGGATCATGCCTTGTTTCTCTGATCAAATAACAGAGGCAATGAATGTCTTCAAAGCTGAGAATGTGGAGACATTGTGATACTAGTGTGCTAAAACAAAATGCAATCAGAATGAATCAAATATGTTGCATCATATATATGCCCTCGAATGTAATCAAGGAGATTTCATGATGCCCTAGCCTTAGCATTCTTGGGCTATGAAATAATAGTGGAAGTATTAGCATAACATAGCGGTGAACTCAAGATATACATGGTGATCAAACAATTTGAAAATAGGGCATCAACAATGAAGCAATACAACATTGGCACTAGTTGGCCCTAGACAAGTATTCAGTTCATCAATTACAAGGGTATCGGCATCCTTCAAATAGCCAATGCAAAGTCACGATGGCCTAGCACCACTGGATTAACAAGTTCATTGGTGCCCTATTTTCGAAAGAAATAAATATAGAATACAAACACAACAACATTCCAAATTCATGCATATACAAGATCAAGGCCATTGTTCACGGGCTAGAAACAATGTAAACTCAATAGCGAACATGATGCTACTACAATTATATGTGGCAATGATACATGTCATGCCCTAGCTTTAGTGCTCTCGGGCTATTGGAAATAAGAAGTAAAAAGGATGTAACAGTGGTGATAATCAAGATGCAGAGCAACTCAACACAATGGAGCAGTGAATAAGCGTGCCCTAGTATCACAGTGGCCATAAATAATAGTGAATATAATAGCTCAATAACAGTAAAAATAACATTCATGTTCATGATGACCTTAACAGAGAAGCAACTCAATATCAAATAAAGAAGATAATAGTGCTATGTTAAACCAGTGCCATGATCAATAACAGAGCCTTCGAGATATGCAATGAAATGAAAATGTAAACTTTGAAGTGCCTACCCAATTAGTGTAATACCCCAAAAATGGGCTATAAGTTCATTAATCTCCTACATCTTCAATTCGAACGAAATCGACATCAAAATCCTAATCTAAGGCACATCTAAACATCATCAAATCATAATTGATTATCTTAAATTCTGCATCGGGAAATATTCCTAGTAATATTCCTAATCGTCATAATTATCTTTAATTTTATAATTATTGGCAATAAATCACATTTATCCTAAAGTTTGATTAATTGAATATTTTCATATTTAATTAATTAGATTTAATATCTTGCCAGTTAATTGTGTAATTAAATTTAATTCTATCTATTATTAATTGTATTATTTAATTTTGACAATAAATCCAAATATCCTATGAATAATTGATTAAATTTTTATTTAATTAATTAAAGCAAGTTGTCATTATTTAATAATATAGTTTTTAATAAAAATTTGATTAAATAATTAATTAACCCATAAATCAATTGTTTTATTTTTAAAAGCAGTTAAGTTGGAAATAAATCACTTTATTATTAAATTAATTCATAAATAAAACATGCACAATCATAAAAGCAGACAACTATCAATTATCAATTAAAGCTAAACTCTATTTTGAGTTAAAACTTAGCTTTTGCATGTTTTTGTGAGTTAATTATCCTTTATTTAAAAATAACTCAAAAATCAACCTGAGTTATTCGAGTGATTTATGGCTTTTTCTCATGCACCTCCAAAGACCTAGATTTCTATAAAAACAAGGCTCAGCTCTTCATTTTTCATCTCTCAAATTTGCATCCACAGAATCTCATGTTTTTGCACAATCACGCTGGAGAATTGGAATTGAAGAATCAAAGCTCTTGCGAATCGACATCTTTGTGAGATCAATCTTATTTTTGCATTCATATTGCATATCATTGTTAGATTAGCATTGCATATCAATTTTCAATAGCATTCATAGCATATCAATTTCATCTAGCATAGATTCATATCCAGTTTTCATATCATTGCATAGAAAATATAAAAAATATAGATAATTGTATTCAATTTCATATCCATCTTTTGCATTCAAATCCTTCATTTAGGTGTCGTCTAGGTCACTGATCTCGATTACAATCTGAGAACATCAATCTCACACCTATTAGAAGGCAGTAAATTGCTTGGTTAGATAGCTTTCAATTTTGCACGATTTTGATTATCACTAACCTCTAATATTTTTACTGAGTGTTGTGTCTACATATCAGGTACAATTTTTACACATACATTTCTGGCACCCACCGTGGGGCAACCCACCTTTGCATACTGATTTTGATTCTTGGAGCTAAAACCCTAAAGTTTCAAACATTTAATTTTATCTCCCAAACGGCCTAGATTTTTGGTTTGAAATTTTTTTTGTAGGTTGGTGACATATTGGGGAAGCTTCGATAAAAATTTAGAATTTTCTAAAATGTTTTGAATTTTTAATAATTTTATTTTTATTTTTCATAAAAAATTAATTTTTGACACAAATGAGAATATTTTTTAGAAATTTTTACATTTTCAGAAAGCTCTTCAAATTCTACAAGGGGTCCATTCTTTATGTTTTAAATTTGGATATGATATAATAGCTCAAATAGTCAATTTACAAAAACTAGTTTATTTTGATAAAATGGATCTCTAGGGCACAAATGAAGAGATTTTTCTAAAATTTTTGCATTTTTGAAAGCTCTCTTTTTTTTATCAGGGGTCTCTATTTTGAATTTCTATTTTTGTGACCAAAATCATATCGAAAAAATTAGATCTTGTTGACTAGGTCAAATGTAGTGCAAAAAAATTAAAATTTTGTGATGGGTATGCACTTATTTTTCATATGATTCAATGCATGATATGAGTTGTCATTTGGATTAATTTCTGGTTATTATTGCTCCTAAGAATTGATTTTTAGATCTAACCCTAGGGTTTTCATAAGTTGAATATACATTGCATATCTTGTTTGCTTGTTGGCTTGTTGGAGAGTTCGTAGCTTGCTTGCATAGTAAAGCTCAACAAAAATTGCTAAATATCAGGTAAAATCTACTAAGCGCATTGCAAGCATCATGAGGTATTCTCCTTGTTCTGAAAACATTTCAATTTGGACTTAAAATAAATCTCTCACGTGTCAAGCTTGTGTGCATCTTTTCATGCTTTTGATCTATTTCTACACACTTGCATAATTTGATACTAGGTTGTGATCCCTTAAGGATTCATTAAGTAGTCTTAGAATACTTGTGATTGATCTTGATTTCTATCTTGGGTTATTGGACTTGCTAATCCACTGACCCCTCATTTCCACCCCGTGGTTGCAATCTCAGCACCATAAAGGGGAGGGGTCAACAGGACAGAAGCGTTAAGTGTTCCACTTGGCAACCCTTTTGTGCTTTTAGGAACTCACTTGTTTTCTAAGTTGGGGACTCATTTTCAGCTTGTGTGAGGTGTTAAGTGTTCCATCTTGTGGACTCATCTCATATTCACTTTAAGCGTTAAGTGTTCCTCTTTCTACTTTTTGGATGCTTTTGGTAGATTTGCTTTCAAGAATATATCTGTGCTCACATAGTAATTAGGCCCTATGAACACTATTTGTGATTCTTGAGAGATTGGATTCCTAGCAAAATCCTTCGTTGATGACAGAATCCTTGTAGGTAGGGAGGATACTTAGTGCATTTCACATTCAACTTGGTTAGTGAGTCTTCTCTTATTGATCGACACATTCTCTCTCCGGAGAGGTTGATAGATCACGTGGGGTTGATATCATGAGCTTTGGTGAATCAAAATTGGTTAGTGCATCTTCTCTTATTGATTGATACATTCTCTCCTTGGAGAGGTTGATAGATCATGTGGAGTTGATATCATAGACCTTGGTGGAACAAAACTTTGTCTTAGCG
This sequence comes from Chamaecyparis obtusa, assembly GCA_027943335.1. Classification (NCBI taxonomy): domain Eukaryota; kingdom Viridiplantae; phylum Streptophyta; class Pinopsida; order Cupressales; family Cupressaceae; genus Chamaecyparis; species Chamaecyparis obtusa. Next base: position 22,063 of record BSBK01012403.1, read on the forward strand.
TGTCGGATTAATTTGCTTGCTTTGTTTGGGTTAAAAGTGAAAAGGTGTCAAAAACCTTGGATCTAGACCCAAGTCCCCTTGTGGTATAAATCTGTGAGTCACCTTTGGAGAGGGTTAACTGTAGCAGACAATCCCTTCACAGGGAAAACTACATTGACAGAACCTCAAGCGGTAAGATCCATTTTCACCATGGTAGTGATAGCCGCTATACAAATGTCCTTGTGGAAGAAATCTCCACGGGTATGGTTCATTGTTGGGTTGTCAGATCTCCCTAGCAGCTCTTGAAGATTAAGTTCTCAGACTATGTCAAAACCCTGGTGCACCAGGATTGGAGTTCACCCCTTTGAATCATAAAATTTGCAGAGTCAAACCATTACTAAAAACCCTAGAGAGGCCAATTTTTCATTCTCAGGTATATGTGTGTTATTGCAAAACTTTTTAGAACATACACAATTAGTACTCTCAGGGATTAGCACAATTTGGTCACTTGATTGTTCATGTGCAAGGTTGCTTTTTCCCTTGTTCATTGTTTTTAGACGTGCTTGGACTCACTTGCTTGCTATTCTGCGTGCTTGTTTATCTACTTGGCTATTAAGAATGATCAAATCTGGTATAACCTTCAAAATCTGGACAGTACAATTTGCAAACAATCCAAAATTGAAGACCTAAAATTTTGCAAAAATTGACATAAAATTCTTTCTGGAGTCAAAAGTCATTTCAGGAAGTCAAAAGTCATACGAGTTTTGTCAAGTGTCATTTCAGTATTGCCCATCTGTCGTATGATTAAGAACCCAGTGTCGTACGAGTTTTCAAACCAACAAATTCAAGAAAGTCAAAAACCTGTTAGCAACTGTCATACGAGTTCTGTCAACTGTCATTTCATTGCTACCCAATTATCGTATGAGTTTAGCAACTATCATTTCATAGACTACCCAGTGTCGTATGAGTCTGCAGAGTGTCATTTGGAAAAATTTGAGAGAGTTGTCAGAAATTGTCAAATTGCAAGATATCCAATGTTTCCAGCCTAGTTCTAGAATCTGTCAAAAATATCATTGTGTCAGGAATAGAGTAGTAGCTATTGAGCATTCTACCATTTTCCAAGAGTGATCTTTTGAATCTGATCTAGCCTTCTGTTCAATCAATTTGAGTCCTTTTTATCTCATGTCAAAACCTTGTCATAACTATCAATCTTCAATCAATCAATCTTCAAAAATAGACTAAGTGTTGAGAACTCATGTCCGCTATCTTTTGGGTGATCTATCCCATACATCCAGGGCACGCTATCCTTCACCCACATCTCATCAGATCTTCAAAACTATCATAATCTTGACATGGTTGCGTCATGCAATTTTCTCGAATCAAATTGTTCTTCAGTTGTCTTTGTCCTTTTCTTCCATTTCATTCAAAGTTAATGGTGGAGACCAGAGCTTCTTCACACAAGAAATCAGAAGAAACATCTCAGGATTTACTTTTGACCAATACCCCAGGTCCAACTCTTGAACAACTCATCAAGTCAGGTATCTATGAAGATGATGGTCTCGGTAACTTTCGATTGAAAACTGGTTGCATACCTCCTCTATCAACTCACAGAGGTAATCAGCAAACTCCTCCTCAATCTATTCCAGGGAGCCCAAAAATTCCTACCATGTCTCAAGTAGGGACAAACCATGGTTCTCTAGGAGGAGGATCCCAAGGACACCATTCTCAACATAATGCCGACCAAGAACCTACACCCTCTAAAATCCATTGATGTCAGAATGACGATGAATTCAAGAGAATGATGAGGCATTTCTTGAAAGTGGATAGAGAGGCATACTTTTTGCAATTAGCCCAGGAAGGAGCTAAACTTCCTCCTCACTTCAATGTTGAAGATATCATCACGCATGAGGAAGAAACTCTGATGATGGCCATAATGAACCAACTGCATGCTATGTAGGTCAAATGAATAAAATTGAGAAAGAGAAGGAACCCAAGGAATTCTCCATGGAGGCCCTTTGTCCTTTCCCTTTTGACAAAGACTTGTCTATGCCTCCATTCCCAAAAAGAGTAGAGATGCCAAAGTACAACAAATATGATGGACACTCTGATCCTCAAGATCATGTCAGAGAGTTCTGTATGCACTCCATGGAATTCATGCATGAACCGACCTATCTGATGCATCTTTTTCCTAGATCCTTGGGAGGAGCATCCATTCAATGGTTTTCGAGATTACCTTCTACGATCAAAACTTTTGAGGAATTGATTAAATTGTTTTATCAACAATATTCCTACAATATTCAACATCTGATTACCATGATCGATATCTGTAACCTTAAGCAATATCCAGGGGAATCATTCCTAACTTTTCTCAAGAGGTGGCGAAAGAAATTTTCTCTATATGCTAGACCAATTCTCGAAATGGAGAAACTTGAAATCTTTATCAATAACCTTGTTCCAGAGCTCAATTATCCATTACAAATGAAAGATCATGTATCTTTTGATAAAATGGTGGATAATGCAATCAAGATTGAGAAAGTACTTGTCAAGAAAGGAGAAATCACACTTCAAAAGGACAAGTCTGAATCTGGATCTAGCTCAAAAGATAAAAACAAGAGCTAGAATAGAAACAAAGGTATCATCTCTAATGGTGTTGTTGACACTATTTGTACCCCATCAAAGGCACCAGCCTACAATCTCACCCTTGCCACCAAAGCCATTGAAGCTTCAGAGCAAAAATCTACTGAACCATCTCCAAAGAAGCCATTCAAATGATGGGATAATAAATGAAAGTTTACTCCCCTTAGAGAATCTTTGGAATCTTCCCTGAGAACCCTGATAGCTAATAACATGATCTCTTTACCACCAATCTCAAACCCTGATCCGGATCCAAAACCATATTGGTGGAAAGATAATGAATTCTGTGCTTTCCATCAGACTAAAGGCCACAAAACTAATGGATGCTTCCACTTGAAGCATACTATTCAAGACTTGATAGATCAAGGGGACATCATGATTGATAATCCTACTAGTAATAATGATTACACAGCATTTACAAAACTATTTCCACAACATGGCAAGTGAGTTTCCACTTCTCAGCCTAACATGGGGGCAAAAGTCAACTATGCCTACCCTGGAAACAATGCTGTCATCAATAAGGTTGAACCATGTCTCTCTGAGAGCTGCAATGTCATCATGATTGTATGAAGAGATAGAAATAATTCCTCAACTAATGCAATTACCAGATCACAAGCTTAGGCTCATCTGAAAGGAAAAACACCAAGTTCATCTAATGTCCCTAAGATACCTTTCAATCTCACATTTGCTTCTAAACAGAAGGCTGCCTTGAAATCTTCCAATCCAAAGGATACAAGACCTACATCTTACAGCATCATCCAACAACTCCAGCATACCAATGCCAAAATCTCTATGTTTGAGTTACTTCGAATATCTCCAGCTCACAGAGATATCCTAGACAAAGCTTTGCTTGGCTCTAATGTTCCTGATGATCTAGATCTAGACAGGTTCTAGACTATGGTTGGTCATCTAATGTCTCCACAATATATCTCCTTTTTAGAGGAAGATGAAAACTCCCTAAGTCACCCACATAATCAACCCTTACATAGAAGTCTTGATCCAAAACTATCGAGTCAAACGTGTGTTGATAGATGGGGGCCCAGGCCTCAACATTTGTTCTTACAACTTAATCACATAGTTGGGATTCTCAGAGATGGCTATTGATCCTTGAAAGAAGATCACCATAAAAGCCTATGATGAACAAGAAAGAGCTTCTAAAGGCACCATTGTCTTACCCATCCGAGTGGGTCCAGTCATCAAAGATACCACATGTCAGGTGCTTGATCTACCATTAGCTTACAATATCCTTCTAGGGAGACCCTGGATCCATGAAATGCAAGCCATTCCTTCTATGTACCATTAATGCTTGAAATTTCCCTATGAAGGAGTGGAGGTTACTATCCCAGTAGATCTAAGTACAACTTGCAATACATTGAAGGAAAGTGTCGATAAGCTTGTTCCCAATAATAGAGAATCTTCCATCAAGAAACTAAATGTTGCTTCCACATCTAAGATGGATGGCATTGCTAAAGAGATCAATATCAAAGAAAATGGGATGGGAGAATACACCATAGAGCCAGTCTTGTCTCTCACATCTCTCCCAATCTCACCTAAGTCGTATGGACAATCCTTGAAGCAGTCTAAATCAGAACCTAAGGAACCTATGGAAGCATACAAAAGAAATTTTGTGGTGGAGCAAGTATCCAAACAAGAATTTGAAGAGGATGAAGTTGTGCTGGCATTGCTATACAAAGAGGATTCTGAATCTAAAATTGTTCAACCTAGTGAATCTATAGCACCTACAATACCTTCTAATTCATATGGTCCAGGGAATAAATTGATAGCCAAGATGGGATATTCCGGTCAAGGACCTCTAGGAATCAGAGGAAAGGGTCTTGTGACACCCATTTCACATATTGGTAGAGCCAACAAAGATACTGGTGGCTTAGGCTTTAAGAAGAAACCCTATCATCTCAAAGGTGGTTGTTCTCATGTCATAGAAAAAATTGCACCAGGAGAACCCCTTCTCAAGAAAGAAGAGATAGAACCCTTAGATGATGATTCAGATAGTTCAGAACTCATCCCCTATGAAAAATTGCCTAAAGAGATCAAAGATCTTCTTGATGATAAAGATGATCCTATCAAAAGAATTAATGTAGTAGAAACACAAGAACCTACTGTAGTGCAAGAGATGGTTGCACCACAAGAATCAGCCAATCTTGATGGCAATCAAACTGATCAAGAAGAAGGGGGTAGTTATTCTGACACTGATTCCCATGAATATGAATTCAAGTCAGAGATTGAGGGTAATCCTTCTTGGGGTATTCATCCTAATTTCACACATTTTCTAAGATTTCCTAGAGATCCTGAATCAGAAGCTGAGTCAAATGACTATGAATGGGGTGCCATTCCAAAAGAAGATGAGCTTATAATAGAGAAATATATTGATTTTATTCACCAATATGTATCTCAACCCAATGTAGGTCTAGAGTGAAACAATGAACTTAACGTGTCTGATCCACCTATGGCTGAAGAGGACTCCCATGATGATGTTGAGCCTATTCACGAATTGAACATTTTGAGCTATAATATCACCTTTGAACTTGAGCATCAGGTTAGGACCACTGATGACATATCCAAATCTGTGAACACCATATCCCAAGCCTTTCCCACTTTGACTATCCAACGCCCTGATCTTATCGACCAAACTTCCACAAACCCAAGCCATGGTGTTTACACCTTTTCTATTGACTATGCCCTTGCTTGTTACCTCAATGCAGTCGAGCCTATGAGGACTTCCATTAGCAAACCGAGCATCAGCATGATTGAGTCAGACATCAAATATCTTAGTCAAAAAAATAAAAAATAATAATAAAAAGAGTTCTGAGGGTGAAAACCACTTTGTGGCAGTCTCAGAACCTACAAAAGTAAAAAGAAAAGACATATCTGAAGGTGAAAATCTCTCTAAGGTGGCTAAGGATGAGATATTTGATGTCCTTCTATGTCATTTATAGGATAGATCTCTAGTTCTGATTGAGCCCACTCAATCCATCAATTTGGGTACAACAGAGGAACCACAATTGGTACATATAGCACAATCTTTATCAGAAGAAGAGAAACAGAAATTCACTACATTCTTATCAGAAAAAAAGATCAATTTTGCATGGAAATATTCAGATGTGCCAGGATTGGATCCCAATCTCATTATGCACCATCTATCCATTGCTCCTGGAGTAAAATCAATCAAGAAAAAATTGAGAAAGATGCATCCTCATGTTGCGCTCTTAGTCAAAGAAGAACTAGAAAAACTCCTAAAAGATGGATTCATCTATGTCATAGACTATGCTGAGTGGATCTCTAACATTGTACCTATTTCAAAACCAGATGGTTCAATCAGAGTGTGCCCGGACTTTAGAGATGTGAACAGAGCATGCCCTAAGGATGATTTTCCACTGCCTAACATTGATATGATAGTGGACATGACTGCGGGCTATGAAATGTATTCCTTAATGGATGGATTTTCTGGGTACAACCAAATCAAAATTGCTCCAGAAGATCAAGAGAAAATAGCTTTCACATGTGCGTGGGGAACCTTCTGTTGGAATGTTATGCCATTCGGACTCAAAAATGCTGGAGCTACATATCAAAGAGCAATGAAATCTATTTTTCATGATATGATGCATAAAACAATGGAGGATTATGTGGATGATACCTTGGCAAAATCCATGATTAGAACTAAACATCTAACAGACTTGAGCATGATCCTAGATAGAATGGAACAGTTTAGTCTCTGACTAAATCCTAAGAAGTGTGCTTTTGGTGTCACTTCTGGAAAGCTCTTAGGATACATAGTTTCAAAGAAAGGCATTGAGTTCGATCCAGCTAAGGTGAAAGCTATCATAGAGATGCAACCTCCCAAGAATATCAGTCAAATGCGAACTTTGCAAGGGAGAGTACAGTCCATCAGAAGATTCATATCACAGTTAGCTGACATATCACAACCTTTCACAAAGACATTACATAAAGGTGTGACCTTTGGATGGAATGAAGACTGTGCAAAGAATTTTGATCATATCAAGAATTATCTCTTGAATCCTCCTATCTTAATGCCTCCTATTCATGGGAAGCCATTAATATTATATGTCTCCACAATAGATACATCACTGGGGTCATTGCTAGCATAGCATGATGAGAACAAGAAAGAAAGAGCCATCTACTATATCAGCAGAACTTTAGTGGCCTATGAGAAGAACTACTCAATGATAGAGAAGGCATGTCTAGCTATGATCTTTGCATCACAGAAACTGAGACACTACATGTTATCTCATACTATTCATTTGGTAGCTAAAATTGATCCACTGAAATATCTCCTAAGCAAATCTGCCCTCACAGGTAGACTAGCTAAATGGGTCATGCTCTTGAGCGAATTTGACATTGAATATGTTGAAAGAAAAGCTATCAAAGGAAAGGTCATTGCTGATCAATTAGCTAAAGCACCACTATTTGATGATACACCCATGCAAATGGAGTTTCCCGATTCCTCTATCATGCACCTCTCTTCTAGAGCATGACAGTTATTCTTTGATGGCTCCTACACACAGAATAGATCTGGAGCAGGCATATTGTTCATCGCTCCTCAAGGATACTTGATACCCAAAGCATTTAGACTAAAGTTTCCTTGCACAAACAATATTGTTGAATATGAAGCACTTCTCAATGGTATGAAAATGGCAATATAGTGGAGAGTTACAGAGATGCACATCCATGGAGACTCACAATTGGTTATCTACCAAGTCAATGATGTGTACCAAACCAAAGATGAAAAGCTCATTCCTTACAAGAGAATGGTAGATGATTTAAAGAAATACTTCATCTCTATCACATTTGAGCAAATACCTAGAATGGAGAATAAGGCTACCGATGTAATGGTGACACTATCTACTCTCTTACACCAGCCTGAACATGAGTTACACTATGAGTTCCTGGTGGAAGCCCTATCCTGTCCTGCATATGACTCCCCTAAAACCTGCACGATCTGCACTATTGTAGGTTATGACTCATCTCGCTACAAAAATCTATTCTCCTATCTCCATGACCAAATCATCCCTGAGTCCTTTAACCATTTTAAGAAATGAAACCTTATCCGATCTGCATCCTGATATGTCATCATTGGTAATGACTTGTACAAATGAGGTCTAGATGGTACACTACTTAGATGTTTAGAATGGGAAGAGTCTCAACGTGCATTAGAGGAAGTCCACGAGGGTATATGTGGGTCACACTCAAATGGTTTAATGTTAGCTTGAAAACTTATTAGGGCTGGGTACTATTGGCATGAAATGGAGAAAGAGGCTATTCAATTTGCTAAAAACTGTCAACAGTGTCAAGTACATGGCAACTTGATTCATGCTCCAGGGAGAGATCTAATTCCCTTTACTACACAATGGCCTTTTCAACAATGGGCATTTGATCTCATAGGCGCTATCCATCCACACTCTTCCAATGGACATACCCATATAATCACAGCTATAGATTATTTTACAAAATAGGTAGAAGCAGTTCCTCTAACACAAGCAATGGGGAAATAGATCTCTATGTTCATCTTGAACTACATCATTTGCAGATATGAGATCCCTCATTCCATAGTCACAGACAATGGGGGACAATTCAAAAATAAAGACCTAGATGACTTATGTGCCAAATTCAAGATTACTCAACATTGGTCTTCTATTTACTATCCTCAAGGGAATGGACAAGCTGAGGCTTCAAACAAAAATCTATTGAAGATCTTACATAGAACAGTAAACAAAACTGGCAGAGACTGGCATCTCATGATCAATCCAACTCTCTGGGCATACAGAACTAGTATTAGAATGCCTACAGGGGCTACATCTTTCACTTTAGTTTATGGGTCTGAAGCAGTACTACCTATTGAGGTTGAAATCCCATCACTTAGAATTAGAATGCATGGACTTGTCACTGATGAAGACTACAGAGTGTCTAGGTTACAAGAACTTGAATTACTAGATGAGTGCAGGCAAGTAGCATATGATCATCTCAGAGTGTATCAGAAAATAATGTCTAGAGGCTACAACAAGAAAGTCAGACATAGAGAATTTCAGGTTGGTGATCTAGTGTTGAGAGAAAATCCTAAAAATCAATCACATTGAGAACGCAAGGGGAAGTTCAAACCCAACTGGCTGGGTCCCTTTTTCATCACTACTACTTTTGGCTCTGGTGCCTATCAACTCTCAATGACTAAAGGAGAACAGCTCTGAGAACCAATCAACATTCTCCATCTGAAGAAATTCTATGCCTAAGGCATTTAGTCTATGGTAAAATGTCCTAAAAAAATCTTTAAAATTAGAAAAAGTCCTAAAAAATGAACATCTTCGTGAAAACCTAGCAATAGGTGCCTTGATGATTCACAAAAAAATAAAAAAATATCAAAAGTACAAAAAAATTGAAAAAATGAAAAATACAAAAACATGAAAAAGAAGAAAAAGTGCCTTGGTGAAAACCTGGAAACAGGTGCCTTGGTAGCAAAAATAGAATCTCTACCAAGATGGTGAAAACCCAGCAAATGGGCACCACTTGTTCCAAATGCTCCATCTATCAGTGTAATCTTGGTCTTTCCTAGCTTTTAGTCTTGCTTTAGTTTGTACATATCTCCTGGTTTGTTTTGCATTTCCAGTTTTCAATAAGTCAGTTTGTCCACTAATCAGCTCAAGTGTCTGTATCCTATCAATGTTTAACACTTGGGGGCAATCAATGTCATATCCTATGGTCTCCCATGTATCTTATATGGATCATATCTTGTCAGAGTCCTTTGAAGCTTCATGTGAGTCAGTCAGTCTATCTTGTCTCCAGAAAGGATTTTGCATCAACAACAATGCAATCAACATCAAACTGAAAACTGAAAACAATCTATGCTTTTCATGCTTTTATCTCCTTGTATGCTTACTAATTCGCATTGAGATTTTTGCATATTGTGTTCCTTCGAGCTCCTCAATGATGTCCTTTACAGGATTTAGAGAGTGATGACTGGGGGCATAATCTTTTCTTGGTTTTTTGCTTGTATGTGAAATCTTATAACTTGGGAAATTATGGATTGAAATGGTGTCCGACTGTAAGAGCCTCTATCTCGAATTGGATGGCCATGCGTACCTTGACCATTGATACCCAGAAAATTCAAGGAAGTTTGATTTAACTATTGTCTTTTTGAGTAAGTTCTTTCTCCTACTATGAAACATGATCTTGCCTAAGGAGGTGAATGATAAAGGGTCACTACGGGTAATTCACACTGGATTTAGAATGATCTTTTGATTGTTTGATGTGTATGTTAAATGCAAGGTGTACTCAGGTCATCATGACATTTATGTTTTGATGCTTGTACAAATTGCTATATCAAAATGGACATGATATTCAGGTCATCCTGGCATTTGTGCCTTGGTGCTTATATCTAATCCAACATTTTGAAAACAAATCAATACTCATATGTCCATGGTCGTATAACCAGTGGGTGTTGTATTGATTCTTGCACATACAAATCGATATTCATATGTCTATAGTTTCATGGCTAGTGGACATTGTATTGATTTATCCGGTTACCTAAAAGTTCAATGATGATAAAAAAATTGACACATGATCAGTGACTAGGTCCTACGTCTTAGGTTGCATTTCATTTTGCATGTCTCTTTGCATTTTGCATGTTTACATGATCTCACAATGGCTAAATGAACTTCAATGCTTAAACAATTCACCACTCACATCTTCAAATCTAACAAGAGCTGAATCTCACATGAAGGTTCCTCCAACGAAATAGCAAGTAGAATCCTTTTTCAGGATCAAAATCGAAATCTGAGATCATTCATATTATTAACTACTTGCATATTCGACCTTCAATCATCACAGAAATCTAGTATTCAACTTAACTGATTATCTAACATCAAACTATCAAAATTTCAACTTGGTCAACCATGGTCAACTCATGGTTAAACCTAGTCAACCTTGGTCTCCAGGACCTCTAAACGATGTAGAATGCACTCTTGAATGTGTATAACCACTTTTACCATCAATCAACATGCTTCTAAACTCTCAACGCTAACCTTTTCTTGTTAGATTTCAATTTTCATCCCGAAGGGGGCATGGTATTGCACATCAATTCAAAGTCTGTAAATCAAAATTCTATCGATCAAGTCTATCAATATCTTTCATCAGTTATCAAGACAATCAATCACATCTAGTTACTGATTCATCAAAAGTCCTCATCGCTCGGGGCAAATCTATCATCACTTGGGGCATATCAGATTCATCAAGATCCATATCAATCTGGTATTCTCTTAATCTTGTAAACTGTATCAGTTTTTGCAACCATCCGATCATAGTGTTCTTTCCTTGGTTCTTCGGCAACTGAAGGGTTTAGATGTGATACCTGCTAGTTCTGCTAAGACAATCGAGTCTAGAACGGGTCACTCACTTCTTTGCAATCCTAAGGTTTGGAATCAGGCATGACACTTTTTCGCAATCATAGGTTCATTTGCTGCTACAGTGAACATTATCTTTGGTCACTCAGGACCTATTATCTCCATATCAAATCAATATCAATCAGCTTCTGTCTCGTATCAATTATCAATTTCAAACATCAGTTTAATATCTTTATCAAACACAGACTATCTTTGAACCATTGCACTTCGCACAGTAATTCAAAGAGGGGCAAAATGTAATACCCCAAAAATGGGCTATAAGTTCATTAATCTCCTGCATCTTCAATTTGAATGAAATTGACATTAAAGTCCTAATCTAAGGCACATCTAAACATCATCGAATCATAATTGATTATCTTAAATTCTGCATCGGGGAATATTCCTAGTAATATTCCTAATCATCATAATTATCGTTAATTTTATAATTATTTGGCAATAAATCACATTTATCCTAAAGTTTGATTAATTGAATATTTTCATATTTAATTAATTAGATTTAATATCTTGCCAGTTAATTGTGTAATTAAATTTAATTCTATCTATTATTAATTGTATTATTTAATTTTGACAATAAATCCAAATATCCTATGAATAATTGATTAAATTTTTATTTAATTAATTAAAGCAAGTTGTCATTATTTAATAATATAGTTTTTAATAAAAATTTGATTAAATAATTAATTAACCCATAAATCAATTGTTTTATTTTTAAAAGCAGTTAAGTTGGAAATAAATCACTTTATTATTAAATTAATTCATAAATAAAACATGCACAATCATAAAAGCAGACAACTATCAATTATCAATTAAAGCTAAACTCTATTTTGAGTTAAAACTTAGCTTTTGCATGTTTTTGTGAGTTAATTATCCTTTATTTAAAAATAACTCAAAAATCAACCTGAGTTATTCGAGAGATTTATGGCTTTTTCTCATGCACCTCCAAAGCCCTGGATTTCTATAAAAACAAAGCTCAGCTCTTCATAATTCATCTCTCAAATTTGCATCCACAGGATCTCATGTTTTTGCACAATCATGCTGGAGAATTGGAATTGAAGAATCAAAGCTCTTGCGAATCGACATCTTTGTGAGATCAATCTTATTTTTGCATTCATATTGCATATCATTGTTAGATTAGCATTGCATATCAATTTTCAATAGCATTCATAGCATATCAATTTCATCTAGCATAGATTCATATCCAGTTTTCATATCATTGCATAGAAAATATCAAAAATATAGATTAATTGTATTCAATTTCATATCCATCTTTTGCATTCAAATCCTTCATTTAGGTGTCGTGTAGGTCACTAATCTCGATTACAATCTGAGAACATCAATCTCACACCTATTAGAAGGTAGTAAATCGCTTGGTTAGATAGCTTTCAATTTTGCACGATTTTGATTATCACTAACCTCTAATGTTTTTACTGAGTGTTGTGTCTACAGATCAGGTACAATTTTCACACACACAATTAGATGTTGCCGAATCAAGATTAGCATGTGCTATTTCTAATTCCAGAATGGAAAGTTGCCATTGAGGACTACAGAGAGTTTGGTATGATGCCAAGTGCTGAGATGCTATTGCCATATTTGCAGAGTTTCCATTTCAAAATGAGGGTTTTAAAATTGCATCTTTCCTTTTGTCTCCCCTTTTAGGGTCGAGCTATCTTTTTAGCCCTTTTTAATATGTAATTCTCGAGCATGGATATATTGTATAAGTTATTAATATAATTATCTTTTTGAAGGTAATTATATTAATCACATTTGATGCCCTAGGTCCCCATTTGAAGTCATTTTGACTTAGGTTTTAAATTTTACATCACTCATGTTTTAATGTATGATGGGGTGGGGAGATATTATTTTGTTTAGAATATTATGATAGGTGGATTAATTTGAGATGTAAATATTTTAGATGCTCTCCTCTTTAGTGAGTTGAGATTTTCCTAAAATACATATTTAAATCCACATTTTTGGTGAGTGGGGGGTTATGTTTCTAATGTTATAAGTCATTGCTCCTATCATTGTAAGATATTTGACATGTGGTGTTCTTATAAACCACTATCAGAATATCAGTTACAACATGACTTAGTGGGTTTTGGGTCTCCCTTTGACTATTCTATTTTAGGGACTCCAAATTTTTTCATCCCCCTAGATTCTCGGGAATTGGGCATCCAAATTTTAGAGTGGCATGATCATGGTCCTAGTGGCAGAGTTTTCCTATTTTTGGTGAAGTAGTGGACTTCAATGTAGATTCTTCAAATTTTCTATATATGCCTCTCACCTTTGGTGATTGAAGGCTAATTCTTCTTTCTCTCATTCTCATGAGGTGAATGTTGTAGCTCTTGGAGAAGCAATCTGATATTTTGAATCCTTTTATTCCAGTTAATAGCAAATTTTCCTTCTTTTCTACAGCTTTGTGAGTTGATTTGATGGATTTGATGTCATGTATTGTGATTAAAATTTGATCCTTTACTTGATACTATGTTCATTTTGATGTTTGCAAGCACTAGTTTTCCTTGAATTTTCAAATCTATGTACATCTATATGTGTTTGAGTTGTGGAATCCATTTTCCCTTCTTATTTACAATCAACACCTGATTATTTTATAAGGGAAAAAATTAGATTTGGAAGAGTTGTGGTGTTTATGTTATATGCTAGATTACATTGTGAGTTTGTTTTTCAGTTTGTGGATCTATCTAGTTTGGTGAATCACCTAAGTTTAAATTTTAGTTATTTCATTTTTATGCAATCTCTCTCCCTTTCCCTTCAAGTTCAGTTCAGTTTAGGTGATACAAATGGGGAAGCCAACCCTTAATCCAGAGGTCTATTCTCAGTGAAGCAGTCCCACATCTTGAGAGTATTCCCATGTTTCACGGGATTGCTAGGTTTCATACTTAGCCATCATAGGTGCAATCCCTAGTGACAACAATAATTTTCTGGAGAACCTTGCAAGAATGGGAGTTGAATCCAAAAGCTTCAAGAACACTAAGAAGAAACTGCCAGTCTACCCAGTCGTAAGCGTTGGAGAGATCAAGCTTGAGAAGAAATCCTTCCCTTTTCCCACCTTCTGAGGAGTGAATAACTTCATGCACCATCATAATGGAATCCAAAATCTTTCTACCTGGGATGAAACATGATTGCTGCTGCGAGATCAGGGAGGGGAGGACTTCGAGAATCCTAGAAGTTATGACCTTTGAAATGATCTTTAAGAAAGAGTTGTAGAGACTGATGGGTCTGAAGTGCTCAAAAGAGTCTACTCTTGTAGACTTAGGAATCAGCACCAGAAAAGTAGCATTGAGCTCTTTGTCAAGATGTTTAGAACCAAAGAATTCATGTGCTTCTTTAACCACATCTTCTTTCACCACATCCCATAATAGATGAAAAAAGAACATAGGGAAGCCATCAAGACCAAGGGCTTTGTCTATAGGAAGAGAGTCTAGGTCTCTCTTGACTTCAATCATGTCCATAATTCAACATAAGGATTTGTTTTGGCTTTCTATAATAATTTTCAGAATGTTTTTGAGGAGTTTGACCTGATCTTTATTTGATAGCTCCTAGTCTTTAGAAAGGAGAGAGGAAAAGTAAGCAATAGCTTCCTCTGCGAGGTCCTTATCCTCCTTCAGGGCTTGATCTCCCTTCTTGATGTTTCTTGTCCTATTAGTGGCTCTATGTCTGAATGTGGAGAGGTAAAAGAAGCGAGTATTTTGGTCTCCTTCCCTAAGCCAAATGGATCTTGATCTCTACTTCCTGAAAGTTTCCTCCTATTTGATGATATTGTGGTATTCAGATAGGATATATTTCTCCTATTCAATCTTTCCTCATTATATCCTTTTTTTGGGATTTTAGCTTGAATTAGGTTTAGATCATTAAGAGTCTTGTCTTTGGAAGTAAAGATATGACCAAATTCATCTTTGTTACAATTTTTGACATTGAATTTGATATTCCTTAGCTTTTTCGCCACTCTAAACATAGCAGTGCCCTCTACATCAATGCTCCACCATTATTTTATTTTATTGAGAAGATTTTGGTGGGAAATCCACATTTTTTCAAATCTGAAGGGGAAGTTCCTTTTCTTGGTGATTTGGTCTAGGGAGAGAGAGATATGATAATGATCAAAGCCAGCTTGAACCAAAGTAGAGAGGTTGAGAGAGTAGTGATTCAACCAATCCAGTATGATCAAGTCATGGTCCAACTGGAATTGGATGCTATCCTTTCCAACATGCCTATTGGACCAAGTGAAATCCACTCCTTGGAGGTCCGTATCGAGAAGAGCCTGGTCATTGATGAAATCCATTAATTCTTGCCTGCTTTCCATGTCTAGGAAAATCCCTCCCTATTTTTCCCCTTCTTTTAGGAGAGTATTGAAGTCTCCCATAATAATGCCCTTAGACAAATTTAAGGAGGCTAAGGTGGTTTTAATCTTGTTCCACTAGACCTTTCTATATTTTTTGGAATTAGGAGCATAAATATTAACTATGAATCAACTTTCATTATCTTTTATTTTAGTAAATTGCATAAGAAGAAGGTTACCTCATTCGTAGATGAGTTCAACTCTGAGATGATAAGAATTCCACATAGTCATGAGACCTCTAGAGGTGCCATCTAAACTGGTAGCTTTGTTTTCCATGAGTTTACTAAAAATGATAGTCTCAAGCTTTTCCTTCTACATCTTAGTTTCCTAGACTAAGAAAATATCAGGTCTGTGATCCCTTATCATGTTTCTAATAAGATCCTACTTGTGTGAGCTATTTACCCCACGAATGTTCCAAGAGATGACTTTCATTTCATATTGGAAGTGCAGACTACGTGGATGGTCATTTGAGTCCCATCCATAATGTTTTTGCTAGCTTCTTCTTTCTTTATTTGGCTAGCCCTTTTCTTTCTTGGAGTTTTAGGTTTGACCCCTACATCTACTTTGTTTATGCTTCTGGTAGCTACAAGAGAAACAAGAAATGGGTCTCTGCTATTGGATTTCTTCTTATTGTGAATAGTGGTCCAACCCTCCTTTTCTTCTTTATAATCAGTGAAGAGCTCTTCCATTTAGGTGAATTGGTTAGGGAAGGTTGTTACAATCAGATCTTCCATCTATTGAAACTTCCTTGAGTCCTACTTCTTAGGACAAGGTTGGGAGTCTTGAAAGGAGGTGCCTCTCTCCATGCTCTGTTATGGACTGGAAAAGCCTTCTTCTGGGGGGGAAGCTAGGGAGTCCAAAAAAAAGGAAATAGAGGTGGTGCTAGGGAATGAGTCACCTCCTTTAGTCAGAACTACATTCTTGTTTTCTTCCAAAATTTCTTGTTGGATGGTGATTTCTAGATCTATTCCCTCCAGAAGGGGGGTCTCTCCACTAGTTTCTTTGGTTTCAAGCTACTAATTTGGTAGCTCCTCTACTATTGTTTCC
>BSBK01012404.1:0-97500 GCA_027943335.1 Chamaecyparis obtusa
AGATACATATATATATACATATATATATACATATATATATATATATATATATACATATATTATATATATATATATATACATACATATACAGTATATATATATATATACTATATATATATATAGATATATATACTATATATAATATACATATATATATATATATACATACATATTAATATATATACATATATATACATACATATATATATATAATATATATATACATACTATAGATATATATATAATATATATATATACATATATATATATATATATCATATATATATATATATACATTATATATTATATATATAATACATATATACTATATATAATATACATATACTATATATATACATATAATATATAATATATATATATATATATATATATATATATATATATACATGGGTTGCTCATGCAGATTTCTCAAAAGGTAATTTAATGCACCCTAGTGTGGAAACCACAACTCAATGTGGAATAGGTGATGGGGTCAGTGGAGTAGGAGGAGGAACAAGGGGATGGCCTCGTAATGTGCAATTCAATTCACTTATGTAACATTTTCCTTGAGCATGTCTTTTGGTGCATCGCTACCAAACACCTAAAATGATCTAATGTCAAAATAATTGGAGTTTTTATTCAATTCAAATTTCAAGAATATTTTCTTCAAAATATAAAAAAGAACCTCATGGTTAGCATGTGGTGAAATGGTCAAATACCACCCACCATAAACTCCTAGAAATGTGAGTCTATCTATAGGTTATTGCACCATCTAATAGAAATTATTTTCTTATTTGTAGGACTTGATGGTCTAGTCTTTGGGTTAATTAGAAAACGGGGTATATCCACATATCCACTTTTGTAATTTATAAATTATAAAAATATTTATAAGAGAGGCACCGTCAACATAGAATGTAGGCCTATCCTCCCTCCATTAATGGAATCTATCTAGTTCTGCATCAACTACTTTGATAGAATCCACAATGTGCTATATGGAATTTACAAAGTATAATAAATGAGGTGGTATGTGGCTCATGATGCATGGTATTTATATTTTATATAATTTCATTCACATTCTACAAAATTTTGGCTTGCAAGTGAGTCAAATCATTAAGATTCTATTGAGGTGGAGGGTGAGGTGGAGGGATGGAGGTGAAGGTGGAGGTGGATGGTTTTAAAGTGGAGGTGCTGGTGGAGGAGATGGAGGTGAAGGTGGAGGTGGATGGTTTTAAAGTGGAGATAGAGGTGGAGGAGAATTGTGACCTAAAATGTCATTTATATAAAATTCATCAATAATATCTATGTATATGTAGGTAACATGTACATATATAGAAACATGTAAATTTCCAATTACTAAATGAGGCATCTATAATGTACATATTACCTTAAAATGAAAAAATTAAAATTAAAGACAACATCAATACCCTTAAATTCACGTTTCCACCATGAAATTAAGTGTGTCCAAAAACCATGCCAAAAAGGAAAACTAAAAACCTTCACAAACTACTTTCTTTTTAACATGCATTAAAATCTAAAAAGCAACAATTGCATAAATATGAATTGTTAAAGTTGACAAATTCCATGGTTTAAAAATTGAACATTAGCAATCAAATATATGAGTGAGATAAGTCTAAATTCGCATAATCAACTTATAATATCCAAAGTCTACATAGAGTTCTATAGAATTCCAATAAATTGATGGAAGTTGCATTTTATACCGAAACAAATAAGTTTTATGTTTGTAATGACATAGGTACACCAATCAATTTCTAACCAATTTCCCATCTTATATAAATTAATTAGTGACTATATAGATCAATGACTACAAAAATAAATGAATTATGTTGACATCCACAAATTTAAATTAATACCAAAATGTAGTGAAAAGATAAAATGATGCAACTAATTTTTTTATTCCATAAATATATGTATTTGAATTGTTGGAGTAAATGTTGTTTTATCAGTTTACTTTTGACTTAATTTTACTTAGGTACACACTCATAAATGAGGTAGATGGATATTATTGGGTCCTATTTGGACTCTAACTTATTTTATAGGATATTGTTGAGTTCTATCCAAACTCCACTTCCTCCAAGTTGAGAAACTTGTCTCAACCTGTCCTTTCTCTCAACCTTCTCTTGCCCATTTAAGAAAAGCCCTTGTACCTTTGTACTCATATCATTACAATACATTTCATGTGTTGATTATATCTCTTCTAGAAGATGTCTATAGACAAGCTTCTAGGTATAGGATGACCTATATCCTAACATGAATGTGAAGAATTAATAATAACTCTTCAATATATACTAAATCTGATTTTTTTAATCAATGAAAAATCCATCAATAATATTCTAATGTTAGTTCTACCACACATATCTAATTGGACATGCAGTAACTATTTTGAGAGAACTTCCAAGATAATATAATCAATAAAGTATCATAAGAGCGAGAAGAGTTACATCTAGAATATACTAGAAGACTCATTTAGTGTACTATGGGTGGAACAACATTCTAGAAGGTGAGTATGCATGAAGATAAATTTACTTATATCATTGAGTGTACATAGTATATATAATTTTAATATATCCAAAGGAAAGGATCTTCTTCATAAGATATATTGATGTTATTAGAATGAATTAGAAAGGGATTAATGTTCAAATATTTTAATTTTTACTAGGGGGAATTACTAAAGGATTCCCTCGTCATTGGTATTATCTATATTATGAACTCTCTTTTTATCAATTGAATTTTGCAACATTTTATGTTTTAAAACCTATCCAATACTAATGGTGATGTTAATTTTATGTTATTTAAACTAGATTTTATTATTATTTTAGTTATATATATGTATTTAGATCTAATATATGAATAAGGGGAAGAATAATCATATTAGAGACCAACAAACTTAAAATACATTTTTAAATTCTAAGGTAAATTACTATTCATAAAATTACTAAGCTCAAATGATAATAGGTTTTACAAGGTTTAAGTGTTAAGATGATTTCATCTAAATTCTTTCTTTCTTATGTATGTTTCTAGGGTTTTCTCTTTTTCAATTTACATATCTAGCATTTTACATTTCTACTATTTTGTGTTTTAAGATTTAACATTTCTAAGGTTTAGATATTTAGGGTTTTATGTTTTTTTATTAGGTAGAACAGGTTTTTGAATGGGCCCTGAAACCATATACAATCAATTTTTTAAGGGAACTGTAACCAAAAGTAGTGAAAGATAGGAAGAATTAGCACTAATCTAAGATGAGATAGTTGGGAGAAGAAGATAATCTTTATAGAGCCCCCCAACACTAACTACCAGTAGAACTACCAGCAGCCCCAGAACATCAAAACAACAACAGCCAAAAGAAGGATAAGCAGTAAGGCTCTAGCTATGTGAAACCATTAGAGTGAAGCCTAAGCTTTATGCCAAAAAAAGAAAACCAAGGTTTTTAAGCACCCCCAAACTAGTAAAAATGGGCTTTGAGGTGGTTCCCATAACCATTATGGGTGTTAACCTGGGACCCAAAACTAGAATGGTGGTAAAACCAATCCACCCTTGCAGTACCAAACATGAATAATAACAGCAACTTAAAATTTTAAACAGATTTAACTTGAGTTGCACCAAGACATAAGGGTTTTGAAAGGCTCCCCCAACCATCACCAAAGAAATGGGGTAATGAAACTCTCCCCCGAACCACCAAGCCACAATATGCCAGGAGAAAGTAAGTATAGGCAAAGGACTCAAGAAAAAAGAGCTCCCTCAAACACAAGCCAAGCCTAGTAGAAAAACTCCTTCGCACCACATTTGACTAGAAAAGATCCTCTTCTATAGGCTGAGCCTCCACCTCAAAAGGAGCTTCCACCTCAACAAGAAGTGGGAAAGGTGAAAGAAGAAGAGAAGCCACCAGCAGCCACTAGGACCAGGAGTGAAACCCCACCTCAATAGGGGTCTGCACCATAGAAAGGAAGTGGAAGAATGAGCCTACACTCCGGCACAACCATCCTCTAACCTTGTGTAATAGAGGAGAGAAGCCTCTCCACACCAAAGCGTCGAGGGGCAGATCACCACTCAAGAAGCTATGCCAAAGGGTATCAGCAAGGAGCTCCATAAAAATAGAGAGGAGGAAGATGAAAAATAAGTAAACCCCCTACATCAAAGAAGCCTAAAACCCAACAGCCATGCGGCCCAAGAGCTCTAAGGGAGAAACAACGACTAGTGAAGAGAGCCCCAAAAACCTTCCACTGAGTGAAAGGATGAGAGGAGGACATGACAGATCCACCGAAAGAGTCTTCAAGGAACCACCAGATTTGTCCCCCCAAAAGAAAGGCCACACTACCAACAAAGCAGGCATAGGGCAATTCAAATGAAACCCTGACGTCATGACACCTGCTCCAAAAAACCACACACTAAGAAAAAGCCTGAGGGAGAGGGATGGAGAAGGAGAGAGATAGGAATCATTGATAAGAGAGGAGGAGGCCTCCATAGAAGCATCACCATCCATCCTAGCACAAACAAGAGCAGACTGGCACGCCAAGCAAGCAGCAGGCCAAAGCGCGCTAGGCACAAATAAAACCCCATCTGGCAGATCAAGAAAACCCATAAGTGGGTCATCATCTTCATCACTAGGCTCACTCGGCTCCTCCAAAGAACCAGAAGCCCTAGCTCCTAAGGCCATGTTCCCGCTCCGCTCCATTATTTAGGGTTTTATATTAAAGAGTGACTTTGAAGTTTTATTCAATTCTATGGTTTTATGTTATATGATAATTCTATGTTTGAAATCATGAATACTAAATAAAATTTAACATAAGCACAAACAAAAAACTATATTTTAATCTAATAGAGAGAGAAAACTATGTTTGAATTTAACATAAAAATAAAATTATATTTTTCTCTATATATTTTAAAACCCTAACTTATATTTTTTCACTAATTTTTGAGGAAAAAATAAATAGAAACAAATATAACCATTAATGTGTGATCATTGTACATACCTAGTAGGATACGATCAACTAGTGGGAGGTGGCGTGAAGTAATCTAAATGTGTATGCATTATAAGGGAAGCCTCTATCATATATTGTAAAACTCTAACTTATATTTTTTCACTAATTTTTTGAGGAAAAAATAAATAGAAACAAATATAACTATTAATGTGTTATCATTGTACATACCTAGTAGGATACGATCAACTCATGGGAGGGTGGCATGAAGTAATCTAAATGTGCGTGCATTATAAGGGAAGCCTCTATCATAATTTTGGCTTGTTCAGATTAGGAGAGGTCATTTTATGAAAATTACTTTAGCGAGATCATTTTTTTGAAAATTAAATACTTTTAGTAAACACATACACATTTCACAAAACATATAACTGTTTTAGGCTCACGTACCCAAAGCTAAACATGTATGCATTTTTTATAGTGTGTACACATTTCTTATTTTCAAATCGAGGTCTTGAACCTAAATGAGTATTTTTTATTTAGATAATTGTTACCCAAAAATTCCCTATCATTCATTTTTTGGCCACGGTCCTATTTTCCAAAGAAATGCTCAAGTGTCGAAAGTCCAGTGTGTTTTCTACCTTTTGGTTTGGAAACCCAGTGTGTTTTCGACCTTCTCTCTGAAGGCTCGGGATGTTTCTACCTTTTGGTCTGAAAGCTCAGTGTGTTTTTGACCTCTACTCTGAAAGGGGTAAAAGTACAATAAGTTGTCACCCATTTACAAAGGAAGAGGCTAACAAAATCAAAGTTGTTCAACTTCAATAGTATAAAAATGACATTTATGTTTGGAATTTGAAGATGATGTAAACTAATTAAATGTGATAAAATGGATGAAGTTTATTATTAATATTTTTTATAATTTTTTTGAATAATAATTAATATGTTTTTTTAATTTTTAAAGATAATTTTTCAGTTGCTGAAAAATGCTCAAAATTAGGGATCTAGTTCCCACCAAGAAATTATATGCAAATAAACTTTTTTTCCCCTAATTTCAAAATATGTCATAGATTACATATATAGCTAGTGAATAAAGAAATAAGAATTGTTTTGTGACTTATATTTTCTCTTTTATAACAATTCAAATTCCAACTCACTGAAATCGAGAGTTTTCATCTCACAACATATTTTTCATAACAAATCTATTCCAATTAAAAAAAGAAATATATATTCTTAAATATGAATCTCTCCTCTAGTGCACCATGTATTTTTCCAATTTATTTAATATGATTTACTATTTTTTGTTTTCTCCGAATCAACATCTCCTCGACTGTTAAAATACCTACTTGTAATATTTTTTAATTGTAACAATCTATGTCTAATTAAAACACTAGAAAATCTATATGAGGATATTCTTGACTCTAAAATCTACAAAAGGGCATTTTTTTATTTTTAAAAAAATATCATTAAAAAGATTAGTAGTTATTGAAACGCCACTTTTCTGAAATAATTTTATTTTTATGGTAATTGGACCCAAATTGGTATAAAACATGTATTTAATAGATATTTTCCATTGGAAAAGTTAAAGAGCTTATATAACTTAGCTAGAATGAATCTAGCTAGACCATATGTTTGACCAAAATAAGTTTTAGTTAGAAATACTAAAATTCAATTGCACTAATAAGTTAGCCTAAAAGGTGACACCTGATTGTGCTTTTACCCAAAGCTTAGTGTGTTTTTGACCTTCGCTCGAAAACCCTCTATGTTTTCAACCCCTTCTGTGTTTCAGACTTCTTCCTCTAGCGGCATTCATTTCATAAGCGTGCAACTCCAATTAGTGTGGTCCCGGTGAGACTTCCCAACAGAGATCTATGGTGGTCGCATGATCTCATGGAATCTTTCGAGCCCATTAGATCATGCAACAACCATCCGATGAGATCCCAATGGTCACGGTAAAGTTCTAAATGACAAACGGTTGACAGTTTGAGAGTTAACATCATGCAGTTGGTCGCATGATCACATAGGCCTTCCTAGCCACATGCGATCATGCGACAAGCGGTCAACGATCAGTAGGGACTTCAACAGTTGCTGGTGGTTCCTCAGGTGGTGATGTGCCCATGTTCCATTGGTTGGCTAGTGATGAATATTTGTCATGGGTCTGGATTTCAATGAGCTGTTGGTAGAGAAGAGATCTACTGTGGTCGTAAGATCTCATGGGATCTTCTGACCCCATGAGATCTTGCGCCCGCTGTTAGATTAGAATCTCAGTCAAGGTGGGCCCGGGGTTGGTAAAGTAGGTGCGTGGTTGCGCGCTTAAAGATATCTCATAGTCGCCAGATAGAGCCCGGGGTTAGTAAAACTTCCAGCGACTTGCCAACCAAGAAGAAAGCAAACCTGAGGTAAAACACAAAGTTAGGTTTGCATTGATCATCTTGCGCTTGTTGCATGATCGCATGCGGGTTTCTAACTGCATGTGATCATGCGACGAGCCGTCAACAGTAAACAGTGACTTCGGCGGTGGGCCAAGGGGGTGATGACATGTTGATCTTGTAGGCCGGCGGTATAGCATGGGCCCCATAGATGCAAGATCTATGGTGGTCGCATGTTCGCATGAGATCTTTTGAGCTCATGCGATCATGCGACTACCGTCAGATTCTTCTGGCATTTCTTGTGGTGCTGTCGTGGGATTGACTGAGGTGGTGGATATTTGGCGGGGCCATGTGTCTTGCATGGCGATGGTGGATTCAAAGAGGCTTGTCGCATGATCGCATGAAGGCTTTTGAGCTCATGCGATCATGCGACCAATGATATTTTCAAGGTGGTACGGCCAATTTTTTTCGAGGGCTTTCTTCCAAGAGAGATGTTTGCAAGTGCGGGTAGCTAGAAATTGATGATTTCAAAGGTGGTTGCAGTTGGGGAATTTGCAAAAGATTTAGACTACCATTTTTGGGTCCTTTTAAGGATCTGAAATCGGATTTGAGCATTCATGGCTTAGTGGGCTTGCAGAGAGGTAGTTGGATCAAGGTTGTTAATCTACAGGTGGATTCAGTACAGAGATGGGCACGCAAGCACATATCTAATCGGTTGAGATATTTTCATGAACATTTATGACCAGATATGATGGTTTTAGGGTTGGATTATTTTATGCATATCTATGTAGCCCTAAAAGTTTGATTCTTGCCTGCGTGCAAGGTTTGTATATAAATTTTTTGGGAGCCTTAGTGCTGAGGGAGTTCACATTTTGTAAAAAGAAAATTTTTTTCCTAGAAAGCTATCTGAGACACTTTTATGTCCTCTGGTTTTCTACTCTTTGTAATCTCCCATTGATAATTCAGATATGGCAAAGCATTTTGTGACACTCTTGTTGTCCTCATGCCTTCTTATGTGAGTTATCTCTTATTGGATTGAAGTTTATGAATGTTGTCAATAGAAATTGGGGTTCCTGGTCCCTCTCACTTCCTGTGATTTTGTGTGTTACTATGTCTGATCTGATTTAGATGTTTTGTGGTTATGCTACAGCCCCTAGCAGTCTTGTCTCATTCCTACACCTAGTTGCAGAGGAGGATGTTTGTTTGCGGGTCATAGGTTGAGTCTTTTGTTCAAGCCTTCCTATGAAATACTTATGCAAACCTATCTAGTGAGTGGTGACTTATTCGACCTGATTCTTCCATTGATCTCATCCCTCTATACTGAGATCCATACCCTAGTTTTGGTGCATCACCTAGTAGGTAGTTTGCTTTTAGTCATTTCCCTTTCATGCACTCCTTCTAACCTTTTCCCCTCAAATTTTACTTTCCTATCTAAGAGCAAGCTAAGGTGATAATCCAAGAGGAACTAGCCTAGAACTTGGAGGTCTCATCTCGGTTAGAAAAAGGTCCCACAACCTTGAGATGATTCCCTTGTTATACTGGATTATCAAGACCAAGAGAGCTTGAGATCAGAGGTGCAAATTCAGTGTATAACAATAAGCATGCATACATTTCTAGTGGGATTCTCAATGTCACAAAAACTTCTCTAGAATTGGGACCCAACTTCTTGCATTTACCCAAAACTATTCATAGCCTATTTTTGTAGTTATCATTTATTCCTTGTTGTCGACATCAATGAATGTAAAATCTTTTGTAATGTATATGTATTAACTAATTATTTCTCATTCAAAAAATAATAAACAAAAATATTTTTTCATAATTTTTTTCACTATTTTATATTCAAAAAAAATTAATTTATAATATGAGTAAGAAATTTATTTAATAGTTTTTCATGCATATAATATTTTCCACATGTTGAATCTATTAGATATTGTCGATTCTAACGATGTTACAATTGTTTGTAATAAATATTTTTGACATTATAATTTCCAAGGTTTCCACTAATGTTGGAAGATCTTTTGTATTATTTTTGATTTATCCTAAAATGTTTAATTAGATATAACAAGAAGGCCTCGTAATCAAAAATAGGATGCAAGATAGTTATTTTGTGCCTGCTTTTCAACATTAATTTATTCGTGTGTTTCATCAAGTGGATGAGGCTTTTTAGGTGTTGAGGGGTTTAGATTTATTAGAAAAATTAAAATAAATAAATAAACAAACAAAAATTAATTTGAATTGAGATTTGTAAAATAATGAATGAACAAGTACCTATTGTGTGCACCATATAAATATGATTACTTTGAAATCAAATTTCTCTTAATTACCAAAATGTACTCATACAATAACATACTCATGTTATGAAGAAAAATGTCCCAAATGACTTGTCGATTTCTTCATTCATTTATGCAATAGAAAACATGAGCATGTTCTAACACACTCACATTGTAACCCATTCACCTTATAATGAAATTATGTTAAGGCTTGATATATATCAATCCTTACCTTAATTACTACAAAATTATAACATGATGTTTTTTAATGGAAAAGCAGCAAAAGGGTGCTAGCCCATGGAACAGAGGGACTAGAAGCACATTAACATCACATTAATGGTTCTAGTCAAAGATAAGTAACCAATTTAATAGCAAAGTTAATAAGTTTAGTCTGCCCCTATCAAAAACATAAATCACAATGCTAAACAACAGGATTAAAACAGAGTACTTAAACTTAAGAGTAGCAGTTAAAATAAAAATTTCTAAACCATGTAGGGCTGTACCAAAAGTGAGCTAAAAAAACTTTAACCCCATACATGAAACAAGGGAACCGAGGGCCAAGCCCAGTCAAAAAGAAAAAACACATGAGCACCAGCAACTAACTCTTGCCACCCAAATGCTTAGACATCAGGGTCCTAGCCCATTCCTCCTGAAGGAACAAAAACAACTCCTTATTATCCTCATCTGCTTTCAAAGTGCCACCCGCCAGCTTTTCCTGCACATTATAAAGAGTCATAGTCGAAGCATGCATGACTTTCGGAGAAAATTTGTTAGTCATCATGCAGTGTTGCTTCAGTTCCTGCATATTCTTTTTGATGTCTACAATCTCCTTGTCCATGTTAGTAAATCTCCTCTTGAGAGTCCCTTTAAGCTTATTATTATCAGTCAGGATCCCAGTATTGTGCTTAGGGGTGGAGGGTTTTTCCTGGGGATCATGGAGAGGGCTCAGGGGTGGGGTAGGGTTGTAGGGGATTTCCATGGTTTGCTGGAAGTTGGGCGGGGGAGTGTTACCAGTCCTAGTGGGATTCATGTGCTCTTCTGAGGACCCTTCCATGGACTTTATGGAGTGAGAGTCATTATCAGACAAGGGCTGCTCTCTAGAGGCTACTTCTATCATTCTGGTTTTACATTTTTCCTTTGCAATTATATTTGACCTTCGACACCCTGAGCCACTTAAGTCAATCTCTAGCTTAACTTGGCTCTCCATCATTCTCCATTTTTTGGGTCTTTGTTCGGTCTCAGGAGTACTGCCAGATTCCTTCCTTTCCTTATTCTCCTTAGACTCAGAGACATGAGACTCCTCCTGACCCTGCTTCCTATTGAAAGGGTTTTTAACACATTTTTTATGGGTTCTACCCTCTTTAGCACTCGACACAGAATCTTGAATAACCTGTATGGACTAGGAGGTGGAATGGGTGGGGTCTTCAGTTTTGGCTGGGGACTCATCCTGGGTCATCTCTTGGATAATTGGGGGGGGGGGTTGGGGTGGTGGGCAAATAGCCTTGTGAAAATGGTAAATGCAAAGAAGGAGGCCCTGATGGAGGATAGGGGTAGACTTATCCAGGTTCTCCTTGATGTCCAACATATTACTTTCTATAGAATGGAGCAGATAGAAAGGAATGGAGATTAAATCCTTATTTCTAATATGATTCAGGAATGGTAAGTGGTAGTAGTAGAACACAATGAACTTACCTTCCAGCATAAAATACTTCATGATAATGAGGCAAATCTTAGACCAAAAGTCTGGTAACTCTTCTCTGTTGAAAACCCCCTAGCTTTTTAATCGGGTTCTCACCCTCCTTGAAGAACTATTTGAGGGTGGTAGGATCGGGAGTCCAACTGGTCTTTTTGTATTTCCTCCCCTCCATGGAGAGACTTGTTTCCTTCGCAATAACTTCTTTGTTTATCTGAAAGTGGATGCGACCAATCGAGACACTCCTATTGTTCCAAGATGCAATGAATTGTCTAGAAATCTGGTCGTCATGCCCACCTTTTATGCACTCCATAAAACCCCAAATGTCACTTTCCTTGCAGTAGTGGGTCACCAACGCATCTGAGGTGAAGCCCTCATCTATCTTGTCAGGCTCAATGTGAAGAGTGTTGCCTCCCATATCGATGCTTAGTATCTCCAGCGCCAGATTATCCTGAGAACCAGAGAGCCAAGCTTTTTGACAGAGTGTAAAAGACCCTTTATTTTTGCATGGCTTTTTCAAGGAAATATTAAGCTTAAAAAGTAGGTCTTGGGTGAAATATTGGGAGGTGGGCTCCATACTGCCAGATCTAATGGATCTCCAGGTGCCATTAATAGCAATAATGCCAGGGATGTGCTTGCTGTCCTTACTAACCAAGTAAGCCCTCCGATCTAGATAGCTCTCACTCCACACATTAGAGTAGTAATTATGATTTATTATGTGGTTTTGGATTCTCCTTTTCATAATCACAAAAATCACCAAAGCGTGCCAACATGTGATATAGGAAGGATTCGTAATGAATATGACAACAAGGCTCATATTAAATTGTAATATTCCTTTCTCCTCTAATGAGTTGTTGAGTCATCATGGGTAGATCACTGACCACCCTGCAACTATTAAGTTTTCTTTGATTTAGGCCAATGGTAGCTAACGAGTTAGCAACCGAGTTCCCCTCTCTATACGTGTGACAAATAGTCATACACTGGAAGTTGTTGAGAAGATCATGGATCTCTAGTAAAATAGGTCTAACCCACCATCCAGCATTAGCCCCACTTTTGACAGCCTCAACCACCACTTTAGAGTCACCCTCAATTTCCAGCAGTCTAATGTTCATTTGGGTTGCATAATTAATCCCCCATAGGAGGGCCATTCCCTCCGCCATGGTGACAGTACAATTAAAGAGTGGCCCAGGATAAGCCATCAGGCATGTGCCATTATGATCTCTCAGAACACCCCCCCCCCCCCCCCCCCCCGCTCCTGCCCTGGCCCAGGTTATTAGCAGCCCCATCAAAGTTTATTTTAGTCCATCCTCTAGGAGGGGCAATCCATCTAGTAGCATTTCTAGCAACCCTCTTAGCATCATCAAACCTAGAAAAACCAGCAAGTAGATTCCAACTGTCCGTAATCCTAACCTCCCAGACAACAGGAGGATTAGAGGGAAGTTTCCATTTAGTCACTCTGGCATTTTCACACAGGGATTTGGTTCCAATATAAAGGCAGGCCTTAGACTGATTACTAGTCTCCCTAAAGATCCTATTGTTTCTTTCCTTCAAATAGTCCAACAGATGTGAGGGGGTAGCATACGCCACAAGAGTTGGAGGAGAGGGTGATCGGAGGGGGATCTCTAGTTATTAAATTGATGCACATCTCTGCCTAGAGCCCACAAGATGCCCAGCTTGCTGATAAACCCTTGCCAAATGCTGGTGGCATAATCATAGTGGATAAAAAGGTGGTTCACTATTTCCTCCTGCTTCATACATAAAACACATCTATTCGCCATGGAGAAGCCCCTCTTTATAAGGTTATCCTGGGTTAGGACCTTACCATGCATGAGAGTCCACCAGAAAAAATTGATTTTCGGCCTGAGTT
Source organism: Chamaecyparis obtusa (assembly GCA_027943335.1). NCBI lineage: Eukaryota > Viridiplantae > Streptophyta > Pinopsida > Cupressales > Cupressaceae > Chamaecyparis > Chamaecyparis obtusa. Next base: position 13,128 of record BSBK01012404.1, read on the forward strand.
GGGGGATCCACACTTGCTTCCAGTCCCCCAGGTTACTTTCCTCCTTCAAAAGTAGATTGTAAGCAGATTTAACAGAGAAGGTACCATTCTGGGTGGGGCCCCAAACAATGGAGTCACCAAGCCCCAAGATTCTTATATTAGTCAGGGTTTCCATAAGTTCCTTGGCCAAAGGTTGGAGGCCCAGTCTATCCCTGACCTGATTAGATATATCCTTCTAGTCCCCATCAGCGATATAGTTGGAAGTTCTGTTACCAAGGACGGGTCTGATATAATCCATAAGGGGTCTGAATTTGCAACTCAGACTAGGGTAATTCAGGATCCAGTGGTCATTCCAAAATCTGATGGATCTCCCATTAAATTATAACATGATGTTATGACATGAGTGTATTATGGTTTTGTAACATGATCACATTAATCCAAATAATAATTAATATTTTTTTACCATTTTTTGGCATTGCAATTCTGTGTTTTAGTTTTGCTTCTATTGGATGGTAATTTTTTCTTAATGTTAAATTCAACACAATGACTTTAAGTTTTAATGAATTATGACCTCCCTCAATTGAGAACAACTGTTTGATGATGACATGGAGCACATATATTATTGTCTCCTTTATTTAAAAAACTTTAGGATAGATTTCAACTTTTTCCCAAAGAATTCCAAGCCTCCTTTGAGTACTTGAACTACAATGCTACAAAATTCAACTAAGACATAAACCTTGTTTTAAGCTAAAATAATATTATGCCTTTGTGCATCTATTGACTTAATCATCCCAAACAAATGTTAAGAACTACAATTCTACCAAATTGCTAACATATAGTCTTAATCTTGCTCTAAAAGCTATCATATCTTTAAATTCAACATGTCTCAATCTCATTAAATTATTTAATTTGATTTATAAATTAAAAATATTTTAAAACTCCTATAATTTATTAAATTCTTTTAACTTCGACGAATATATTAAAAGATCCCTTTGTCATCTTATGCACAATTTTAAATTTTTTTAAAAAATAACTCATGCCCCACGCGTATTAGAATTCCCCTTATCTGTTTTATGACTCGCTATCATGTTAACGTAACTATTACTCGTGACCCATCTTAATTAATCCAATTTCGTGTATATATGAAAAATCTAACAGCTCGATCTTATCTCATAATGGAGAGGGCGACAGCCATGAGCACATTGCACTACAGTCTTCAAGAAAATGACGTTTTGAAGGAGCCCACTTAAAAAAACAACTCTTATTTCCAAACACTCATTTAATTATTATTCAGTTCAGTACCTGAAATCGATTTTTCTAAAAACCCTCTGAATGATTTTTAATAGAGTAAATAAATCATATAGATTGGTTGATTGGGCCAATTTGACTGAAAGATAAACTTATCTGATATCAATCAATAGAATTAAAAATAAAAAATAAAAAAAATTGATCATAGTTTTATATAAAGTAAATTTTATAATGTGATGGATAACGTCAGAGCTAACAAATTAGATGAAGCTCAGGTCAATGAAACCAGCCCCAGGGCATACTAATCAATAGTTTTAAGGGTGTTTACTTTTTCAATTTTAAACTAAGATGATATTTTAGTCTTTTTCTATGTTCGAATTTCGAAATGCTAATTTTGACATTAAAAAAATTGAATTATTAAATAGACAAAACCTTGAACCTGTTGATGTTAATTCAGAACCATAAAGATGCATGGTGGGTACTACTTAGATTGTCGGTCAAATTCATTTTGCCCTCTGTATGATATTCAATTATGGAATCTGATTTATTAATTGATCAGACAATCTGATCTCAAGCGATGTAATACATACGTCGCCGTATTGATTAAAGATGTTATATTTATAAAAAGCAAATGGGGCACTGAAATTGGAAAGGGTAACAGTCTTCATTGTCCCGTATGGTATAATCAGCGCACCAGGATTCAAGAAAATGACGTTTTGAAGAAGCCCACTTAAGAAAAACATTTCTTTATTCTTTGTTTTTTAAGTGCACAAACCACTACGCAGTTTTCAAATTAGATTTGTTTGATTTTAAATTTAAGCAGTTTGTGGAGTGGGTATGGAATCTGATTTATTAATCTGATCTCTAGATTGACTAGTTTTATGGACAAAACGATTCTTCCCAAGTGATGTAATGCACACGTTGCTGTATTGATTAAAGATGTTATATTTGTAGAGAGCAAATGGAGCACTTAAATTTGCCTTGCAGTGCATATTCAGTGAAAGAGGAATGTCTCTGAGCAGTGATATTGTGAGAGAAATATTAAAGAGAGTGGATGGCATCACTCTTGCAAGCGCAGAATGTTGCAGCTCTGACATGAGGGCAGTTGTAAAGGAACAGGGGCTATGGGAGGATGCCTGCTTTTCACTTTGGCCTTCCACAAAAAACCATGAGGTTAAACAATTGATTTATTCCTTGGGTGGGTTCAACAAGTTTTATGCAGATTGTTATCCACTCATCAATATATCCAAGAAAGATTGTCAAGAATTTTTCAATCCTTTGGATGAAGATTATGACAGAGAGGAGATTGATGATGAAGTTTCTCTCTCTGATTTTGTCTCCGTTGTAGACATTCATTACAATAATGAATCAATTTATACTAAAGTTGTCTGCAAAATTCCAGCTGAAGATGATATCATAAATTGCAGGTCATCCTCAATATTTCCATTGGTGATAGATCTTCCTTGTGATTCTGATGGCACTCTCGTTTCAATTTCAACTAAAGGGGAAAAAGATTCAGAGGGAATTGTATTTTTGGCTAATCTGAGGCTCAGTTGGGTTCTCATCAATAGAAGAGCAAAGCATGCTGTAAATCTTTCAAGTTGGAGGCCTCTGGAAGTACAGAAGCATAATTGGGGCTCCAAAAAAGATTTTACAATTAGGTTTGGATCCATTCTGCCTGCTCATGATACTTTTCCTTTAAAGTTAGCTGCATGTAATATTGTGGTTAAAGGCACAGTCGGTGTGGGTCAAGAGGATAATGATTTGCAGATAACTGGGGCTAGTCTGCAACTGGAGGACATGATGGGTTGTCAAGTTAATGCAAGAGATGGTCTTTTAGTTTTACAGAGAGCAGTTAAGTGGGTTAAGAGGAGTAAAAACCATGAACGGGTAATACAGAGCTGTTATGATGTTCTGGAAATACAGATCGATTTGATGGAGGAAAATCTGGGAGGTAGATGTCACTTGGATCCCCTGTTCATGCTAGTTTTAATTGGCCTAGCAATTATGTCTTGGTACTATTTTTTCAAGACATAACTGAGATATGGAGCAGCTAAAATTCATGTTTGTACCCATTTTAGTGAATAGGATGCAAACAAAAATCTCGAACTGGGTATCCTCTGAAGGGGATATTTTCAGAGAGGTTCAGAAATTGTAATTGATGTGTAATACCAAACTAAAGATGATATATTAACTTTTGTTTCTTCTTTCTTATAAGTATTGAACAGAGCAACCACCGTTAAAATTTTACAAGGAGACCGTCAAATTTACAAATGAGTTTACTATCAAAATTGGAGTGCCGACAACTGCTTAGGGTTCATTGGAAAATAAAAATAAAAATCCTTGAAGCGAATCAATTTATTATTCATGAACGTGGCCTCCTGCCAAGCATGAAGTTGGAATGTTATTTAAATCAATCAGAACAATATTTCATGTTTTTTAATAGCGAGTGGAATGGTATTGTCACCGTGGCAACTCATTTCTTTAGTTAGGAAATAGGCTATAACTAGCAATTGCACCTTGGTGTGCAATTGTTACCGCGAAGATGTATAGAAGGTTGATGAAGGGTGCTCCCCTTAATACCACAAACACATAACAAAAATAGAGAAACAACGACAATAATATGCAAGAACAGAAAAAATTGGCTTCTTATTATCTCCACAAATGTGGAATTACAAACTTTCAGAATTACAATATGCAAAGCCACATGGGCATTCCCTTACAATATTCTGTAAAACAAAGTCTCGAATCAATACCCAGATCTACTACCCAGAACTGCCCTGGACAACACTACGGGCCTTCTTTATATAGGCAATTTCCACCGCCCGAGAAGGTTCTAGAAATTTAACCTTTAGAGCCGACCAAACTTAGAATTATTTTATTTTACAATTTATTACATCAAAGTCGGCTCAAAATGAGTTTTGAAACCCAAACAGAAATTTTGAAGAAAAATTATTTTCTGCCATTTCAGGTGACCCAACTTTCGAAGACCATAAGTCATCGCCCGTTGACCCGATTGGCTATTATAACCCCATTCTGAAAACGTCACGAAGCACTCTACAGGCTTGACCGATGCAAAATGCCTATCCCTCAAATTTTCAACCTCATCCGAGGCCTCTAAAGCCTTCAAAATTGAGTTCAAAATTTTTGTACCCTACTGCCAATACCGAAAATCTTCAATATTTTCAAAACTATGCCTGATCTAGCCATGAAACTTTGCTGGCAGGCTGATATGACTGAGATGAACCTCCATATGTAAAATCAGACATTCTGAGATCATAAGACCAACTTACTAAAAATAGCAAGTTTCCATAAATAGCAACTCTGCACAAGATAGCCCTTATTGAATACAAAAACAAAAATATTTTTGGGTGATGCAAGATTGCTCTTACACCCAGGATGCTCCTGCATTAGACACCCGGGGTAATTTGAGAAGTGACCCTGTGACGACTCAGGTGTGCAGAGGAAAACCAAGACAGTTAACCTCCTCCTTTGTTAGCCATGATGAATCTTCAATAGTTCATCCTTTTCATTTGACCAAATACTCTTCATATGTCATGTTCCTTGTGCTTCTGCCAACACGACTATCCAGTATGTCTTCAATCTCTTTGATATCTGAACTGGTTGCTGGAATACTCCACTGTGCTGCTGCAACCTCATCTTCAACACCTCCTTCATGATACTCTGTCAAATCTGAAATGTTAAACACTGGTGAAATATTCAGCTCAGTAGGCAATCCTACCTCATATGGATTTCCTGAATCATGCTTCTTCAGTATCTTACATGGTCCAAACTTCTTCATTTTCAGCTTGTTATATGTACCAACTGGAAACCGCTCCTTCCGCAAATGAACCATGACTTCATCCCCAACCTGAAATTTTTTATGCCTCCTTTTCTCATCTGCCTTAGTCTTATACTGTACATTCATCTTGGTAATATGCTTCCTCACCTCCTAATGGATGTTCTTCAAATGTTCTACAAAATCCTCAGCTTTAGCATGACTTATTTCTCCTTTATCTATCTTTCTCAACTCGGATGCATTTCTTGGACTACTTCCATATACAATCTGGAATGGTGATTTACCAGTGCTCCTATTGACAAAATTATTGTATGCAAATTTTGTCTGTGGTAAAATCAAATCTCATCCTATTGGCTTATCTCCAACCAAACATCTCAGCAGATTTTTCAAACTTCCATTCACCACCTCTGTCTGTCCATCAGTCTGTGGATGATGTGATGAACTGAACTTCAAATCTGTCTTCAACTTCTTACACAATGTCCGCCAAAAATATCCAACAAACTTAGTATCTCGATCTGAAACTATGGTCTTTGGCAAACCATGTAGTCTCACCACTTCTTTGAAAAATAATTCTGCTACATGAACAGCATCATTAGTCTTTTTGCAGGGAATGAAATGTGTCATCTTCGAAAATCTATCAACTACTACAAAAATTGAATCATGTCTCCGCTGTGTCCTCGGTAAATCAAGAACAAAGTCCATACTGATATCCTCCCAAAGCTTCTCTGGTACAGGTAATGGATGATACAACCCTGTATTTTTCTTCACTCCTTTCGCCATCTGACATACTCTGCAACTCTGTACAAACTTCTTCACATCTTGCTGCAATTGTGGCCAATAATAATTCTCACCAACCAAAGCAAGGGTTTTATCACGACCAAAATGGCCAGCCAAACCTCCACTATGCTTCTCCTTGATGAGATTCTCCCTCATAGAACTTTGTGAAATGCACAACTGAGTTCCTCTGAATAGCATATCATCTTGGATGATAAAATCTAGCCATTTCATCTTGTCTAGAGTAACAAGTTCTGTACAAGCTTTCCAAGCTTCACCAAAATTAGGATCTTCTGGATACAAATTCTTGAGTTCCTTGAACCCAACCACTTCAATCTGCATCTCTGTCAGCAATAGTTGCCTTTTGCTAAGAGCATCTGCAACCCTATTAGACTTTTACCTCCTGTGTTTCAAAACAAATGTATAACTCTATAAAAACTCAACCCATTTCAAATGCCTCTTATTCAATTTTCCTTGACTATTCAAATATTGTAACGCTTGATGATCAGTATACAAAATAAACTCCTTAGGAAGCAGATAATGTCTCCACTTCTTTAATGCCTGAACTATAGCATAAAATTCTTGATCATAGACAGAATATTTTCTCTTGGCATCATTTAACTTCTCACTAAAATAAGCAACAGGTTTACCTTCTTGGCTCATAACAGCTCCTATTGCAGTACCACTAGCATCACAATCTAGTTGAAACACCTTATTAAAATCTCGAAGTGCTAAAATAAGTTGTTCTGTAACTTTTTGTTTCAACAATTGAAAACTCTTTTCTGCCCCATTAGTCTACTTAAACTCTTTTCTATCCCCTCTCATTGTCTCAGTCAAGGGACCACAAATGTTGCTAAAATTTTTGATAAACTTTCTGTAAAAATTAGCTAGACCATGAAAAGATCTTACCTAAGTAGCACTCCTTGCAGTAGGCCATTCAAAGATAACCTGTACCTTCTCTGGGTCCACTTTTAAACCTTCTGCTGAAACTACAAATCCCAAATACACTAACTCTTTCTTCACAAAATTGTACTTCTTCAAATTAATCAACAATTTCTCATATCTCAACTTCTCAAATACCATACGAATATGCATCATATGTTCCTCCAATGTCTTGCTAAAAATCAAAATATCATCTAAGTAAACAATGACAAACTTATCCATAAATTCTTTCAGAACCTCGTTCATGAGCGGCATGAAAGTGCTCGGTGCATTGGTTAGCCCAAAAAGCATGACTAACCACTCATATAGTCCTTCCTTTTTCTTGAAGGTAGTCTTCCATTCATCTCCTTCTCTGATCTGAATCTGGTGATATCCACTCTTCAGATCTATCTTTGAGAAATACACAGCTCCACTCAAACAGTCCATAACATCATCCATTCGTGGCAATGGAAACCTATACTTGATTGTGATCTTATTTATTGCTCTGAAATCTGTACACATCTTCCACTCTCCATTCTTCTTTGGTGCTAATACCACTGGTACAGCACAGGGACTCAGACTCTCTCGAATCAACCCCTTCTGCAATAACTCGTGTACTTGTTTGTTCAACTCTTCACTTTTTGCTGGTGTCATTCTGTGTGCTGCCTTGTTTGGCAAACTGGCTCCTAGAATCAAATCCATCTGATGATTGATCTTCCTTACCGGTGGTAATCCATCAGGTACATTATCAGATACAATATCTTGAAACTCATTCAACAAATCTGCAACCTCTATAGGTACATCCTCTACTTCTTCTTTACCAACTTTTAGAATTAAAGCAAAACACACATGCTCATGCCTCATACCATCTAGGAATTTTTTTCCATCAACAAATATTATTTTTGCATTACCACATACTTTTTCTTCGGTCTCTTTCAATGACTTTAGCTTATGTCGCACTCCATCCTTTATCAGGGAATAGGTATTCGCACGACCATCGTGTACAGCACATCTATCAAACTGCCATGGTCTACCCAACAACATATGACATGCATCCATAGATATGATATCACATAGTACTTCATCTTGGTACCCGCTGATCTTGAACTTTACCAGGCATTGTTCACTGACCATGACCTTGTTGTCATCCTGCACCCAGGCAATCCGATATGGATGTGGGTGTTTCTGTCTCTTGAGCTTCAACTTTGTCACCATCTCTTCTGACACCAAATTGTCAGTGCTTCCACTATCGATAATCACATCACAACATTTACCCTCACACTTGCATCTAGTGCGAAACAGGCTCCTCCTTTGTTCAGGTTCATTCTCACCACTCAGCAAGACTCTTATGTTAATTAGCGTTTCTCCTCTTTCAGCATCTTCAAAATTTGATGATCTAGCATCTATATCTACATGTGCAACTCTGGCCTAGCCTTCATTTCTCCTGTCTATTTTGCCTTGGTACTGAGGACATTCAAATGCCCTATGACCTTCTCCACAGTGAAAACATGATCCACGGAAGCCTCCTCTTTCAGATCCTTGTCCTCTTCCTCTTCCTCTCTGATCTCTATTACTCTGATCCTAGAAACGATTGGAATTATTTCCTCTCTGATTCTGACTGCTACTGGCCTCATCCTTCTTTTTCAGATCTTCATTTCAGCCACCATATGACCATCCACCAGATCTTCCACCACGACCTCTTCCATTTTGTTTGCTCTCAAACTTCTTGTTCAGCTTTTCCTCTACTTTCAGGGCAAACTGGTATGCCTCCTCAATACTGTTCATTCGAACTAGATTCAACTCCTCCTGAATGCTTGGCCTTAACCCATTAAGATATCGGGCAACTTTCTCCTTATCAGCTTCTGCATGGCCCATTCTGATGAAGAGTTGATAGAACTCCTTTGTATACTCCTGAACAGATCTTCCTGCTTGCTTCAAACTTTGCATTTTATTTAATAGGTCAAGCTCATAATCAACAGAAATGAACTGTCACTTTAATTTATCCACCATTTGATCCCATCTTGTGATTTTATCTTTCCCTCTTCTATTTCACTCCAATTAAATTTCTTGCCACTAGATCTTCGCATGACCTTTCAATCTGGCCTTTGCAAATTTGACCCTATCAGGATCCTCAACATCTTCATACTCAAAATATTCCTCACATTCATTGACCCAGTCGATCAATTCCTCTAAGTTAAGATTTTTTAAAAATGTAGGAACCTCAATCTTAGGTCTTTTTCCAATCTTGGAAATCGCCCGAAAAAGTCTTTCTTCCTCCTGGTTCACAATTTCAGCTTCTCCTTCTTGATATTCTTCTTTGGCTTCATCCTCACTTTCATCTCTGACATTAAGATTCATTCCTCTGTGAATTTCTTCTTGCAATGCTTGCACTTTTCTCTGCAGCTCTCTAACCTCAGGTGTCACAGCACCAGCTCTTCTGTCACGTTCTCTTCGTGGAGGTATTTTCGCGATGCACGCTGAAACCCTAACCACGGTCCTGGTGCAAACCGTCTCACAGTCGGCAATCTGTTTACACACTCAAGAACTCCTACTCTGATACCACTTGATGAAGGGTGCTCCCCTTAATACCACAAACACATAACAAAAATAGAGAAACAACAACAATAATATGCAAGAACAGAAAAAATTGGCTTCTTATTATCTCCACAAATGTGGAATTACAAACTTTCAGAATTACAATATGCAAAGCCACATGGGCATTCCCTTACAATATTCTGTAGGACAAAGCCTCGAATCAATACCCAGATCTGCTACCCAGAACTACCCTGGACAACACTACGGACCTTCTTTATATAGGCAATTTCCACCACCCGAGAAGGTTCTAGAAATTTAGCCCTTAGGGCCGACCAAACTTAGAATTATTTTATTTTACAATTTATTACATCAAAGTCGGCTCAAAATGAGTTTTGATACCCAAACAGAAATTTTAAAGAAAAATTATTTTCTGCCATTTCAGGTGACCCAACTTTCGAAGACCATAAGTCATCGCCTGTTGACCCAATTGGCTATTATAACCCCATTCTAGAAATGTCACGGAGCACTCTACAGGCTTGACTGGTGCAAAGCGCCTATCACCCAAATTTTCAACCTTATCCGGGGCCTCTAAAGCTTTCAAAACTGAGTTTAGAATTTTTGTACCCTACTGCCAATACCGAAAATCTTCAATATCTTCAGAACTACACTTGATCTAGCCATGAAACTTTGCTGGCAGGCTGATATGACTGAGATGAACCTCTATATGTAAAATCAAACATTTCAAGATCGTAAGACCAACTTACTAAAAATAGCAAGTTTCCATAAATAGCAACTCTGCACAAGATAGCCCTTATTGAATACAAAAATAGAAATATTTTTGGGTGATGCAAGATTGCTCTTACACCCAAGATGCTTCTGCATCAAAGGTCAATTACAAAAAAAAATTAGTCTTCATTTGTTTATATTTGTGTACTACATGAAGTTAATTGGCAGATCATTTAGAAAATGGTGTTGTTTATACTACTATGGTCCGAATGAAGAATTTCTAGCTTTATATCAATTGTGCATTCATTCATTAAGGAACCATTCATAAGTGAAAGAAAAATTTTGAACGAAGAAGATAGTTGAACTCCATTACTAACAAGCTCATGTTATGTTTTCAACAATGAAGGAGGGAGACAAAGGGGGGAGAAAGATGAAAATAAATTGGAGAGAGAGAGAGAGAGAGAGAGAGAGAGAGAGAGAGAGGTGGGTAAAGATAAATATAGAGCTAGAGAACAAGGGGACAAATAAAAGGAAAGCTATAGATGAATAGAGAGAAATAAAGGTAGAGATAGGGAGACCGAGAAAGAAAAGAAGAGAGGGATATATGAGGGCCAATTTGTAAGTGAGTTATAATGATGTTGAAATAGGTTGACACCTCGTATGGTGGTTATGTCTTTGGTGAATTTTGAGCCAACGGTAATAATTCTAACAGAATATTGAAGTATTTGAAGTTGACATGCATTACCCTTTTTTCCATACTTTCAAGATAGAATAAACTGAAAAGGGAGGAAGCTACTTGGTAATTGGATAAGATACCATGTCATTTTTCATTGAATATGTATGATGTCGTAATGTATTTATTGGTTTGACTTCACTGCAATTGGTCTATTGCATCTTCTTGCTCACTTGTTTTATTTATACTTGTCTCTCACCTTTGAATGTCTTAAATGTTATTCCTCATTTTATTATTTTAATAATATAATATAAATATAATTAATTATGTATACTAAATATTCTTCATTTGTTTTTCTAAAAACAATGATATTAAAATCTAATTAAACTCAAAATATTAAATAAATAAAACATATATAATCAAGCTAGTTCTTTCCATGTACTAAAAGTAACCTTTTGAAACTGGGCTAAAAACAAAATGAAGAACTTTTTTTTATGTATAAAGATTAGTGAAAATGTATGATGGTGATGGTGAATGATTTTCTAGCCTTTAAACTATCACCATATTATCAAAAGTTCAAACACTATAAAATGTGAAAGCAATATACCTATATGTATTTAATCTTCTTCCTTTCTCATTATACCTATTTGTGTTTAATCTTCTTCCTAAAAATGTATTGGTATGTCAAACACATCAAATGAATTAATTCTAGTGTCGAACATAAATACGATAAGAAAAAGCTATTGAAGAAAGATGACAAGAAAAAATAACACATATTTTTGCAACAATAGTTATTAGACTCCCTACCTGAGGCCTCTCTCTATCTAGGTACCTAGCTCCTATGTAAGAATGTTGCCTCGGCTAAATAGAAACTTCCCTCTGAACCCCCTTCAACCTTGTAGATTAAAATTGCTTACAATTGGAACTTGTTGGTCGACTTCACTAAGTTCGACAACTCTAGGTTGATAGCCCAGAATGCTACTCTTTGGGTTGCCCCGCCCGTTGGCTGGATCAAATTGAACTTTGGTGGGGCGATGAACAATCTTGCCCTGGGTGGGGGTGGAGTGTTGTGGGACCACAATGGTTCTTTCTTTTTGGCTTATGCTTGGCCGCTTAGAAATAGTATAGTTAACCAAGCTGAAGGCATGACTCTTCTATAGGGTATAAAATTTGTCATCTCTAAGAATATCAGGTTGTTGATGATCAAGGGAGACTCCAAAGTTATTGTGGAGGTTGTTAACTGAAGGTAGAATGCAAGGTCGCAGGTGAACACCATCATAATGGAAATTTAGAAGCTTCTTAACAACATTTAGAACACTATCATTTCCCATATCTACTAGGAAGGTAACTTTGTGGCTGATTCTGTGGCTGGTATTGGGCTCAATCAAACTAGGGTGCTCAGTTGGGAGAAGATTAGTGCACTACCAAAGGAGACCCAACAACTAATCGAGTGGGAAAAACATGACACTAATAATGTTTAAAATGGGTCGCATTGCTGATAGAATTGTTGAGGGCCCCACCAAGCTTCTATGTTGGCTTAATGTGATGATAATAATCGTTATGACTATGTATGCACAAAATTTAATAAAGGTTCATAATTTCCCTTTGAGAGATTACGTGTGGAAAGGAGGTTGTTCGCATAAGCATGTCATTTTGACTACCAAGGACATTAATTGCTTAACTTCTAATTATTACGCCTGGAGATCCGTTGTATTTCATTGTACGGGGCTCGTTTCCCTAAAGACCACCCATCTTGTGCCCTTTATGAGAAAAATTGGCACTAGACAGTTAATTCAAAAAGCCATGTTTTATGCCCTAGCATGCAAAGCTCAGCTCTATAATTTTCAGAAGGTGTTTGTTGTGGAAAGATGTCTGATTGAGATGGGTCGAAAAACATTGCTCATTAAACATGACAAAATCAAAGAGGAGTTCACTTCTGACCCTCTGGTTATTCACTACTACAAAGATAGTGGCATTTGGAGTTTTATGGAAAGAATGAAAGGCAGCCATGATGAACAAATTTCTAAGCAATTTGTGTCATCATGGAACAACAAAAAGGTGTCTGTCGGGGGTATCCACTTTCAAATCAACGAAGAAGTCATTGGAAAAGTGACGGGGCTCTCGACGGAGGGAAGGAAATATCGGAAGACCAGTCGAACACTAGACGTGACCAGTCTCAACTAATTTTTTAGGCCTGGAGAAAATCTTATTAAAAATTCTGGGGCTTTCAACAATGAGTTGCTTCCCAATTTCAGGCCTAAGGTTTGTCATATTATCATGAAGTATTTCACTTTAAAGGGAAAATTTACTGTCTTTTACTACTATCATCTATCGCTCTTTAATTATATTAGAAATAGAGACCTTATTTCCATCTCGTTCTACCTCCTCCACTCGTTGGAAAGCAACATCCTGGGCATTAAAGAGAACAAAAACCTTGAGAAGCTGATTCCCATCCTGGACCAAGGTCTTTTACTCTATATGTTCAAGTTCCACAAAGCCATTTACCACCCACCTCAACCTCCCCTAATTATCATGGATATCACCTTGGACATTAGTCGTTCAAGAACTAATAACCCCTCTCAATCCCCCTCCCAGTTCATCCAGGAGACTAACCTTATTCCTCATGATGGCAAGGACTGCAAGAGGTGTGTGTAGAACCCCTTCAAAAGGTCAGAGGAATTAGAGGATTCCCATGTTTCTGATTCCCTGGAACCAAAAGATAAGACGGTGGATGATAGCACCCCTGAAGCTGAGAAGAGGCTTAAGAAATCAATAAACATGGGCACTCAGGTGGGGTTAGAGGTTGAAATGGATGGTACCGTTTCATGCTCCAATAGAATTGCTAAAGAAAAATGTAAAAGATGACTCAAGGAAATGGCCTCTAAGTAAAGGATGATTTCGAAGGATATGGATACCTCTGGCTCCTCTTGGTTGATTAAGGGCTCCTCGGTTGAGCATTTGACCTCCCATAGGTCTAACAATGTTCCTCCTTTGAATCCTCTGCCCATGTCAAATGAAATCCCTCGCACCACTACCCCAACCCCACCCTCTCCCCACACATAGTAGGTCAACTCCTCCCACACTAAGCATGCTACCATGGTTGTGGCTAGGAATAGTAGGTTCAAAGGATCCCTCAAGAAGAAATTCAGTGAGCTGGAAAATGTGATGCTAGGTCTCAAGAAGGATATGAAGGAAATCAAGGCCCGCATCGCTGACTCTAATACATTTTCCCTTAAAGTGGTGCATGCATTGTTGATAACTCTATGTAATGTGCAAGAGAAGATTGCTAGTGGTAAGCTGGAAGTTGATGAGGACAAAAGGGACATCTTCCTATTTCTGCAGGACGAATGAGCAGCCACCTTGATGTCCAAGCAGTTGGGTGAGAGGACCTAAGTTTTGCTAGTGCCATGGTGATCTTGCCTTGTTCCGGGCCCTTGAGTCCCAGGTTTTATTTTGTGTTTTTCTATTATATGGTTAAGTACTTAAGACTTTGGTTTAGCCCTGCAAGGAAGTTTATTGTTACTATGTTCAAGGCTGTTTGGTTAAACTACAACACTGGTTCGTTCTTTTTCTTAAGGATTTTTAAGGTTTTTTTTTTATAGAGGTAGACTAGACACTGTTACTCTGTTGATTATCTGTTGTGAAGCTAGAGTTGTTAATGTGCTCTTAGTCTTCCATGTTCCATGGGCCAGCACCCTCTTGCTGCTTCTTCTATCAAAAACAATAATTATTGGACCCTTAAATATATTCACCCACTATTTATGACATTAATTTCATTTGATAGGAAAGTGGGATTGTAAATCATGATTTATTGAAAATGCTTATTTGTAAGAGAATTGAGACACTAGTTTTTAAATTTATTTAAAAAAATTATAAATATAATACAATTGTACTATATTTTTAATTTAATTATAAATTTAAAAAAATGATCTTTCAAGGGTAAATTTAATTAGATGCATAGCCATTTCGAAATTGAAATTTTTTTTTTATTTTCATTGTAATGAGTTGACCTAATATTTGGCTCTTCTACATAATAGTCTTCTAACTTTGTGTAACATGAAATCCTTTGACAAATGACAAATAACTAAATCTTTTAAACAAATTTTTCCAATTTTAATAAAATTGACTTACCCCAACTGTCTCTATCCATTTGTGGGAGTTGTGTCACATTGTTTACCTAAACTTTAAAGCTTGGAAGCTTCCACTTACATCCCTTCCACTACCTATAATTTTCTGTCTCTATTTGTGAAATCCCCCCTATTCTCTGAATCACACTAAGAGCTTCAGAGTATTGATTTTCTTCAAAGAAACATTGGCTCCCATTTGCGAGATTAGATCCTCTTTTACCTTAGTGCTTCCATGGTTGTTATAGCTATTTGTCTTTAGTGCCCATCTATTTTAATAATCATAATTTTGTCCAATTCATTACATCAATCATGGCTTGAAGTTAGCTGTTGTCTTGCATGAAAAATATGCTAGTTTAAAAATGTCTTCCTTTCAAGGAGTTCCATTATCTTATATTGAATAGAAGCGGCGATGATTCATACAATTTTTGTAGTCTTGGGTGGAGTGAAAAATCTACAGTGGAATTTGATAGGCTATTTATGTGAGATTTGCTCCCTGAAAAATTATTTTTATGTCGAAAAATTGTCAGCCCCTCCACCTATATTTTTTTTATGATCATGCAGATATTTTTAGCTCAATACTATCCTCTTACATGGTTTTTCCACTTTTATTCCTATTTTTTTTCGCTTATCCTTATCCCTTCTTTTTACCTTTATTTCATGCATTTCTATTTTTTGTTATAATTTATGAGCATTTATAAATAAATTTAGTAATTTTTATTAATTTAAATAATATAATTTTTATTAGGTATAATTTATTTTATTTATATTATTTTTTGTTTCAAATTTCTTATGCACATCCCTCTTTTTTCCCCTTAAGTTATCTCTTCTTTTTTGCCCTTATTTCATGTATTTTTTAGATTTTAGTAAAATTTCTCAACATTTATAAATAAATTTAGTTATTTTAGTTAATTTTAATATTACATTTTTATTGAGTATAATTTATATTAATTTTGATATATTTTTTGTTTTAGATTACTTATGTACAACATTAGTGATATATTTTGTGTGTTTTACAAACTAATTTTACACTTTGAAAAATCAAATCTCGTATCAGCTCACTATTGCATGCACAAAAGTATGTGACTACTAGTTTTAATAGTTTTTAATTGAATCAACTAGTGCACAACCTATGTGTTAGCTCACAATACGCAAATGATTAAATCATAATTTCAAAGATGAAAATGTTAAACAGCTCTAAATATTTGTAGTCTTGCATTTGACTCACAAAATATGCACCATTGATTCCAAAAATCAACTCACCTTTTTCAAATAAGAACACCTTTCGCGTAGAGGAGGAATGAAATGAATAGATGTAACTTGTAGAGAAAATAAATCAGACACTATTAGTTGGAATAATCTGGCTAAAGAGTGTCGGGTTGGAACAAGTGGATCTTGTTTTCATTAAAAGACGTGGATGATTTCAAACCTCTTGGCCAACATTGGGACATGAAAGGATCACAGTAATTTTTATAGCTAATTTAATGCATCCTAAGACCTTAAATAATACATTGGATTTTGACAACTTTCTAATTGTTTTTGTATGCAACATAACTGTTTGTAACTATTATTCTTACTTATAAATAGTTATAAAGAATACCACAGAATTTGTTATGTCCACAAGGATCTAACTTGATGAATATTAATCCATATTTCTTTATTAACTACTTCTAGTATAAAAAATTAAAATTTATCCTACCAATCTTTGCCTTGACACCTAGTTTTACATTAACCTAAGTATGACATTTACGACTTTAAAAATAATATTTTTATAATAGTGGGAATTTTATTTAACTATGTCCTATTCAAGTCTATAAATGTGTAATCACTTGGCATCCATAGTGCACACTACTACACACAATTTATTATCACTTGGCATCGGTAGTGCTGACTACTTCATGCACAATGACCATTTGTATCCTTGTATTTTCTCTTTCCTCTATACCACTCTCACCCTACTACTTCTTTGATGCGGTGCCCTCATAGATTTAGGTAATATTGAGCTATCATGATTTCTCCTTGCAATTTGCAGTCAATGATAATCATTAATAATTTTTTCTCAACTAATACTCTCTTTTCTGCATTATTGGATGTATAATATTGAAGGTTTCATTTCCATGATGTCTTTCACTTTATACATTTAAATAATTACAAAGATTGTGAACTATTTAGAAAATTGTATTTTTTTTCATCATGACATCCCTGTTTATATTAATGAAATTTTATCAGTATTCAAATATATTGCACATTGTTTAATTACAATGAATTCTTTCACTTTATAAATACTAGTTGTAAAGTCTACAAATAGTAGATATAAATTATTTTTTATTTACTTTTTGCTTGTTTATATGACAATTTTGATGTATAATATTAGTAATCTCTCTCTCTCTCTCTCTCTCTCTCTCTCTCTCTCTCTCTCTCTCTCTCTCTCTCTCTCTCTCTCATTTGGCATTGAATATTTATTGCATTTATACAAATTTCCTAGATATGCTCAAGTTGTAACACTCGTGTTATGAAGTAAAATGACTCAAATAATGGTGGTTTTCTCCTTTCTTTTATGACATTGAAAACATGAGAATGTTATAATGTACTTGAATCACAACACATTCATATTATCATGCAATCGTGACTCTAGACATGGTAGGTATCAATCCTTAAGGTTATCACTAAAAACCATCACATGGTCAAGTTATAACATGAGTGCATTATGATTTTTTAACACGATTCCTTTATTTCAAGCAACAATAAATATTTTTAACCAATATTTAAGCTAACAATTTTGTACTCGAGTTTTTCTTCTTTTGGAAAATAAGCATATTTCAAAGCCAAATTTAGCACATCACATTAAGTTGATGAACTGTTACCTCTCCGAACTCAAAACTAGAATTTTAGGATGACACCAAATGCATGAACTATTGCTTCTTTTAGTTAAGAAATGTTATTAATGCCAAATTCACATTGGGCACAATCACAACTTTGTCCCAAATGAATCACAAGCCTCTTTTGACTTGAACTACAATGTCACTAGATTGATGTAAGATATAAACCTAGCATTGTTCCGAAAGAATATTGGATCTTTGCAACTACTGACTAATTTTTTTAAAAGAATTTTGTTCCCCTTCAACTTAGAGCTAAAATTCTATCAATTTTCTTAGATAAAATCTCATATCTCATTCCAAAAGATATCAGGTTTTAGAATTCAACAAGATTTAATTCCTAATAATTTGAAGATAAATTATTTATTGTCACAAAATAATTTAATTTTTCTATGATTTAATAAAATCTGTACAACATCGATAAATATAGACAAGAGAAAAACCCTTTTGTCCGAGGATAATTCATTTTGTAAAATATTCATAGCCTCACCATATTATATTCCGGGCATGAAGATACCTTATTTTGTTTGATGCATCTCTATCATCTTACGCCTGACCCAGCTCAATTAATACAGGTCAATAGAGAGAACCAGCAATTGGACTACTTTAATAGTGACAATTCCGTGTATCTTATCTCATAATGGAGAAGGCAAGAGCTATGAGTTCATTACGCTCTTTCATTATCCAGTAAAATGGTCGTCTACAAACGGAAAATGATGTTTTGAAGGAGACTTCAGATCAACCCCACTTTAAAAAGCATAAAATATATTAATTTTTTTTCCCTATTAAATAGACCATTGCATACTTTTCAAATGTGTTTGTTTAATAATTTTAGTAGTTGTGAAGTGGTTACTTCGACGTCGACTCCCCACTAATGTACAGGTTAGTAATTTTGCCAGTTGTTTCTTTCCTTTCAAATGCTAGTTTAATTGATAAGATATTCACGTATGGAACCTGATTTATTAATCGATAAGACTTTAATCTGATCTCTAGATTGTCTAGTTCCATGGACAAAACGATTCTTCTCAAGTGATGTAATGCACACGTTGCCGTATTGATTAAAGATGTTACGTTTTTAGAGAGCAAGTGGGACACTGAAATTTGACTTACAGTGGATATTCAGTGTAAGAGGAATGTCCCTGAGCAGTGATATTGTTAGAGAAATCTTAAAGAGAGTGGATGGCATCACTCTTGCAAGTGCAGAATGTTGTAGCTCTGATATTAGGTCAGTTGTTAAGGAAGAGGGGTTATGGGAGGGTGCTTGCTCTTCACTTTGGCCTTCCACTAAAAACAACGAGGTTAAGCGATTGATTTATTCCTTGGGTGGGTTCAACAAGTTTTATGCAGATTGTTTTCCACTCATCAATATTTCGAAGAAAGATTGTCAAGAATTTTTCAATCCTTTGGATGAAGATGATGACGGCGAGGAGATGGATGACGAAGTTTCTCTCTCCGATTTTGTCTATGTTGTAGACATTCATTACAACAATGAATCAATTTATTCTAAAGTTGTCTTGAAAATTCCAGCTGAAGATGATATCATAGATCGCAGGTCATCCACAATATTTCCACTGGCGATAGATCTTCCTTGTGGTTCTGATGGCAATCTCGTTTCAATTTCAACTAATGGGGATAAAGATGTAGAGGGAACCATATTTTCGGCTAATCTGAGGCTTAGTTGGGTTCTCATCAACAGAAGAACAAAGCATTCTGTAAATCTTTCAAGCTGGAGGCCTCTGGAAGTACAAAAGCATAATTGGGGATCTAAAAATGATTTTACAGTTAGGTTTGGATCCATTCTGCCTGCTCATGGTACTTTGCCTTTAAAGTTAGCTGCATGTAATATTGTAGTTAAAGGCACAGTTGGTGTGGGTAAAGAGAGTAACGATTTGCAGATAAGTGGGGTTAGTCTCCAACTGGAGGACATGATGGGTTGTCAATTGAATGCAAGAGATGGTCTTTTAGTTTTACAGAGAGCAGTCAAGTGGGTTAAGAGGAGTAAGAACCATGAACGAGTCATACAGAGCTGTTATGATGTTTTGGAATTACAGAACCATTTGATGGAGGAAAATCTGGAAGGTAAATGTCACTTGGATCCCCTTTGCATACTATTTTCAGTTGGCTTAGCAATCATGTCTTGGTACAATTTTTTCAAGACATAACTGAGATAAGGAGCGGCTAAAATTCATGGTTGTACCCTATTTAATGCATAGAATGCAATCAAGAATCTCCAACTGGGTATCCTCTACTGCGGATATTTTCAGAGAGTTTCAGAAATTTTAGTTGAAGTGTAATACCAAAATATAGATGATATATAATTTTTTATTTTTTTATTTTTTCATTCCTTGTAAGTTTTGAACGGAGTAACCACGATCAAAATTTTACAGGGTGACCGTCAAATTTAGAAACAAATTTACTATCAAAATTAAAGTGCTGACATATCCTTAAGGTTCATTGTAATATATTGTATGTTTTTGAAACATGTAAAACTAAAGTAGCAAAATGATCAGATGCATTGATTACGTGTCAAACTTTGAGAATAATTATAGAGATTTCAAGCATTCAATTTTTATTTTATTTTTTCTGTATCAATAAGTAAGATAAGATGCAAAATTATATAAGAGGAAAAGTAGGGAGATTTAGAGCACTAAATCTTTTTTTTTTATATAAATTATGAATTATGTAATGTTAGAAGATATAATTTGTGAGTATTTGATTTATAGTGTCAATATAATTACAAAATATGTTTGAAAATGTATAAACACAAATACTTAAAGAGGCTGGTTGTATTGAAGTCATTCGATGTTGGTTACGAAGATGTCTTATTTGTTAAAGTTAACCTCCAAGCATTTCTTGGAAGATAATGATTGTATTATTTAGGGCATCTAATATTTATGGTCACATCACATAAGGATTTATTTTACTTGAGTTGCGACATTCTTATCCATAAGTGAAGATCTGGTAATTGCCCATGGTCTTTATGCATAGGATCATAATATTCCCTTGTAGTGAGCATCCTATACATTGGCATGGGATGCAACTCCATTAACCCTAATGAATCAATCAAAACATGGGTGCCCCAAATTTGCATACTTTTTCTCAAGACGGGCCATAAAATCCATGGTGGGGGACTTATGACGCATAGATAAAATAAACCTTGTTATGTGGCTAGTGGCACTGGGGCTAGGTTTTTTTCTACAAAATAGAAACACCATTATATCTTGACTGTAGAATATGGTAAATCCAGAAAATTCATTTGATTTAAATAGAGGAAAAAATAAAATTGTATAGAAGTCCCATGTGAAAAATATAGAAGGATTTCTTACTCAATTTAACTATATACATTCACTAAAACATGGCATGACTGGTGAAAAATTAAGTAGATTACAGAGAAATATAGATATACCTAAACATAATTAACTACTCTATGGTTTAATTTTGGAGCATACATTACATTTTCAAGAAATTTTCATTCATTTCAACCTCTCAAATTCAAAAATTAAATAGTAAGCCCTACGATGTTTATAGATAATTATTTAGAATTATTTTGATATACTCTATGTTAGTGAACAGTTTTTTCCTTTCTTGAAATTTATCTAAAGTCCCTTTTTATAACATGAAAGGAGAAGATAAGGCACAACACTAACAACTGAGTTTCTTTAATAGTAGACTCTCTGCAAATTTTTAAGGTGCAGCTTCCTTCCTAGTAGATTTTCAATATGATCTTATTCAATAAAGAATGGAAACATGTGTGCTTTTAACCAGAAAACACATAAGGCAAAACATTCATTTCATCAAAATGAAAAGAATGTAAGGATTTATAAGAAACATTCACTTCTGATACTATCTAAAAATTTAATACATAAAACTAAAACTTTTGCTCTAATTAGATCTCTGTTACTCCAAGTGCAAAATCACCTCATATCATAGTTAAGCTTCATTCGATATAACTCATTTCCATAGGGAAACAAACTATATATTGATAAAAAATAGTATTGATCACTTCAAAAGCTTAAACATATGTATAACACCATAGGATACTATATAAATTCAATCATATCAGTTTTCAAAAAAGCCTAAAGAATAGACTTTTGAAAATAGTTTCCAAAATCTCATAGAGCTGACCCGAAATAAGTCTTGAGTTTTCAAATACATAGCCAATTATTTCTGGGAACTAAGGTGTCGAGACTGACAGCAGTTGAGACACTTTCCAATGTTCAAATATTGCAATGAACATGGAAATTACCTTCTGATGTGGTAGGCCAAGGTAGTTAATCCTCTATTTCCACACCTCTTTATCCTTTTTAACTAGAGCTACTTTCTCATGATGCATCTCCAGGTGTTTCTGTTGAAGCAAGAGCATTAACTCTATGTGTGCGACTTTAGAAAAGTCTTGTACAGTTAGTGCTTTCATCTCCTAAAGCTCATCAAACTGGACTTTAATACTTTTAATCACTTGCTCACCTAATCTAATTGATTCTTCTTTGGCTTCGGAACATTGTTTATTTACCTAGTCCATGTCATTCGAGATGATGCCTTTAATTATCCCCAATCCTTTTAGGAGATCCTTAACTTTAGAAATTCCCTATTCCAAGTCCTCATTCCTCCAATCGATGCATTATTTTAAAACATATAATTTTTTATCATCTAACTGCGGGACTGGCTTTTCTGCAAGAAACTTTTGTAGACCATACTCCTGAATTTCTTCCATCCACTAGAGTTCCTTCATCCAGTTAGCCCTTTTTTCTTCCCATTCATTAATATTTGCCTCAACCTTCTTTATTAGGTTGCTAGCTTCAATTGGAGATTCATTTAAGCAGGTTAATTGCTTGACAACTTTAGATTTTACATGTTCAACCCAGTCTACAAATGTTCTGATGATAACCTTATTCCTTTGGATCTAATCTGGAAACCTCTGGTTATCTGGAGATTTGATGTCAATAGAAGCTGGCATCTCACTTAACGAAAAGGGTTTTGGATGCTGAATGGTGTGACTATATTGAGCCATGCTTTTCATCACTTCTTTCATCTCCTATTTATCTTTTGCATCTTTCCAGACCCTATTAGAAATTTTCTTGTTTGATATCAAATATTTTCATATCTGTGGCTCTACTATCTCTTCCTAGATCAA
Organism: Chamaecyparis obtusa; assembly: GCA_027943335.1. Lineage (NCBI taxonomy): Eukaryota > Viridiplantae > Streptophyta > Pinopsida > Cupressales > Cupressaceae > Chamaecyparis > Chamaecyparis obtusa. The sequence continues at coordinate 35,914 of BSBK01012404.1, forward strand.
CTTTAGACACTTGAAAATCCTGAGTAGAAACTTCCCCATCTCCTTTATCACTCATTGGTTTTGCAATTTCTACCACCCAACGGCCAGTGTTTTCATCAAACTCGATTCTAGACTCAATCTTTGGTTTCTTAGCCTTTGGAGTCTTACCCAGACACTTACTCACCACGTCCTCAATGCGAAAGGATAGAAGAATGATAATTCTCCTTTTAGCAACAAAATTTTCCAACCATTGTGGGGCTGCAATGGATTTCTTCTGTGTATCATAGTTTCTCAGGAGGGCAAGAGAATCCTTTGGAGAATTTTTAGGAACATCGTGCATCTGCTAGCTATCTAACATGTTAGGAAAACAAGAGTCTACAACTATATTTTCTTTTGGTTCTTCTTCGGAAGGATCCAAATCTACAACAACACTGGGAATCACCTCTGTCTATTTAACCTTGTTCTTTATTTTGGAGCTTGATTGGGTGACCCGTGCAGTAGGTTTAGCTTGAAGTTGAACTTGAACCTAAACTTCAAGGCTAGCTGGTTCAACTTCAAGTTCAATATTACTTGCAAGAGATTTATCAATAACTATGTTACTTAAAATAGAAGCCTTTCTTGATGAGTTTCTCTTCCTTGGTTTCACTTTCTTTTTAGAAGACTGAGAAGTAATTTTAGGGGCCTTCTTTTCAAATAGCCAAGTCTATGTTCTCTTGATCACATTAGCCATTCTCATTTGTAGGTCATCTTCTTTCAGTTTTGTCCAATCCAATTTTGGAATAAGAAGAGCTTCAACTCTTTCAAGGAATTGGGAATCAAGCACATCAACTTATTTATCTTCTTCAACCCCATTTGTATCTAAATCCAATCTGAAGGTGATAAGTTGTCTTAGAGTCAATCTGGACCATAGCCTCTTTCTAACTTCAAGTTCATCTGAATAGTTATCCTAGAAATCTTCCAGTTCGGGAATGTGCATAAATGTGATAGGAACATTGAGGTTCATTTTAACGAAACCCTTGTAATCAAAATTAGGTCTAGAAGTGTAAGATTTCAAACTTATAGAAAACAACTCTCCTTCCATTGTGAGAGCATCCTGAAAAATTTTACACCTATAATGTCCTAGCTCAATAGGAAACAAAATGCCAGAAGACTTTTTAGGACTACCAGATTTTCGCTCAACAATGACCAGCTGCCTGTAAATCTCCATCAAAAATACATTATCCAAGAAAATTTTGGGAAATCTTAGAGGTTCTCCATCAAAAGCCCCAATTCTAAGATATGTGAATCTAGGAAACTGGATAAAATGATGTCCATATACATTTACTACTTGTTTTTCTTCCTCAGATAGTCTGCTATTATCTTTTCCGCATAATTCAAAAACTAACTTAGCTGAAAACATATCATTAACCATTTTGAATTGATTAGGAAACCTCTCAATCTGCAAGCATGTAAAATAGTCATAAATCTTCATATCATTAGTCCATATTTCATGAGTAAGACCCTCCCAATTTCTACAATAGGCAAGAATGTAAATGAAATAGGATGATGTGTAGAAAGGCGTCAGGTTGGTCACAATCAGAAGTTCCCAGTGAAGACTTTCTGCAATTGAATGAATAAATTTCTCCCCTTCCAAAATCTTCTGAATAAAATAGTACATCCAGTCCTCCCAGTGGAAGGCATGTCATGCCTCCCAGTGGAAGGTATGTGGATTTCCCTTCACTTTGTTTAAAAAGAATATGATATCTACAATTTCCTTATGGAAATACTCAATTGTTAGGGGTTTGGGTAACCTTGATCCTCCTTTCTCTAGTTTCACCAACCATACTTGAGCTATCAAGGAACTATATCTCTTCTTATCCTCTTCAAACATGCGAGCCACTTATGCATAGGTCTAGGGCTCATAAGGTTGTTTGTCTGGGATTCTTAAAGATACCATCAGTGTTTCCTAGCTTATTTTAACTGGAACTTCTTCTGAAGGATCTTTGAGGCATCTATTCTTGGCATCATATCTATTGGCACATTCTAACACAAGCTCAAGGAAATCTAAGGTTGGAGGAAAAGCCTCAGCCTCCATTAACCCACTTCCTGCTAGTTTTTTAGAGAAAGAACCTTCACATGCATTGTTGACCCTACTACATAACTCTCGTAAATTCACATTGACCAAAAATGTATCATAGATATCTGGGAGAGATATCAACAAACGAGTTCTACTTTCATCTTTCAGAAGTTTAGGACAAAACAGAGGCATCTTAATAAGGACAAAAGAGAAATTTCACAATATAGTAACAACCTTCTTCAACAAACTGAAATCTGAAAGGAAGAAGATGACTTACCAGTTGTCTACATACCAATTTTCTATGATTTTCTTACCACAAACTTTGCCACTTCCTTTCTCCTCAAGCAAATGACAATCAAAATGCTTAGTAGTCTTTAATTTATTAACATGGCTGATAAGAATCTTGAATAAATCTTCCCAGGATGGTTATAATAAATACATTTATGGAGAAATGATTGATATGACATATTAAGTCTTTCCTCATTTAATTTCAAGTTAAATCGGCACAAGTTTCTTGATTCCCCAAAACATCTTCTGATTACCACACTCATTGCAATAATGACTCTCCTTTTCATCATGTCGCCAACTGTCACATCCACAATTTACCTTCATGTATTGTCCCGTCAAATTTAGTAACTCTGTATGGAAACTTCCCATAATTGATTTGATACCTGCATTTCTTGGAAAGGTAACTTTCCACAGGGTGAAAGAATAAACCTGTTGAATATTCCATGTATTGGGAATTGCACTTTGAACTTGAACTTGAACTTGGCAAAGTTCAAAGTTTAGGTTTGACTTCACAAAGACTAACATACTGACCAAAGGAACCGACAGACAGTGACACTTTATAACTATTAATGGCTCATGAACTTGAACTTAAACCTAGCGAAGTTAAATTTTGGCTTCAACTTAGGACTTTCATTAATCTTTAATTAGAACCGAGAGTAAGAAAAATTTGAGGGTAACAACTAGCTCTCACTAGGGACCGAGAATCTTTAGGACCAAGAATGAACCGGGAATCTCTGGTTTCAAAAGATAGGTTTCAACTTATTTAAACTAGGACAAATTTCCCCAACAAAATTTTCTAATCCTACAGACGCAACCCAAAAACTTATATACAAGAAAGAAATGAAACTTACAACTGATAAAGCTTGAGATCCTACCTATTATAGGATAGGGGTAGTTTGTCTCCATCAACATACTTCAATTTAAATGCATTCGGACCCAAATCCTAATAAATCTTGAAAGAACCCTTGCAGAGAGACTCAAATTTTCCATGTGCCTCACATGGTTCCTGACGCTTATCCCGGAGTAAGACTTTATCTCCCTCCATAAATCTAAATGATCTAGTGCAGTGATCAAATATTTCTTTCACTTTCAGTTGATGACTAGTTATGTGGTCCACCAATTCCACTCTTTCTTCTTCAATTTTTGATAAATACATTATCCTCTTTTCCAAAGAATCCTAGAAAATTTCATTCTCGATGCATCTCTGCAACTTAGCGGAAGCTAACTCCAGCAAAGGAGATAACTATGCCTCAAATCTAAATACCATCTCAAAAGGTGACATTCTGATAGCCCATTTTGGGGAAGTTCCATCTGCCCACAATGCTTTGTATAGCTTCTTTTGCCAATCCTTTCCTTTCACTTCTACTAGCTTTTTCATGATATTAATCAGGTTCTTATTTGTGGATTCTGCTTGACCATTTCCCTGCGGGAAATAATCTAAAGAGTGAGGCAAATTTATCCCAAGGTCATAGAAAAATAGCTGAATTTCTCGAGATGAAAATTTTTGAGCATTGTTGACCACTATTTTGAGTGGAACTCCAAATCTTGTAACAATGTTCTCCATTAGGAATTTGCAAACTACCTTAGAGGTGGTCACTTTAAATGGTATGGCCTCAACCCATTTGGTGAAGTAATTTGCAGTTGTAAGGATATGAGTGTTCCTTCCACTTGAGGTTGGGTTAATTGGGCCAATGAAATAAAGTCCCCATTGTTGAAAAGGCTCTTCAACAACTATAGGCCTCAAAGGTAAAGTAGCTAACTAGGGCTTCCCTAAGAAGTGTTTGCATTTCTCACAATTCATTACCCACTTGTATGCGTCTCTGAACATCCCGAGCCAATAATAATAGTTTCTTAAGATCTTAAAAGTTGTCACAAATGATGAGTAGTGTCCTCCATGGTCTTCATTGTGAAATGCTTGCAATAGCTTTTTTTGTTGATCTTTATCAATACACCGCAAGAACATCCCATCCAATCCTTTCTTGTATAAAACATTATCCACAATTACATATTTTTTTGCTTTTAGCCATAAATTCCTCTTTTGTTTAGTTGATTGATGATTTGGGGCCTCTCCATGAGTCAAAAAGAATGCTACATCTAAGAACCATGAATCATTTGTTCTGATAAACAGACAATTGAGCAAACCCTAGTCTTCTTTATTTTCGGCCATCAACTTGCACAGACCCTGACCTCTTACTAGCTTTGTGGGTTTGATCTCTAAATTGAACTACTAGACCTTTGCCACCCAAGTAGCTCTGTTATTAACGGCTACTTCTTGCTGAGTAAGGATACTTTTAACGGCAGAATTTGGAACAAAGACTATAGAATGTGAATGAAGAATGTAATATTGAAATTGTTTAACTTCCTTTACCACCACAAATGCCTACTTTTCAATTTGGGAATAGCGCAACTCATGTTTCTTAAGTGGTATACTTATGAAGGAAATAGGCACCTCTTCATATTTTTCATTCTTCTGCAACAATACCCTGGACATTGTATGTTCTGACGCATAACAATAAATTAAAAAATCCTTCTTAAATTCTGGGTATATTAATGTTGGATCATGAGCTATAGCTTCTTTTAGTTTTTCAAAATATTTGATAGCTAGTTCATCCCATTTGAAATTATGTTTTTCACTTAACTGATCAACCATTGGTTTTGACGTCTCAGCAAAATCAGGAACAAACTTTCTCAAGAAATTAACCTCACCAAAGAAATATTTTATCCCCTTTTGATTGACATGAAAACACAATTGTTGGATAGCTCTTACCATTTATGGATCAATCTTAATGCCTTCCTTTGAAACTAAATGGCCCAGCAACTTTCCTTTTGTCACATAGAAAATTGACTTCTTTGGGTTTAAAGAAATGCCATGATCCCTACATCTCTGCAAAACTTCCTTTAGATCTCTTAGATACTTCTTACATCTTCTAGAGAAGACTGTCATATCATCTAAATAAATAGTAATGGTTTTATATATCAAGTGTCAAAAAGTAGAGTTCATAGCCCTCTGAAATGTGGCTCTGGCATTAACCAGTCCAAAAGGTATTCTTCTATAAGAAAACATGCCCCATGGCGTGGTAAAAGTTGTCTTATGTTGATCTTCATCTGCAACACTGATCTAGTTGTATCCCAAGAAGCCATCAAGCAATGACATCATCTTCAATCCAGCCATAGTCCAAAGAATTTGATCCATCATAGGAAAAGCAAGTTTATCTTTAACGCTTGACTGGTTGAGGTTCCTAAAATCCACACAAATCCTTATCTTTCCATTCCATTTCCACATAGGAACTATGTTAGCTACCCACGTAGAGTGGTGGATAGGGAAGATAATATCTACCTGAATCATTTTATCAATCTCTTTAAAGATAGCATCTACCACCTTTGGATTATAAGTCCTCAATTTCTAATGGAAAGGGGATGTCCTAGGTTTCAAAGGAATATGGTGTGTAAATTGTCCCTGTCTCAAATTCTTCAAATCATCATAGGACCAAGCCAAAACATCTCCGTACTCTTTTAGCAACTTGGTAAAATGACTTTTCTTATCATCATCACAACACACCCCTAGGTTTACCAACTTTGGATTGTATTCATCTCCAATGTTTATTTTTTCATATTCACTAGAAGGCGTTTTATCTGGTATGACAGGTTGGTTTAAAAAACAATCCCTCCTATCAAAAAATTTCTCCAAATCCACAAGTCCCTTCGGTATGGAGTTGCCTTTGAGCTGAATCACTTCCTCTGAATAACTGATCTCATTTCCTAGACAAAAATAATGACACTTAGACTCTGATCCTTCAAAATAGGTAGTTGTAAACTTGTGCAACCCCTGCAAAAATTCATTAATGTGGGCATCATCTCTGAAAACTTGCCAAGAAAAATAATTAGTAGGTACACTAGGTCTATGCATAACCTCAATTGTATAATGGTCTTCTATAAAATCCAGATGTGGAATTAGCAAGGACGTTGATCCCGCTAGAGCATCACCCCTTGAGTTATATCCTCTTGGAATCACCTCAATTGAGAAAGCCTCAAACCATTCTTATATTTCACCAAGAATAAATTCTTAACCTGCTTTACAATTAACTCTGCATCACCTCGTGCTTTTAAAATCTTAATTCCTTTTTTCTTTGCCTCTTCTAGAGCTAACAACAAGGCCTCATATTTCGTTGTGTTATTCATGTTCTCAAAATCCAACTTAAATGAAAAGGGAAGTTTGAGTCCTGAAGGGGAAATAAGAACTACCCCCACTCTTGATCCTGCGGTAGAACAACTGCCATCAAACTCAAGAATGTAGGGAACATCTTCATCTATCACAATAGGGCTAGCAACATCATTTTTAGGTAAGATAACATAATTAGCAAACTCAGACTCTTGAGACAAAATTGGAGATTTGGGATCCTTTGACGGAAGAATGATATACTTGGACTTGGGCTCTGGGAGTAGAGAAACCTTCTTGTTTCCTATGGAAAATGTGGCCTGAGACCAATCTAATATTATCTTTCTAACTAAATCTCTGCAAAAGGTTCTTCTTAGGAGCATTCCATAGCTAGCCAGAATATCAACTATTAGAATGGCTGGCTTCAATTGTTTGTTAGGGAAGGCTACCAATGCGACCTATGCATCCTTGATTTGACCTATCAAGGGAACTTGTTTTGAATCTATGGAATAGCACTGACCAAAAGTGGCAGTCATAGGGAGGTCTAATGCTTTAGCCACATAAGAGGGCATGATATTATATGAGGCTCCTAAGTCAATGATACAATTATTTAGCTTGAAACTGTGAAAAAATAGAGACACGTAAAAGGGATCTAGTTTCACACCAGAAGGAATATCAGAAGTAGGCTTTTCTATAGGTTTTTGTTCAACTTTATCTTCTTTTTTCACAGTCTCCCCTTTAAAACATGCATTATTGGTTTGTTGAGATTTCGGTTCAACAGGGGAGCCCTTCACATAATGAACCAATCTATCTAACTCTTGAGGACTCATTTTTAATTAGTCTACAGGAGAGATTTTTATTCTGGAGGTTTTACAAAAATTAATTATATTAAAAGGAGATTTAGATTTAGACCTTTTTAAAATTTTAATCTCTGGATCATTTGCCTTTGGGACTTTGTGGCTATCACTGGTTTGGCTTCCAAGATCTTTGATTGGTGTCATAGACTAGCTGCTTGTTTTCCCTCCACACTAATTTCTTGTCAAAACTGAATAGGTAGGATCCCCTAAAGTTGCCAATATATCACCACCCCTTTCAGAATCTGATTCATATTCAAAATAGAAATTTCTAGAGTTGCCAGCTATCTCAGAGGATATATCTTCAATAGTCACCTTTTCTATAGCTTCTTTTTCAGCTTCAAGCTACTCATAGTGTATATTTTCAAGCAATGTGGTCCCTTCATGTTCATTGGTAAGATGAAAATAACACATGTTTCTTTTTCTTGGGGAAGGTTCAATTTGAAGTCTCTATTGCATAGGAGGTAGACTAAATTGCTTGCCAATGTTGGAGGTTCCTTGATTTGATATTTACAAGGAATGCCATGATAGGGGCTTGCAGTCTTACGTAACTACCACTTAATAGTTATTAGGTCATTCATTAATCTTTGTATCACAGGATATGATGATGATGAGGTGGAGGGTTGGGAACTAGGTCTTTGTACATATTTTCTCCATTTACCACTTGTTATGAGATCATCTTCTAATTCAATAGAAAGAGTTTGGGAAGCATCTAGGGTGGCTAGCATGGCTCTCTTTAAAGGAAATGCAACATCAGGAGGCATAGCATTCAAGAAAAAATGCTTCTGATTTTCATCACTGGATCTACTTATAGTTGGAATTTTTTGAATTGCCTTATTAAATCTTGCTACAAACTCCTACATGGGTACTTGAATCTCCTTCTTCATTTGACTCAACTGAATTAAGAGTGTATTAGCATCATCATTTGACTTAAATCTAGCCTCAAAGGCCCTTTGCATTGTATTCCTATCAATAATTGAGGCATGGGATAAATTATGGAACCAGTCTACTATAACATCGGTCAATGTCTAAACAAAAATCCTTACAGCTACATCTTGGGAACCAATAGCTAAAATTCTGCATGCTTTGTTAAAAGCATTCAAATGATCTTTAGGGGATTTCTTTCCATCACTGCACAATTTAGCTAAAATATTTGGACCTTTAGGTAAATTGCCCAAATTTGTCCCTAAACTTAAATGTCCTACAACCACACCCCAGGGTTGATTTTGAGCCATGGGTGGCAAAATAATATTTAAAGGTTGTAAATTAATGAAACAAGGGACTAGGGTCCCTAGTGACACCAAATATTGAAAAGAACTCATAGGAGAAACTTTGGTGGGGGAGGAAGGCCTACTAGCTGTCTTGTAGCGTCTTTCTCTAGAAGGAGTTTGGGGTTTGAAATCAAGATTTGCTAGGTCTTCAAAATCCGAGTCAATCAGACCCTTTTCCTCATCTCCTCTCGTGTATCTTTTATCTAGGAGCTTTGAGAAAGCTTAATTGGCTCTAGCTATTTTGTTTATTGCAACTGCTTCTTGAGCAATGGGTATTCCTCTCAATCTCTCACCAATTTATTCTTCTCTCACAAGCACTTGTTAGATTTGAAGATATTAGTGATTAATTCTTTTGTTTTTCCAAGCACAAGCATTCAAATTTTAAATGAGATCCTCTTGTGTGTCTTCGAAACCTTAATTTGGCTATAATACAGGTTGGTCACCTATAATAGGTAAAACCATTGTCCTAAAGAATAAAGATGCAACTCCCTAGTAGACTTGCCAAAAATTGTTAGTGAACGGTTTTTTCCTTTCTTCAAATTTGTCTAAAGTCCATTTTTATAACGTGAAAGGAGAAAATAAGGCACAACACTAATAACTGAGTTTCTTCAATAGTAAAGTCTCTACAAATTTTTAAGGTGTGGCTTCCTTACTAGTAGATTTTCAATATGATCTTATTCAATAAAGAATGGAAACATGTGTTCTTTTAACTAGAAAACACATAAGGAAAAACATTCATTTCATCAAAATGAAAAGAATGTGCAGATTTATAAGAATCATTCACTTATGATACTATCTAAAAATTTTAAACATAAAACTAAAACTTCTACACTAATTCTCTCTATTACTCCAAGTGCAAAATCAACTCATATCACAGTTATGCTTCTTTCAATATAACTCATTTCCATAGGAAAATAAACTATATATTGATAAACAATAGTATTTATCACTTCAAAAGCTTAACCATATATATAACACCATAGGATAGTGTATATATTCAATCATATCAGTTTTAGAAAAGCTTAAATCATAGACTTTCAAAAATAGTTTCCAAAATCTCAGAGAGTTGACCCAAAATAAGTCTTGAGTTTTCAAATATATAGCCACGTGGGGATTTTAAAAATAACTCGATTAAAAATATCTTTACCATAGGTAAATTATTTTGAGCTAAATAACTAACTTAAGCATAAAGAAAAAAATACGGAACCAGGTGTAGAACTCCTTCAAAATAGAGCCAGGTGTTTCTGGGAACTAAGGTGTCGAGGCTGACACCAGTTGAGCCACTTTCTAGTCTTCAAATGCTGCAATGAATGTAAAAATTACCTACTGATGTGGTAGGCCAAGGTAGTTAATCCTCTATTTCCACACCTATGTATCCTTTTTAATTAGAGCTACATTCACATGATGCATATCCAGGTGTTTCTGCTGAAGCAGAAGCATTGACTCTATTCGTGTGACTTTAGAAAGGTCTTGTACATGCAGTGTTTTCATCTCCTGAAGCTCATCAAACTGAACTTTAGTAATTTTAATCACCTACTCACCTAATCTATTTGATTCTTCTTTGGCTTCAGAACATTGCTTATCTACCTAGTCCATGTCATTCAAGATGATGTATTTGATTATCCTCAATCCTTTCAGGAGATCCTTAACTTCATAAATTCTCTGTGCCAAGGCCTCATTCCTCCAATCAATGCATTCTTTTAAAACATATAAATTTGTATCATCTAACTCTGGGACTGACTTTTCTGCGAGAAACTTTTGTAGACCATACTTGTGAATTTCTTCCATCTACTAGAGTTCCTTCATCTAGCTAGCCCTTTCTGCTTCCCATTCATCAATATTTGCCTCAACCTTCTTAATTAGGTTGTTGGCTTCAATCTGAGATAGATTTAAGAAGGTTAATTACTTGACAGCTTCAGATTTTACATGTTGAACCCACTCTTTGAATGTTCTGGCGATGACCTTATTCCTCTAGATCTGATCCAGAAACCTCTGGTTATCTGGAGATTTGATGTCAATATAAGTCGACATCTCACTTAATGGAAATGGTTCTAGATGCTAAATGGCATGAATATATTGAGCCATGCTTTTCATCACTTCTTTCATCTCCTATTTTTCTTTTGCATCTTTCCAGACCCTGTTAGTAATTTTCCTATTTGATACCTCAAATATTTTCATATCTATGGCTCTGTTATCTCTTCCAAAATCAACTTTAGACACTTCAAAATCTTTAGTAGAAACTTCTCCATCTCATTTATCACTCACTGGTTTCACAATTTCTTCCACCCAATGGCCAATTTTTTCATCAAGCTCGATTCTAGACTCAGTCTTTGGTTTCTTAGAATTTTGAGTCTTACCTAGAAACTTACTCACCATGTCCTCCATGGAAAAGGATAGAGGAATGATACTTCTCCTTTTAGAAATGGAATTTTCCAACCATTTTGTGGTTGTAGTGGATTTCTTCTGTGTATCATAGTTTCTTAGGAGGACAAGAGAATCCTTTGGAGAATTTTCAGGAACATCCTGCATTTGCTGACTATCTGACATGTTAGGAAAGATCCAAATCTACAACAACACTGGGAATCACCTCTAGAGTCTGCAAAGAGATTTTCTTTTGGTTCTTCTTCGGAAAGATCCAAATCTACAACAACACTGGGAGTCACCTTTAGTTTTTTAACCTTGTTCTTTATTTTGGAGCCTGATTGGGTGACCCATGCAGTAGGTTTAGCTTGAATTTGAACTTGAACCTAAACTTCATGGATAGCTGGTTCAACTTTAAGTTCAATATTACATGTGAGAGATTTATCAACAACTGTGTTAGTTAAAACATAATTCTTTCTTGATGAATTTATCTTCCTTGATTTCACTTTCTTTTTAGAAGACTGAGAAGTAATTTTAGGGGCCTTCTTTACAAATAGCCAATTTTTTGTTGTCTTGATCACATTGGCCATTCTCACTTGTAGTTCATCTTCTTCCAGTTTTGTCCAATCCAATTCTAGAATAGGAAGACCTTCAACTCTTTTAAGGAATTGGTAATCAAGCACATCAACTTCTTCATCTTCTTCAACCCCATTTGTATCTAAATCCAATCAGAAGGTGATAATTTGTCTCAGAGTCAATATGGACCATTACCTCTTTCTAACTTCAAGTTCATTTGAATAGTTAGCCCAAAAATATTCCAATTCGGGAATGTGCATAAATGTGACAGGAACATTGAGGTTCAATTTAGTGAAACCCATGTAATCAAAATTAGTTTTGGAAGTGTAAGATTTTAAATTTAGAGAAAAAAGCTCTCCTTCAATTTCCAGAGCATCCTGAAAACTTTTACACCTATAATGGCCTAGATCAATAGGAAACAAAATGCCAAAAGACTCTTTAGGACTACCAAATTTTTTCTCAATAATGACCAGCTACCTGCAAATCTCCATCAAAACTACATTATCCAAGCAAAGTCTGGAAAATCTTCAAGGTTCTCCATCAAAAGCCCCAACTCTAAGATATGTGAATCTGGGAAATTGGATAAAATGACACGCATAGACATTTACTACTTGTTTTTCTTCCTCAGAGAGTCTACTATTATCTTTTTCATGTAATTCAAAAACTAACTTCGCTGAAAACATATCATTAACTATTTTGAATTCATTGGGAAACCTCTCATTCTACAAGCATGTAAAATAGTCATAAATCTTCATATCATTAGTCCATATTTCATGAGGAAGACCCTCCCAATTTATACAATAGGTAATAATGTAAATGAGATAGTATGCCATGTAGAAAGGGGTCAGGTTGGTCACATTCAAAAGTTCTCGGTGAAGCCTTTCGTTAATTAGGTTAGCCGAATCAATAAATTTCTCCACTTCCAAAATCTTCTGAATAAACCAGTACATCTAGTCCTCCCAGTGGAAGGCGTGTGGACTTCCCTTTCCTCTATTTAAAAGAAATACAATATCTACAATTTTCTTACAAAAATTCTCAATTGTTAGGGGTTTGGGCAACCTTGATCCTCCTTTCTCTGGTTTTGCCAACCATACTTGAGCTATCGAGGAACTATATCTCTTCTTATCCTCTTCAAACTGTTGCCCTAATTTTCCTTCAGTAAATTTGGCCTGGTTTTGTGTTAGATCTTCATCCTCTTAGCCTTGTGGACAACCCCAAAAAATTTCATGAATTTAGCAGCTTTTCTCTGGTCTCTGCAAAATCTTCTAAGTCTCTGGCTAGGTGAAAAAGCCCTTAAAATTTCATAAAACTAGCCATTGTATGAAAAACCCTTTGGCCCATTATAATTTTTCATTACCTTTTTCGGCCACTAAAGGTTTACATTTTCCACATGCACCAAATTTCTTCCTAAGTTGAGTGCTTTAATTTTTCCTAAGTTTCACAGCACGTATATTTTCCTAAGGGCTAAATGCCTGTTTAATCTGACGGTCCTCGCCATTTCAGAGATCCAAGTTGCTAGTGATTTACGATCGCGGTCTTGCGACAACCGTTGATCTTACTTTTCCTCCAACACAGTATCTTGTCAGTAGGACCGGTGCCACCTCATCTGATTTGCTAGCTTCTGATTCATCGGTGGTTGGTGATTCAGCTCTCTGTCAGTGGGCCCTTTCCTTTTGGCATGTTAAGCTTTAGTTTCATCGTGTGGTCATCATTATACAGGAGACTCAAGATGCAACCTGTTTAATCTAGCGATATAATGACAATCGTGGATTCTCTTCATCGCCTAGACCTCTGACGGTGGGGCCATTGTCAGGAACATGTGCTATGTCATCTAAGTTGTACGATTTTCATTGGTCGGCTAGGTTGTGATGTGGAGATTTGTCAATGGGCCCATGGTCTTTGGCTCCAGTGGCAGGTTAAAGTCTGATCAAGATCTACGATCATCGCTATACCATTGGGTGAAGATGCATGTTGTTTAAGGCTGTAGTATAACCACAACCGTCCGATGCTCTCTTTGCTGATCGTGGGTCCAAGTCTGCCAGGTGTGATGATGTGCTTGATTTTTATTGGTTGCTGACTTGTGAGGTGGCGTTTGACTTGTCAAAGATGGGTTTAGGCTATTTTTTGAATGCATCGCAGCCGTTTATCTGCCAAGAGGGGTTTCTCATCAATAGTGATGTTTTAATTTATCGTTATCTGTTATATTTCAAATATGATTTTTGAAGGTTTTCCTCTTTTTGGCCATGCACGGCATCGGGTAGCTTAGGAATTTAATTCTCAGGACATTTGTGGGTGGGGAAGTTGATGGAGATGACTGTTGGCCAGTGTTACAGGGTACTATGCCACGTTTTCACACCAGGAGATGCTAGAAAGAGTTGGTGCCAACTTTTAAATGGTACTATTACCTAGGGAAATGAGATCAGATTCAAAGCCTTCATGGCTTAGTGGAGTTGCAGGTGGGTGGATGAGTCGAGGTTGTTGTGTCTGCAGGCAGGCTCAGTATAGGATCAACACGTAAAGAACAATATGATTTGATCACCAGTGTTCTTAGAGATTTTGATGATGGTAATTAGTGTACCTAGGGTTTGATATTGTATTGCTATACCTATGTAAACCTAGTTAGGTTAGTTTTGACTCCTGCTTGCATGCAGTTGAGTTGTATATAGTTCTTTTTGGAGCCTTACTGCTTAGAGTTGGACAATTGTAAAAGAGAAATTCACCTTTCTTGAGAGTTATCTGTGGCATTTTCTCTGCCCTTTGGCTTCTACAGTTGTAAATCTTTCATTGATGATTCAAATATTGTAGAGGTATTTTGTGACAATTCTTCATGTCCATATGCTTCCTTGCCTGAATTATCTCTTATTGAATCAAAGTGTATGTATGTTTTCAGTGATATCTTAGGGTTCCTAATCCCTCTCTCTTTCTGCAATTTTGTGTATTATTGTGGGTGATTTGATTTGAATGCTCTTGTGGGTATACCTCAACCCCCTGACTATCTGTCTCATTCCAATACCAAGTTGCAGAGGTGAATGTTTGTTTGCAGGTCATAAATTGTGTCTAAGTCCCTTAGGAATGCTATTGTTTGTGAAATCCTTTCTTTCCCTGAATAGCCTCCTTATATTGCAGAACCTTCTATGAAACATTTATGTAGGCCTATTTAGTGAGTTGTGATCTCCTAGACCTAAGTTGTTCATTAATTTCATCCTCTATACTGAGATTCAAACCCTTCATTTCAGTGTATCACCTAGTAGGTAGTTTGCTTTCAGTCATTTCCCTTTCATGCATTCCTTCTATCCCTTTCCCTTGAAAGTTTACTTTTCTGTCAAGAAGCAAATTAAGGTGATTATCCAAGAGGAACCAGCCTAGAATGTGGAGATCTCATCTCAGTTAGCATAGGTCCCACAACCTGGAGATGATTCCCATGTTATACTAAGTTATCAAGACCAAGAGCTTGAAACAAGGGTACAAACTTAGTGTATAACAATTTTGGCACACCCAGTGGGACAAGTGAGAGTGTTCATTATTTGAAGGTTATGTCATCTCTGATATACAGATTGCATAATATTGGCTTTTAAAAGTTGTTCTATCAAGTATATCTAGTGACTCCACTGATTTCAAAGATCCAGGCCAACCTTGTTTAAGATTTATGAGAAAGATTGAGACTAGGAGCTCAAAGCCCACTAAATTTTTAGAGTTGCCCTCAAAAAGAAGTTACAAAGGTAGGTCAATTCAAAGAACATCCCCTACAAGGAGATTTCAATCAACACCTCCTGATACTGTAGAAAGGAGACCTTTCCCCTTTCATTCTAGAAGAAGAGTCAGATCTCTAACCAGAGATCTAGAAGAAGATTCAAATCTAGTAGCAAATACAACTCATATAGTTGTTAATCTTCAGATTCAAACTCCTGCAATGGTTAGACAGTTTGCCTTTGCATCTTTCAACCAAGGGAGTCCACTAGCCTTTGCTCAACATCATGATGTGCCCTTGGGGGCACTAAAGAGTATACCTGATTTCACAAGTGAAGGGAAGACAACTACTTTTGAGCACATAAGAGATGTCACCACCATCTACAACATACACAATATTACTCAAGAGGATGTGGCCAAAAAATTATTAGTAGCCTCTCTAAAAGCTAAGGCTCTTGAATGGTTTAGAACTCTAACTGTTGGTTCTATTACTTCATGGGATGAGTTAGGGGATGCATTAAGTAAGCATTTTGAGGATAAATCAGATAACTTATCTCTGGTAGAGAAGTTGAGAACCATTAAGAGAGACCCTCAAGAGCAAATGACAGATTACAATAGTAGATTCCTCAAAACATGGAATAGAATTCTAGTATTAGTAAGACCATCAGCTGACCATGCTTTCCTATACTACTTGCAAAGCTTGAATGGTTAAATTTCTATCATGATCTAGTCTATGGGTGGTACTTCTTTACCCAAGGCTTTTGACATAGCTGTCAGGGCTGAAAATTATTTAATCCAAGCAGGCATGATTGCTAGAAGGCCACCAATGCCCATCTTCCCTAGCCTTCAACCCATTTCACCTACACAAGTACCTCCATTTACCCCTATTCCTACAATACTAGCACCTCAGGCCAGTACCAGTGATCAAGAGCTAACAACTAGTTTCTCTCAAGAGCTGCAAGAGATAAAGAGTAGTCAAGAAAGTAGTAATCAAGAAATGACCAATTTGTTGTAGACCTTGACTAAAGAGGTTACAAATCTAAAGAAACAAGGTCAAGGAATCAGACCATCATTTTAGCCACAAGGCCAAGGTCCTAATCAATCATATCAAAATCAAGGATAGCCTTATCAACAAAATAGGCCACAATACCAAGGAGGCTATCAAGGACAAAGGAAAAGTTTTAATCAAAGACCATTCCAACCATATAACCCTGTACCTCTCAATTCTACAAATCCAGTGAGGGATATGGTTCCTAGCCAAAACAATGTAGCTATGGATAATGAATGGTGTTTTCCTTGTATTTAGCCTCATAATCAGGCTACATGTTCAAATGGATGGATGAACCAAGCTCTAATGGTTCATAATGCCTCTCAAGCTCAATCAGAGACTTCATCCAATGGGTTAGTGCCTCAACAAGAATCACAAGAGAATGAGACTGCTCTTTTCAATTGGGAGCAACCAGACTTCAGTGGAGTCAATGATGAGGTTGCTTTTATTGTCTACATAAGAGCAAAGAGAATAGCTCAAGACATGGAGAGAGTGGATTATGGTACTAAAGCCACTACATCTGTAGAGCCACTGCAGAAAACTAATCCCATCACACCTAAGGAGGCTCCTTCCATCACAAGCAAAGAAGGCCAAATTCCAAAGGAAGTGGAGCCCATCATAGTAAAAGCACAACAAAGGGTACACACTGTGACACCTTTCAATATTTTAGACAACATGAAGAAGGTCAACATTACCATGTCCATGTGGGACTCTTTAGCTCTTCTAGGACAACCTAAAATTTTGAGGAGGGCCATGACTGAAGTAGCAACTCCTCAACCTGCAAAAGAAGTTGCAAAGCCAATGTTGGTTAACACTGACCAAGAAAAAGAGGCTCCAAGTAGCAACTCCAAAGGCAATGCCACACAAGGTAGGAATTCAAAACCACCTCCCTTTTATGTATCTATAATTATTTGAAAATCTCTAGTACATAATTGTATGGTAGCTAGTGGATCTACTAGTACTATAATGCCCAAGAAAGTAGCTGACCAATTAGGACTAAAATATGAACCCTTTCAAAAGAAGGTTACACAACTTGATGGATCCTCAGTCAATACTATAGGTGTGGCCGAGGATACCAATCTAGTCCTACATGCTAGTCCTAACTTCTCCATCCTCCTTGATATATATATTATAGATCTCCCTGCTTTATTTACCATATGTTTGTCAAGGGATTTTACAGCCAAGATAGGAGGTTACCTATCTTTTGATTGGTCTCACATGCTTTTTCATACAAGGTATGGGACCAAGGTCACCATTAAGTTAGAACCATTAGTAGCACACCATATAGAACCATATGTGTCCAATACCACCAATGTAAATTGCCCCATATTTGATGACAATGACTTCCAAACTATTAGTGAAGCAAGCACAAAGATAGAAAGTATCCCTGATATTCTTCTAGATGAAAGAGCTTCAAAGGCCCAAGAAAATCTTGTTTGGGATTTTTGTTTGGGAAGTTATTTAATACAAGAAAGTGGATCCATAGAGCCAAGCCTTTTCAAAGAAGACATTGATTCAGAGGATCAGAGCAATCAGGTTTGGGAATTGTTTTTTGATGGAGCTAGAAGTAGACATGGGTCTAGTGGTGGTGCTATGCTAGTGTCCCCAAAAGGAGAAAGGTATTATACTACATTTAGATTCAATTTCTCCTACACTAGCAATATTGCAGAGTATAAAATCCTTGTCAATGGACTAGAGTGGGCTAGAAAAAGAGGGCTTAAGGCCCTAAAAGTTTATGGTGACAGTGAGTTAGTTGTCAGCCAAGTGAGAGGGATAAGTGCAACAAAAAATGATACTTTGAAAGCATACAATCATAGAGTTTGTGATGCAATTGAAGATTTTTGTGCTTTCAATATTGTTGCTATCCCTAGGAAGCTAAACCAAAATGTAGATAGGTTAGGTGTTGTTGGATCGCAGTATGACATTCCAAATAGTTTTTCAAAAGAGGTAGATCAATAGGATATCAAAGTGATTATCAGACCTTCTATTCTTGATAATGATGTCAATTGGCAAGTGTTTGACAATGATGAACAAATTCTACAATTCTTGTTTGAAGAAGATGTTTTTTCAAAGCATAATCAAGATAGGCTATCACAGAACTATGGTGATTAGGTAATACAACTTAAGTCTAATAAGATGCCTAGAGGTCTTGTTACCCTGGAGACTATCTTCAACAAGGATGATGAAGTTAAGAGAAGCAAAGCTGGCCTAGTAGTTCAACAAGAACATTGTGTTGAATTAGAGTTGGAACTAGGTAGGAGCTTACAATTTGGGAAGGTAAACACTGAATTGCAGAAGAAAGCTTACACTCAATTATTCAAAGAATTCAGTGATGTTTTTGCATGGCAGTATGAAGACCTCAAGGGTTTTGATCCTACTCTTGCTCAGCACACTATTGAATTAGAAACAAATGCCAAACCAATGAGGCAAAAGCAAAGGCCTGTTAATCAAAAACTTGAGCCACTTATGCATAAAGAAGTACTCAGACTAATAGAAAGTGGTATCATCTACCCCATCAAGCATACTAGTTGGTTTTCCAAACTTGTTCCTATCAGGAAGAAGAATGGGGAGTTGAGTTTATGTGTTGACTTTAGGGATCTTAATAGAGCCTTGCTAAAAGACCACCATCCATTAGCCTCTAAGGATCAAATCTTACAATGTGTCTCTGGATCTGAGAGATTTTCATTATTGGATGGCTATTCAGGATACAATCAGATCTTAGTGAATGAAGAGGATCAATACAAGACTGCATTTACAACCAAGTGGGGAGCCATGGCTTATCAAAAAATGCCCTTTGGTTTGTCAAATGCAGGTGCTACATTTCAAAAGGCAATGGATATGGCCTTTAAAATCCTCATGTACAAGTTTGTGCTGGTCTATCTAGATGATATAACTATCTATTCAAAGCATGCAGCAGACCATATCAAACATCTAAGGAATATTTTTGAAAGGTGTAGAGAGTTTGGGATATCTCTTAATCCCAAGAAATGTGTGTTTGCATTTCATGAAGGAAAATTGTTGGGATATGTAGTATCCAAAGAAGGAATTACAGTGGATCCTGAGGGAATTGCAGCTATCTTAGAGCTACCCCTACCACATCACAAGAAAGGTCTCTAATCTTTCATAGGAAAGATTAATTTTGTTAGGCATTTCTTACCTAATATTGCAGATTTACTCAAGCCTTTGACAGCCATGCTAAAGAAGGGTTCAACTTTCAACTGGACCAAAGAAGGAAAGGCCAATTTCCAAGCTATCAAAGAAGCCTTAACACAAGCTCTTGCCCTATTAAACCCAAATTTTAGTAAGCATTTCATCCTTTATGCTTATGGAGGTCATGATGCTATATCTGCAATGTTGACCCAAGAAAATTCAGAAGGGCTGGAGTAGCGTATTGCTTTCTTTAGCAAAGGTTTAGAAGATTATGAACAAAGATACTCTTTTGTAGAAAAACATGTACTTTCTATGGTAAAAAGCCTTAAAAAGTTTAGATATTTGTTGACCCATAGTAGGGTACACTTGAAAGTTACTCATCCAAGTGTCAAGGAGTTTTTTTCTTTCTAAAGACCTTAATGAAAAAAGAGCTGGTTGGATCACCAAGGTGATGGAATATGACATAGATATTCAAACTACCAAGCTGGTTAGAGGAAGAGGTCTTTGTGAACATTTGGCAGGGGATGAAAGTTCAAAGAAATCAGAGAAAATAGATGCATCTCTGGTGGTGCATTCTATAGAAGAACAAACCAAGGAAACAAGCTGGTTGCCTAATATGATCAATTACTTGAAGACAGGACAATGTCCTGCAGGCCTAGATTCAGAAAAAAGAAGGTATTATAGATTGCAATATGTTCCTTTTGTGTTGATTGATGAAGTTCTTTTCAGAAAGGATCACAATGGTGTCCTTTTAAGATGCATAGATTCAGAAAAGATAACTGATGTCCTATTTGAATTTCATGATGGACCTTCTGGAGGTCACTTTTCTCCTAGGACTACTACTTTTAAAATCATGAGGGCTGGATACTATTGGCCATCTATCTTTAAGGATAGTCATGAGTATGTGAGGAAATGCATCAAGTGTGCCACATTTGCAAGAAAAGAAAGGCTTGCAGCCTTGCCCCTATAGCTAGTCAGAATAGAGAAACCTTTCATGAAATGGGGTATAGATTTCATTGGCATGAACAATCCTCCATCTAGTGAAGGACATAAATAGATAATCACTACAACTGATTATTTCACTAGGTGGATAGAAGCAATTGAATTAAAAGAGGCCAATGAGAGTACTATCTTAAGTTTTCATGATGATATATGTTATACACTAAATTTTAGCCTCTGATCTCAAGCTCTCATAGTCTTGATAATCTAGTATAACATGGGACTCATCTCAAGGTTGTGGGACCTTTTGCTAACTGAGATGAGACCTCTAGATTCTAGGCTGGTTCCTCTTGGATAGTCACCTTGATTTTGTCTTAGATAGGAAATGTAGATTCTTTGAGGGGAAAGGGATAGAAGGAGTGCATGGAAAGGGAAATGACTAAAAGAAAATATATCCTACTAGGTGGTGCACCGAAAACTAGGGTATGAATTGCAGTATGAGGAATGAAACAAGTGAAAGGCTTAGGTCTAGGAGATCACAACTTACTGAATAGGTTGGCATAAGTATTTCATAAGAGGGCCTAAAAATTAGACACAATCTATGACCTGCAAGCAGATATTCTCTTCAGCAAAAGGGGACACAGGAATGAGACAGAATGATAGGGGCTGAAGAATACCCACAAACTCACTCAAATCAGATCAGACATAGTAGTGCACATTCAAACTGAAAGTAAGAGGAATCAGGGAAACTAAGAATCACTGAAAGCATTCATAAACTTCAATCCAATAAGAGATCATGCAAATAGGGAAACACAAGGACATGAAAGACTGTCAAAAAATGTCTCTCCAATGCTTGTATTATCAATGGGAATTTTACAACCGTAGAAGGCCAAAGGGGCAAAAATGCCACAAATTGCTCTCTGAGAAAGAAAACTCTTCCCTTTTACAATTGGCCAAATCTGAGCACTACAGGCTCCAAAAAAGAATATATAGATCTCTGCACGCAAGCAAGAATAAAAAATATCTCCATTAGGGCTACATAGATATGCATAAAATAATCAACCCTAAAACCAGTCATGTTTGATCATAAATGTTTCTCTAAAAATATCCAACTGATCAAATATATCTCCCCTTGCGTCTCCATCTCTATACTGATCTTGCCTGCAGATAAAAAACCTCAACCTGACAACCTCTCTGCAAATCGGGCTATCGTGAATGACCAAAATCCGATCTCAGATCCTCCAAAGGACTCAAAAAAAGGGCAGCCTAAATCCTCTACAAAATCTTGCAGCTACAACTACCTTTGAAAACATCAATTCTCAGCTACCCGCACTCGCAAGTGTTATCTACAGAAAAAAGCCCGCCAACAAGGTTGCACCACCTTTGAAATAGCAATGGTCACATGATTGCATGAGCCCGAAAAGCTTCATGTGATCATGCGACTACCCTTTGAATCCACCACCGCTTTGAAAAAAGACAACGGTCGCATGATCGTATGAACCCGAAAAGCTTCATGCAATCATGCGACTGCCCTTTTAAAACTATCTCCATTGCCACGTGGACACTCGGGACCTGCAAAACATCACAACAAACTTGACCCTGGTTCACCTCGAGTTCATCTTCCCTCAGTCGCTGAAATGCTTGATCTTTTCCTGAACCCTGGGTCTATCTGGCGACTACGAGAAACATGTTAACCACGCAACTGCATAAAGCTTTACCAACCCCGAGCCCAGAACCACCATGTGTCATCCCTCTATTTGTTCCAGCCACAGACCGTTGCATCGGATGGACCCATGACAAAATGCCCTGAAAAACCTAGAAGAATTGAACGGCTATCGCATGATGGCATGGGATTGGAAGATCCCATGAGATCATGCACCAGTTGTTGATCTTGGCTCAACTGGCACCTCCACTACCGGGCCCACTCTAGATCGGACACGCCACCACCTGATGACCCACCGAAGCCCTGCTGACCAAACATGTCATCACCCGCCAGCCACTGAAAAGTGGGCACATCACCAGCCAAGGGCCCACCACCAAAGTAAAAAAATGTTGACCGCTTGTCGCATGATCGCATGTGGTTAAGAAGCCACATGCGATCATGCAACTAGCTGGGAACTGCTACGCCAACCACCATTGAAACCATTGATGATTTGTCGCATGGTTGCATGGGCTCAAAAGAGTCCATGTGATCATGCGACCAACCGTAAGATGCTTTCCAACCACCACCGCATTGCTTGCTTGACTGCTTACCGCTTGTCGCATGATTACATGCAGCCAGGAAGGCCTATGCGATCATGGGACCAACTACATGATGTTAACCGATGACTACTACCGTAGATCTTAACCGCCGACCCTTCTGATACCACATCAATGGCTATCATATGATCTCATGGGATCAGAAGATCCCATGTGATCATGAGACAGTCATTGGATCTTTTACTGCACTAGCACGGTCTTGAGGAACTGGGACCCGCCTATCAGAGTTGCGCACTTAGGGTCGAAAACATAGACAGTTTTCAAGTGAAGGTCAAAAACACACAGAATTTTCAAAGCAAAGGTCGAAAACACACCGAGCTTTCAGACCAAAAGGTAGAAACATCCTGAGCCTGTAGAGAGGAGGTCAAAAACACACCGAGCTTTTGACACTTGAGCATTTCTTTGGGAAAAAGGACCGCGGCCAAAAAAGAATGATAGGGAATTTTTGGGTAACATTTTGGCGACCTTTGCAGGATGTCAGCCTACTAGACATTTAGACCAGTTGCCTTAAAGCAATCCATTGGGCATAGGAGTCATCACCGGAACACAAAAAACTTTCTGATAGGGAGAGGGACAAAAAACTATGCTTGAGAACTTCTTGGAAAAGCAGGAAACTAATCTAGGAAAACAAGAAACACCTAACCTAGACTACCAGTATAGAAACCTGGTTAAACGAAACCATTGATTAGTTGTGGAAAATAGCTTCCCATCCTTCTCAGCTTACAGTAATCCACATGCCTCTAGAAAGCTATTACAAGATGAACATAGGAGACATGCAGAATCACCTGCTTGACAAGGATTTGACTGATATAGATTTTACTCACTTGGTCAAGTTGATTATAGGCACCATCATTCTGAGGAGAAACAACAAGCAGTGATGAGACCTTACTTACTTGGCCAATGGGGACAACAAGCTGATTTGGTTCATTCATAGCCTCAACTTCTGATGGAAAACCACATTCAGATGGTGGCATGATTTGTACTCCTTTGATAACCTCCATGCTGGCCAAATATCTAATAAGGCAACCATGAGAGATGCTGGACCTGGAGCTTTCCTTGATAAACTTAGGCTCTTGAGAGATTACTTCAGTCTGTTTGCTCTCTTCATCTTGCTAGCTAAAAATGACTATCTCCTGTGGATTGTAGGTGTTCTCTGGAAGTGTGGGCTCGTCATCAAGATGCAAGAAGAAATACTCCATCTTGTCCCAGAATTGATCCTCCTCTTCTTCTAGATTCTTTTGTAGGAGAAGTATACTGCTGTCAGCATAATCATGATTTGTTAAGGACTGACTTATCTTAACCTGTTCAGAGAGAGCCTCCTTCAGATCAGAAATCTTCTACTCAATGACCTCCTTTTCTTCCTCCAGTTGAGAGCATTTCTCAACCTGCATTTGGTAGCCTCTTTTATATGTTTAAGTGGTAGAAGCCAGGAATCTCATATTTTGCTTGAGATCCTGTAGCTCTCTCTCATGAAACTCCTCATGAGCTCTCAACTCCTGCTCTTTCTCAAGCTGAAACTCATTGCCTCTATCAAACATGGCCTCCATCAAAATTTTTTGGTCTTGAACCACCTTTTCACAATTATTCTTATGAATTTCCAACTCCTCATAAGCACCCTGCTGAGCTGCTAATGTTCTTTGAAAATCTTCCTCTTTCTCAGCTATAGCATTACTAACCTTAATTAAATTTTCTTTGTAAACTTTGTTTAGTGTGGCCAGATTGCTTGCAAGGGCTGCTTGACTTTTTTGCTATCCTATAATGACTTCTTCACACTGCTTCCACCTAGCATCAAACTGCTCCTTTGCTTGTGCATGCATATGCCTTTTCTATGTTTCCAACACCTCCTCATAGTGTTTCTGTTGTGCTCCCAACCCCTCAGCGAGCATGGCCTCATTTCTTTTGTATTGTTCTGCTAGATACCTCCTATAACCTTGATCTTGTTGAGACAAAGCTTGTTGTTGTTGGATCTGGGCATGATGAGCATGTTCTTTCAAAGAAAGCATCTCCTCTTGAGGTTGCTAGTATGAGTGTTGGTGCTGCCATGATACTGGAAGTTGGGTGGGTGGGGGGCAAGCATGAGATGACTGTTCTTGGCCTCCATGAAATGAAGGGATACCCTCATGAAAAGAAGGATGGTAATCCATCTTACATACTAAATCTCCTTGAAACCAATGGATGTGAACTTGGAGCCGCCAGATATGCAAAACAATGACCTCCCAAAGGTCTGCAACTTGCTGGATGCATATCAAAACTAGTAAGAATCATGAAAACTATGACCTCTTGGTCCCACTGGGCGTGCTAGAAATGTTATACACTGAATTTCTACATCTGATCTCAAGCTCTCATAGTCTTGATAATCCAGTATAAAACGGGACTCATCTCAAGGTTGTGGGACCTTTTGCTAATCGAGATGAGACCTCTAGACTCTAGGTTGGTTCCTCTTGGATAGTCGCCTTGATTTTCTCTTAGATAGGAAATGTAGATTCTTCGAGGGGAAATGGATAGAAGGAGTGCATGGAAAGGGAAATGACTAAAGCAAATCTATCCTACTAGGTGATGCACCAAAAACTGGGGTATGAATTACAGTATGAGGAATGAAACTAGTGAAAGGCTTAGGTCTAGAAGATCACAACTTACTAAATAGGCTAGCATAAGTATTTCATAAGAGGGCCTAAAAATTAGACACAATCTATGACCTGGAAGCAGACATTCTCTTCAGCAAAAGGGGGCACAGGAATGAGACAGAATGACAGGGGCTGAAGAATACCCAAAAACTCACTCAGTTCAGATCAGACATGGTAGTACACATTCAAACTGAAAGTAAGAGGAATCAGGGAAACTAAGAATCACTGAAAGCATTCATAAACTTCAATCCAATAAGAGATAATGCAAATAGGGAAACATAAGGACATAAAAGACTATCACAAAATGCCTCTGCAATGCTTGTATTATCAATGGGAATTTTACAACCGTAGAAAGCCAAAGGGGCAAAAATGCCACAAATTTTTCTCTAAGAAAGAAAACTCTTCCCTTTTACAATTGGCCAAATCTGAGCACTACAAGCTCCAAAAAAGAATATATACATCTCTACACGCAGGCAGGAATCAAAAATATCTCCATTAGGGCTACATAGATATGCATAAAATAATCAACCCTAAAACTAGTCATGTCTGATCATAAATGTTTCTCTAAAAATATCCAACCGATCAGATATATCTCCCGTTGCATGTCCATCTCTATACTGATCCTGCCTGTAGACAAAAAACCTTGACCTGACAACCTCTCTGCAAATCAGGCTGTCCTAAATGACCAAAATCCGATCTTAGATCCTCTAAAGGACCCAAAAAAAGGGCAGCCTAAATCCTCTACAAAATCTCTCAGCTACAATTACATTCAGAAACATCAATTCTTAGCTACCCGCAGTCGCAAGTGTTCTCTGCAGAAAAAAGCCCGCCAACAAGGTTGCACTACCTTTGAAATAGCAATGGTCACATGATCGCATGAGCCCAAAAAGCTTCATGCGATCATGCGACTGCCCTTTGAATCCACCACCACTTTGAAAAAAGACAACAGTCACGTGATCACATGAACCTGAAAAGCTTCATGCGATCATGCGACTACCCTTTTAAAACTATCTTCATTGGCACATGGATGCCCAGGACTCACAAAACATCACAGCAAACTTGACCCTGGTTCACCTCAAGTTCACCTTCCCTCATTCATTGAAATGCTTGATCTTTTCCTTAACCCCAGGTCCATCTGGCGACTATGAGAAACATGTTAACCGTGCAACCATGCAAAGCTTTACCAACCCCAAGCCTAAAACCACCATGTGTCATCCCTCTATTCATTCTGGCCATAGACCGTTCCATCGGATGGACCCATGACAAAATGCCCCAAAAAACCTAGAAGAATCCAACGGCTGTCGCATGATCGCATGGGATCAAAAGATCCCATGAGATTATGAGCCAGCTGTTGATCTTGGCTCAAGTGGCACCTCCACTATCGAGCCCACTATAGATTGGACATGCCACCACCCGATGACCCACCGAAGCCCTATTGACTGAACACGTCATCACCTACCAACCACTAAAAAGTGGGTGCATCACTAGCCAAGGGCCCACCGCCAGAGTAAAACAATTTTGACCGCTTGTCGCATGATCGCATGCAGTTAGGAAGTCGCATGTGATCATGCGACCAGCTGGGAACTGCTACGCCAACTGCCATCGAAACTGTTGATAGTTTGTCACATGGTCACATGGGCTCAGAAGAGCCCATGCAATCATGCGACCAACCATAAGATGCTTGCCAACCACCACTACACTGCTTGCTTGACTGCTTACCGCTTGTCACATGATCACATGCGGCCAGGAAGGCCTATGCGATCATGCGACCAATTGCATGATGTTAACCGATGACCGCTACCATAGATCTTGACTATTGACCTTGTTGATACCACATCAACGGCTGTCGTATGATCTCATGGGATGGGAAGATCCCATGTGATCATGCGATAGTCATTGGATCTTTTACTACACTGGCACGGTCTTGAGGAACTGGGACCCGCTTGTCGGAGTTGTGCACTTAGGGTTGAAAACATAGATGGTTTTCAAGCGAAGGTTGAAAACACAGAATTTTCAGAGCGAAAGTCAAAAACACACCAAGCTTTTGGACCAAAAGGAAAAAACATCCTGAATCTACAAAGAGGAGGTCAAAAACACACCGAGCTTTCGACACTTGATCATTTCTTTGGAAAAAAAGACCACGGCCAAGAAAGAATGATAGGGAATTTTTGGGTAACAATATAATCCATAGGTTTGGCACTCCAGAATCCATAATTTTAGATAATGCATTGGCATTCACAGGCCTCAAAGTCTCAGAGTGGGCAATCAAGAATGGCATCTATCTGAATACCAGTTCCAATTACTACCCCCAAGGCAATGGTTTGGTAGAATCAACAAACAAGAACTTGATTAGGATAATCAAGAAGACTCTTCAAGAAAATTAGAGAGATTGGCATACTAAGCTTAGGTCTACAATGTGGTTAGATAGATTACCCCAAAGAAAATTATTGGTAATTCTCCTTATATGCTAGTGTATGGAAAAGAGGCCAAGTTGTCCATCTCGGCTAAATTGCCAGCCCTGGACCTAGCCACTCAATATGTCCTATTTGAAGAGGAGGATCCCTTGCAGATCAGATATGCTCAGTTGATGGAGTTAGAGGAAATCAAAGATAAGTCCATGAAGGACATGGAATTCCATCAGATTTAGATAAAGAAAATTTTTGATAAGAGAGCTAAAGCCAGGAATTTCAAGGTTGGAGACATAGTCCTCAAGTGGGATGAGTTCAGGTCAAGACCTAGCAGGCATACAAAATTTGACTCCTTTTGGGATGGACCATTTGTAATCATAGAATGCAGGGGCCCTAATGCCTTTCAACTAGAAACTCTGGAAGGAGTTTCCCTACCAATTTCAGTCAATGGTTTCCACTTGAAACCTTGTTTTGAGGTTAATCCCTCTTTGTGAATCTCTATATATATGTTTCCGTATTTTCTTTCCTTTCTTTCTAGGTTAGTTCCCTATTTTCCAAGAAGTGCTCTGAGCATAGTTCCAGTTCTACCTCTCTAAGAGAATTTTGAGTTTTGATAGCCCCATGCCCAATGGATATGTCAAGGTCACTGGGCTATGTCTAGTAGGCTGACATCCAGCAGAAAGTGCCAAAATGTTGCCCTAATTTTCCTTTGGTAAATTTGGCCTGGTTTTGTGTCAAATCTTCATCCTCTTAGCCCTGTACACAACCCCAAAAAATTTCATGAATTTAGCAGCTTTCCTTTGGTCTCTGCAAAATCTTCTAAGTCTCTGGCTAGGTGAAAAAGCCCTTAAAATTTCATAAAACTAGCCATTGTATGAAAAACCCTTTGGCCCATTATAATTTGTCATTACCTTTTTCGGCCATTAAAGGTTTACATTTTCCATGTGCGCCAAATTTCTTCCTTAGTCGAGCACTTTAATTTTTCCTAAGTTTCATAGTGCGTATATTTTCCTAAGGGCTAAATGCCCATTTAATCTGACGGTCCTCGCCATTTCGAGGATCCAAGTTGCTAGCAATTTATGATCATGATCTTTCGACAACCGTTGATCTTACTTTTCCTCCAGCACAGTATCTTGTCAATGGGACCGATGCCACCTCATCTGATTTGGCAGCTTTTGATTCGTCAGCAGTTGGTAATTCAGCTGTCTGTCAGTGGGCCCTTTCCTTTCAGCATGTTAAGCTTCAATTTTGTTGTGCGGTCATCGTTATACCGGAGACTCAAGATGCGACCTATTTAATCTGGCAGTATAATGACAACCGTGGATTCTCTTCATTGCCCAAACCTCTGACCGTGGGGCCATTATCAGGAACATGTGCTACGTCATTCGAGTTGTATGATTTTCATTGGCCGGTTGGTTTGTGATGTGGAGATTTGTCAGTGGGCCCGTGGTCTTTGGCTCTGCTGGCAGGTTAAAGTCTGATCAAGATCTATGATCATGATTATACCACTGGGCGAAGATGCAGGTTGTTTAAGGCTCTGGTATAATGACGACCGTCTGATGCTCTCTTTGTTGATCGTGGGTCCAAGTCTACCAGGTGTGATGATGTGCTTGATTTTTATTGGTTGCTGACTTTCGAGGTGGCGTTTGACTTGTCAAAGATGGGTTTAGGGTGTTTTTCAAGTGCATCATAGTCGTTCATCTATCGAGAGGGGTTTCTCATTGATGATGATGTTTTAATTTGTCGCTATCTATTATATTTCAAAAATTCAAATGATTTCTAAAGGTTTTGCTAAGGTTTTGTTCTTTTCGGCCATGCACGACATCGGGTAGCTTAGGAATTTAATTCTCAAGACATTTTTAGGTGGGGAAGTTGATGGAGATGACTGTTGGTTGGTGTTGTAGGGTACTGTACCGCATTTTCATGCTAGGAGATGCTAGAAAGAGTTGGCGCCAACTTTTAAATGGTACTGCTACCTAGGGAAATGAGATCAAATTCAGAGCCTTCATGGCTTAGTGGAGTTGCAAGTGGGTGGATGAGTTATGGTTGTTGTGTCTATAGGTGGGCTTAGTACAGGATCAACACATAAAGAAAGATATGATTTGATCACCGGTGTTCTCAGAGATTTTGATGATGGTAATCAGTGTACCTAGGGTTTGATATTGTATGGCTATACCTATGTAACCCTAGTTAGGTTAGTTTTGACTCCTACCTACGTGCAGTTGAGTTGCATATAGTTCTCTTTGGAGCCTTAGTGCTTAGAGTTGGACAATTGTAAAAGAGAAATTTACCTTTCTTGAGAGTTGGACAATTGTAAAAGAGAAATTCACCTTTCTTGAGAGGTATCTATGGCATTTTCTATGCCCTTTGGCTTCTACAGTTGTAAATCTTTCATTGATGATTCAGATATTGTAGAGGTATTTTGTGACAATTCTTCATGTCCCTATGCTTCCTTGCCTGAATTATCTCTTATTGAATCAAAGTGTATGTATGTTTTGAGTGATATCTTAGGGTTCCTGATCCCTCTCTCTTTCTGCAATTTTGTGTATTATTGTGGGTGATTTGATTTGAATGCTCTTATGGGTATACCTCAACCCCCTAACTATTTGTCTCATTCCTATACCGAGTTGCAGAGGTGAATGTTTGTTTGCAGGTCATAAATTGTGTCTAAGTCCCTTAGGAATGCTATTGTTTGTGAAATCCTTTCTTTCCCTGAATAGCCTCTTTCTATTGTAGACCCTTCTATGAAACATTTATGCAGGCCTATTTAGTGAGTTGTGATCTCCTAGACCTAATTTGTTCATTAATTTCATCCTCTATACTGAGATTCAAACCCTTCATTTCGGTGTATCACCTAGTAGGTAGTTTTCTTTCAGTCATTTCCCTTTCATGCATTCCTTCTATCCCTTTCCCTCAAAAGTTTACTTTTCTATCAAGAAGCAAATTAAGGTGATTATACAAGAGGAATCAGCCTAGAACCTGCAGGTCTCATCTCAATTAGCATAGGTCCCACAACCTAGAGATGATTCCCATGTTATTCTAAGTTATCAAGACCAAGAGAGCTTGAAACAAGGGTGCAAACTTAGTGTATAACACAAACACGCGAGCCGCTTCTGCATAGGTCTAGGGCTCATAAGGCTCTTTGTCTGGGATTCTTAAAGCTTCCATCAGTGTTTCCCAGATTATTTTAACTAGAACTTCTCCTGAAGGATCTTTGACACATCTATTCTTGGCATCATATCTATTGGCACATTCTAACACAAGCTTAGGGCAAACAAAGGCTGGAGGAAAAGCATCAGCCTCCATTAACCCACTTTGTGCTATTTTTTTGGAGAAAGAACTTTCAAATGCATTGTTGACCCTACTACATAACTCTCCTAAATTTACATTGACCAAAGAAGTATCACAGATGTGTGGGAGAGATATCAACAAATAAGTTCTACTTTCATCTTTTGGAAGTTGAGGACAAAATAGAGGCATCTTAACCAGGAAACAAGAAAATTTTCATAATATATTAATAACCTTCTTCAACAAAATGAAAGTTGTAAGGAAGAAGATAACCCACCAGTTGTCTGTGGACCAATTTTCTGTGATTTTCTTACTGCAAACTTTGCTGCTTCCTTTCTCCTCAAGAAAATGATAATCAAAATGCTTAGCAGTCTTTAATTTATGAACATGGATGATAAGAATCCTGAATAAATCTTCGTAGGACAGTTATAATAAATGCATTTATGGAGAAATAATTGATACAACATATTAAGTCTTTCCTCATTTAATTTCAGGTTAAATTGGCACAAGTTTCTCGATTCCCCAAAACATCTTTTGATTACCACAATCTTTGCAATAATTACTCTCCTTTTCATCATGCCACCAATTGTCACATCCACAATTTACCTACATGTACTGTCCCATATAATTTGGTAACTCTGTACAACAACTTCCCATAATTGATTTGATACCTGCGTTTCTTGGAAAGGCACCTTTCCACGGGGTGAAAGAAAAATCCTGTTGAATATTCCATCTATTGGGAATTGAACTTTGAACTTGAACTTGAACTTGGCAAAGTTCAAATTTTAGATTTGACTTCATAAAGATTGACATATTAACCAAAGGAACCATCAGACAGTGACACTTTATAACTCTTAATGGCTCATGAACTTGAACTTGAACCTAGCGAAGTTCAAGTTTGGCTTCAACTTAGGACTTTCATTGACCTTTAATTAGAACCGAGTAAAAAAAATTCAAGGGTAACACTCTATATGAGATTATGTGTCTCATATACACATTGGTAGCATAATACAAACATGGCTTAGCTCAAAAATAAAATCATTCTAGAAATCTGAAATCAATTTTCTAGCTCATGTATAAATCATGTCATGCTTAGTCACAAAATCACATGCTCTTATACATTAATTTTATAGACCTTGAATGTTTATTTCATATTATATGACATAACCCAGTGGTATTACAATACTAAAATATACTTATAGAAAATAATTTGAATAATCAGATTTCAACTCAAGGCGCAAAAACAAAAAAATTCTGAAACGTAACAGAGGTTTGGAGAAAATAGGATTGATTATTAAAACTTGAAATCTCATAAAATCACATTTATTGTTGCACTATAAATAGATATTAAGAGAATATGATTTGGAAATTTATGGCCATGAAAATCAAATAAAAACTATTGAACTTTCTCAATATGGTCAATGTGATGTTTGAGAACAAGTTCTCACAAGTAGGAAAAAATATCAAATAGAACTCTTTCAATGAATGAGACAATGCAAAAATCACATTAAGACAACTGACTCCTCGCAATAGTCTTTATAAACACAACAAACCCCAAGAAACATCTCCAATATTTATTAATCACCATGAGAAAGAAATTTAAAAAAAATCATAAACTAAAATATCACCCAACATACTCACAATACAGTCATTCAATGTAAAAATCACATTAAGACAATTGACTCCTGACAATAGTCTCTATAAACACAACAAACCCCAATAAACATCTCCAATATTTATTGATCATCATGAGAAAGAAATTAAAAAAAAATTATAAACTAAAATATCACCCAACATACTCACAATACAGTCATCGAGATATAGATTATAGAATCCCCTCCCAATTTCGACTTATCTTATACAACCTTCCTTGCAAAACCCCAATTCATTTGGCTTTGGACGTTGGACATACTTTTATATTTCTATTACCCTACTTGTATATTTATTTTTACTTTACAGTTTAAGAATTTTTTTTTCCTACTTGCCTAATTATCCATTAGGCTCTCCAATATGTTTGGGCCAGGTGTGTTGGTAAGTATTGGTCATCCTTGGATGACATCTACAAGTCTATAAGTATTTCTCCCCGAGGTGAAATTAGGCAGTGGTTCCTAAATTTATTCAATAGGTGCTCTTGAGTACATGTAAAAACATTTGAAGGTAAATGGTATTTCCCATTAGAAGCATAATTTTCATCTTCTCCATGTTTTTTCTTTAAAACCAACCCCTTCAGTTTATGAACCAAAATTATAAAAAAATATAGAACACAAAGTTGTTGCTATCTCACAAAGTAGTTTCCATCAAAGTGTAATTGGAAATTGATTTTTTCCAATTGTTGTTGTTACAACTACTCTTGAAGACATATATGTGCATTGCAGATGTTTCATGAAATTCCTAAAACAATTGGATTTTTAGACTACAATGATTGCAAGATATGCACAAAATGGATTTTGTGAGTAAGCTATCAAACTCGTTGAGCTAATGAAGAAGTCTAGAACATACCCTAACCATGTAAGCTTTGCACATGTTTTATTCCCATGTAGCCATGCAAGTATACTTCATTGGCATGAGTAACTCTTATTGCATTATGTCTACAACTAATCATTATGTGTGCATGGTTGAACTTCTTAGTTGTGCTACTACTTTGAGGTAACTTTGAATTTTATTATCAAAAGAGGCAGTTTTTGTTCAACCTTTTCAAATTATCATTTTAGTTTTTTGTAAATTTCACTTAAAATTATATATTATTATTCTAGGAGAATCTTATGTGAACAATCAGTGACATTAAATCCATATTTTGAGATATCCTTTGGAGATAGTGGTAACCTAGAGCCACAAAAAGATTGAATGTGGGACTCTCATGAATAATTGAATAGAGAAAACTTTCTGCAAAGTTTTTGTACCCCTCAAAGGTGGAGTCTCTAGAGAAATACACTTGTCATTTATTTTCTTTTGTTAGCTAAACTGAAATTGAATATACCATCACAAAGGTCAGTGTATATGAATTCATACTTATAGTGGATAGAAGGACTTGAATTCCTACATTTTTTGAGTTTCCAACTGAATTTAGATGTAGGGTAATAAAATAATTTTTTTAGTTTGTATTGAGAGTAGTATTCTACCCTGGTAGCTTTGTATGGACATGATTCTACCCATACAAGCTCATTCTACAAGAATCTCAGTAAGATGGTGGCAAGATGTTAGAATTAACATTCACTTAAACACAAAATTATACCATATCTTTGTGTGCAAGAGCATGAAACTATATGTATACTTGATAGCCTCAGTAAGAACAATAGAAAGGGCATTGTCCATAGTACATCTTGCAGTATTTATTAGAAAAAGTAAAGAGCTCTAGTGATAACTAGAATTTAATCATTATCTTTGAGACATCTCAATTAGTTTATGAATGTTGTACATGTATGATGATTTGGGTATTCAAAGAAACATAAGATTATACCGATGTTGTTTTATTGAGTAGGTTGAGAAAATAAGGTGGGTTAATGGAATTGAAAACAATGGAAGAAGCAACCAATGCAGTTTTTACTGCTATTTTAGACCCTGCATTTGATTCATCAAGTTGTACACGGTCCTTGCAGTTTTAAATGTTATTTCAAACCCTGGATTTGATTGATCTGAAGATGGAACCCCACCTAAAATAAAATCTAATAGTAATTTCATACCTTAGAGAGGTTAGTGATATACGTTCTTGTTAAATTTCCCTTTCATAAATATCCTAAAATTGTTATGATGTATAATAAGATCATAAAATTCTACTTAGCTTCTTTTTCATTACCATCCTGCAATATGATGGATTTATTTAGTATACCCATAAACATGATCATCCACTTTGGCCTTTACCTCATACACCAAACTATTACTACATCTACTCTTTGCTCAACTTTAACATCCTATTACAAATACCACATCAAAATCATGAATTATCCTACTTTTAAAGCACATGGACAAATAGTCTACAAATTAATGAGAAGGAAGATTATGTCAAGAAAACTCAAACAAACCCAACATATACTTTACAAGGAGAAACTAAAATTTTGAGTCCATTTATTTGGGATATATATAGAAAGAATCTATCTAAAAGAATGGAAAATTACTGATTGAAGTTAAAAAAACATAAGAAAACATATAATACACTATTAAAACAATTATTTATTCTTCTTGTGGACCTAAATCTCATTTGTGAATCTCTACTATTTCTGGTATTATGAGAATCAAATTTAAGGCTGAAGAATGCAAATCATAAATCACTAATCAGGAAAGCCTCCATTGGCTAAGATGAAATGGACATGGAAAATCACCTATCAACTGTCATAGCATTGAGATGAAAATTCCCTTCAAGCTTGCGTTCATGGTAGCTCAAATTTAGTTGAGCTATCAGAAGACTTTGTTGGATTTCCTCTCCTACTGAATAATTGCATCATATTCAAAGCTCAAACTAGGGAGGCATCCTGTTCACATCGACACATCCTTCTCAAGCTTCAAATACAAGGCATATGGCCCCTACTTCCATAATCTCTTCCGCAAGCTTGGCTCCAATTTTTTGAATAGGTTGTGCAAATATGAGGGCATGGAATACAACTCGTTCATTGGACAACAACAATTGTGTTCAATTACATTAAAGATTCTTTAGGTTTTAGGGTTCCCATTCAACAACATCATTTGAATCATAAGCTTTACAAGAGCATATTTGGGGAAAAGAAAGAAGATTACCTTACAATGGAACTTTTGGAGATCAGAAGGAAGATGACTAGAGAGCCTGGAGTTAAGTCTGTGATGAAGTAGGATGCCTTCCCTATTGAAATGCTTTATGTGATACTATAGAATACATAGGTGAGGCTCACATTCATAGGAATCCTACTCTCTTTTATTGGCCTCTTCATCACATGAGTTGAAGGTAGTAATGAAAAAATTCTCAATTCATCCTCAAGAAATTTCTTCAAGTGCTCCACATCAAATGACGCAGGGCAGGGATGGAGGATCCAATGAAGGATGATCCAACCCTATAGGTCAATTATAAAAACAACAATTGTAGTGGAATTACAATAATATAATGCTTCAAAACAAAATTTCAGTCAACATGCTTGGCTATGAGGCCTTTTGGGTTTCGGCCTTATACAATGAAATTAAAAAGTATCAGCAAGATCTCGCAAGATCCAAGTAACCACCAGCTAGTTCAGATCTACAATAGGAAACCTTTGATAGGAACAACCAAGATAGGATCTAAACTTGTGCTCGCAAGCCACCAAGCAACCTCTTTGTAAGGAAACTCGGGTGCGAAAATAGCTTCCTACACTAATCTCTAAAGGAAAGTATTGTGCAAATTCTTTTAAATCCTTACAATTTCAAATTCGTTAACTACTTTAACAATGATATTCCAGCCATATACCATGCATACAAAAAATAGAGAATGACACAATGATTTACCTTGGGGAAACCTTTTGGTAAAAACCCCAGCACTCCAAAACTTGCACAGTGTATTAATCCAAACTATTACAGTTTACAATACACTTGCAATGCAAGCTCTTTCAGAAGATTTCCAACTCTTGAAGACAAATCACGACAACATAAAAAATGTTCCAACAATACACAAACTTCACCTATCTTCACAACCCTAAAAAATGCTTATATCATGCGCTTCCCTTTTTAGGGCAACTTCCAAAGATAGTTGTATTAGGGTTTTACCATTCTCTGAGAAAATAGGAACCCGAAAATTTTTTCCACAATTGGGGAAGAGTGTATAGTACTCAACTTTAT
This sequence comes from Chamaecyparis obtusa, assembly GCA_027943335.1. Lineage (NCBI taxonomy): Eukaryota > Viridiplantae > Streptophyta > Pinopsida > Cupressales > Cupressaceae > Chamaecyparis > Chamaecyparis obtusa. The sequence continues at coordinate 72,630 of BSBK01012404.1, forward strand.
CAGTTGCCACATGTCTTCACCTATCATTGAATCTTCCAGACATAGCTCTTGCGTGTCATAGGAATCTATCATAACTGTTTTAGCCATGATCTCCTTACACACAATTCAAGATGTCGACACATCAAGTGGAGTGAAACATCAACATGCCAACTAGACATGTACACTCACACTTAATTACATTATTTGCAAGAAATACATTTTACAAAACAAATAATAAGAATAGGAATTATCCAAGGTTGAGACACCTTATTCCTAACATTCTCCCACTTGTCGAACACCTTGTAAGAGCAACAGGAACTACCCGCTATAGGCCAAAAGTCCCATAGACTCTGAACACCATCTGAACTACTCAGTGCCCACTAGTTTCATTAATGCATCTGCAACATTCTTCATAGTATCTACCTTCTCCAAATTTACCTTTCCATCTTCCACCATATCTCTCACAAAATGAAACTGCACATCAATGTGCTTCGTTCTATCATGAAAAGTTGGATTCTTCGCAAGGCAAATAGAACTCTGATTGTCACACCAAATAGTAATTTGTTCTACATCAACACCAACATCAGAACACAATCTCCTAAGCCAAATGGCTTCCTTACAAGCATGAGTAGCAGCCATGTACTCAGCTTCTTTAGTGGACAAAGCAACCACAGGTTGTCGCTTACTCATCCAACTGATAGCACCACCAAACATAGTGAACACATAAGCACTGGTGGATCTCCTACTGTCAATATCACCTACCCAATCTGAATCCACAAACGCATGAATAAAAATTGAATGCAGAGATCTAGAAGAGTTAACATCGTAAAATATGGAGTAATCTGATTTACCCCTCAAATATCTGAATACTCACTTAACTGCATCCCAATGTACCCATCCAGGGTTATCCATAAACCAATTTAGGACTCCCACTGCTTGCGCAATGTCTGGTCTAGTACAGACCATAGCATACATGAGACTACCAACTGCACTAGCATAAGGTACTATACTCATGTCCTCCACCTCACTAGGAGATTTTGGACAATCATCTATAGATAACTTTGTTCCCATAGAAACAGGAACACATAACGGTCTACAATCTGTCATGCTGAACTTGTCCAACACAAACTTCACATACTTACTCTAACTCAACCAAAGTTTTTTGTTAGACCTGTCTCTACTGATTTCCATACCCAAGATGTACCTTTCTTCCCCAAGATCTTTCATCTCAAACTATGCTAACAACTGAGATTTAAAATCAGAAATCATACCCTTATCCTTCCCAAATAGCAACATATCATCAACATATAATGCAACAATAAGAAGGTGATCATTTTCAACTCTGAAATAAACACAATGATCTGATTTTGATCTTACAAATCCAATTGACAACACAAAGGCATCAAACTTAAGGTACCACATCCTAGGAGATTGCTTCAAACCATATAGAGATTTCTTTAATCTGCAAACTAAGGATTCTTTACCTTTAACAATGTAGTGCTCAGGCTATGACATATAAATCTCTTCCTCCAAATCACCATGAAGGAAAGTTATCTTTACATCCATCTATTCTATCTCTAAATCATATGATGCAGCAAGAGATAACATAAATCTAATGGATGTCAACTTTGCAACAGGAGAGAATATTTCACCATAATCTATTCCCTCTACCTGTGAATACCCCTTTACAACCAATCTAGCTTTGTACCTTTCAACACTTCCATCTGCATAGAATTTCTTCTTGAACACCCATTTACAGCCAACATATTTTCTCCCTTTAGGAAAAGGTACAAGGTCCCAAGTTTTGTTTTTCTCCAATGAAGCCATCTCATCATCCATAGCCTCAATCCAAGAACCTACATCTTCCATGCCCAAAGCCTCTTTCACAGATCTAGGCTCATCAGTGTTAGTAATCAAAGCAAAAGCACAACTGGAATCTAAAATAGAATAACCAAACCTTTCTGGTTGCTTTCTTTTTCTCATGGATCTCCTCAAGGGCTGAGGTTGAGGTTGTTCTTCCTCTTCTTCCAAACTATCAGAGCTGCTAGAGCTCTCCTCATCATTAGGCCCAATATGGTCTCTTTGTTCAGTCTTCTCAGGGGTAGGAGGCAACTGAACAACATCTTTTTCCTTTTCTTTTTCATCTGGTTATAGCACGATAGGAGAAGATGTTAGCTCTCTAAAAATAACATTTCTACTATACAACACCTTACTAGTCACAGGATCTCAAAGCTTGTATCCTTTCACACCAACACTATATCCGATGAAAATACATTTGACAACTTTGTTTTCCAACTTAGATCTTTTCTCCTTTGGAACATGTGCATAAGCTTCACAACCAAAAACATGAAGATGTCTAATTGAAGGCTTCTTACCAGACCACACCTCCATGGGTGTCTTACCAACAAGAGCTAATGTAGGAGATATGTTAACCAGATAGTAAGCAATGGTCATAGCTTCGGCCTAAAACCTTTGTTCTAAACCAGCTCCACTAAGCATACTCCTAGCCTTCTCCATCAGTGTCCTGTTCATTCTCTCTACAACTCCATTTTGTTGTGGGGTGTAAGGAGTTGTCTTATGCCTCTCGATACCTTGTTCTTTATAGAACTGTCCAAACTTTTCTGAGAAAAACTCACCACCATTGTCAGTTCTCACACACTTAATCTTCTTACTAGTTTGATTCTCTACAAGAGCTTTAAATTCTTTGAAATGACTAAAGACTTGTGTCTTACTTTTAAGGAAATAAATCCAAGTCCTTCTACTGAAATCATCTATGAAAGATAAAAAAAAATACAGACTTGGAGATTGAAGGAACTTTTACAAGACCAAATACATTAGAATGAATAAGTTCCAAAACATCAGAAGATTTGTGAGAACTAGAGTAAAACTGAACATGATTTTGTTTACCATAGACAGTGTTTGCAGAAGTCAAACTCGAGGTTGCAATCATTTAATCCCTCATCAAGGTTTTTATTTTTCAGGGTTCTAAGACCCTTTTCACCAATGTGGCCAAATCTCATATGCCACAACATTATCTTTTCTACAGGAAGCTTACCTTCCAAAGTGTTTGCACTGCCATCGGAACCAATAACCATAAACTTCTTCACTGCTCATTCAGATGGTGAGGATGAAGAACTATTACATAGAGGAATACATGCATCTAGCTAAAATAAGGTACCTCTCCTAGTAGCCCTCGCAAGCACTATCGATCCTCCCATCATCTTGCATCCTTCTTTCAAAAAAACAACCTGCACACCTACATCATTCAATATACTTACAAATAATAGGTTTCATGCCAAACCTATGATGTGCATAACTCTATTGATTCCCTTTACTCATCCATTAGGAAATCTGATAGTGACCCTTTCGCATCCAACTATCTTTAGGTGAGAATCATCACCCAAGTACACCTTTCCACCATCGAACTCTTCATATTTTGAGAACCAGTTTCAATGAGAGGTCATGTGAAAAGAATCACCCAAGTCTACCAACCACACATCATTAGATGCATGGGCTGCCAAAGCTGCAATAAAAGCATCTCCATCTTCTTGAGATTTTTCAGAAGCTGAATTTGAGCCTTTCTTCTTCTTCTTTGGTTCTTTGCAATCCCTTCAGAAGTGCCCAGTTTTATCAAAGTTCCAACATTTCTCCTTAGACTTTCCAAGAGTCTTAGAACTCCCATAGGATTTAGATCTTCCATTATTTGACTGGTTGTCATTTTTCTCTCCTTTTTCATTGGATCTCCCGTGAACAGCAAGGGCTTCCTTAGATGAATCTGAAGTCTTTCTTCACATCTCCTTAGATAGCAGCGAAGACACCACATCATCCATACAAAATGTGACTATATTACTTCCGAGAGCCATCACAAGATGGTCCCATGAATCTAGCAAGGAACAAAGAAGGGTCAAACACTGATCCTCCTCCTCGATCTTGGCACCGGATGATGCCAACTATGCAATCAATAAATTGGATGCATTGAGATGATTAGTTACGGATCCACCTTCCTCCATTCTTAAAGAATACAACTTCTTTCTCAGGAACAACTTATTCACTAGAGATTTGGCCTGATACACAGACCTAAGCTGTTTCCATAAAGAATTTGCAGTAGTCTCATCAAGAACATTCAGAAGAATGACATCTGCTAGACAGAGTCTGATGAGACCCTTAGCTTTCTGATCCTTGATCTCCCAATCTGCTTGAGATATCATTGGAGGTTTCACATCAAGTGAAGTAGCCTCCCATAGATCGTGGTCTTCAAGCATGTCTTCCATCTTGAGTTTCCACAACTTGAAATTAGTGCCATTAAATATCTCCACCTCCATTCTATTGTATGAGGAACTTGCCATCTCAATCTGCAAATAAGATTCAGAATGTTCTGCACAAAACTCCCACTCAACTTGAGATTAGCTCAAAAAACCCTACCCAACAACTAGGATCAAAAGTTCATCAAGCTCTGATGCCACTTGTAAGGAAACTCAGGTGCGGAAACAGCTTACTACACTAATCTCTAAAGGAAAGTATTGTGCAAATTCTTTTAAATCCTTACAATTTCAGATTCGTTAACTACTTTAACAATGATATTGCAGCCATATACCATGCATATAGAAAATAGAGAATGACACAATGATTTACCCTGGGGAAACCTTTCCGTAAAAACCCCAGCACTCCAAAACCTGCACAGTGTATTAATCAAAACTATTACAGTTTACAATACACTTGCAATGCAAGCTCTTTCAGAAGAATTCCAACTCTTGAAGACAAATCGTGGTAGCATAAAAAATGTTCCAACAATACACAAACTTCACCTATCTTCACAACCCTAAAAAATGCTTATATCATGCACTTCCCTTTTTAGGGAAACTTCCAAAGATAGCCATATTAGGGTTTTATCATTCTCCAAGAAAATAGGAACCTGAAAAAATTTTCCACGATTGGGGAAGAGTGTACGGTACTCAACTTTATCAGTTTCCACATGTCTTCACCTATCATTGAATCTCCTAGACATAGCTCTTATGTGTCATAGGAATCTGTCATAACCGTTTCAGCCATGATCTCCTTACACACAATTCAAGATGTCGACATATCAAGTGGAGTGACACATCAACATGCCAACTAGACATGTACACTCACACTTAATTATATTATTTGTAAGAAATACATTTTACAAAACAAATAATAAGAATAGGAATTATCCAAGGTTGAGACACCTTATTCCTAACACTCTTGTTATCCTAAGCCCTCAAGCCACTAGTTCTGCGATTACTTCCAGATTCGCAAATTTGCTTCTACTCTACTCTTCCATAATATCACTACTAATCTACATATTTCCTCCTCCCTATCAATCTCTCTCTAAACATCTACCCAAACTCTCTATATATAGCCAGCTAAGCCACAAGTCGGCCAGTCGGACATTTATTTACAATATAGGTCCACCCTAAGGAGAAATACCAAAACTAAATAAAGAATGAACAAAACTTAATGAAAAGCTACATTTAGGTCCACACATGACCCAAGAACATGTCGCTAACTTAGAAAGATCGAATTCCATCACACGGAACCACGCATGATACTGGACTGAAAATTGATACCCGAGAAAAATGGTCATAACTTCCAAATCATAATGAATTAGGACTTGTGGTCTTAGGAGAAGATATTAATTTAGGTCCTCTTAAATTCCCTAAGAGCGCAAAGGCTGATTCATTAAGGATCAACAGCTACATGCCACACAATCATCACCCAGAAAGCAGGAAAATACGGCTCCGACGGCAAGAAAACAACTCCAACTTTGAAATAGTCTATCCAAGATTTCCCAAACCATGCCACCTCAAGAGATACGTTTGTAGAGATAGCCTCCAAAAACATAAAGGAACAAACCCCTTTCATTGCACATGCCAGAGATCTCCATAGATCATCACAACACAAAAACTCAGAAAGCTACCCAAAATAAAGTATTGTATCCCTCTCACAAGGAATTCCTCCAAGACTAAGACAGATCTTCAGGAACCCAAAATTCTCTTGCATCAGACTATTGAGGTAAATATAAACTATGTCCCATACTTTAATCTCAAGATAATTATCTTCAACCAACTTCATCTTCACCAAAGGCTTCCAATCCATCAAGGACAAGAGAACAAATCAGAAAATCAACCATCTATGCTTCATCCATTCAAAAATTAGGATCATATGAATTTCAACAATCCAATCATCATACCATTGATCACCACAACCCATCTCAGCAACAAGAGTATCCAACTCCCTAACAAGTAGATCCAAAGTCAGATCCACATCAATATGAAATCCCTCATCATTAGCATCTCATCTTTGCAACTCATCAAAAGACTCATTACTGTTAACTAGAAAATCAAGTCCACAACCAGCAAATAAGATCTATACCATAACACCAAACAAAAGAAAGTTGGAAACACCACCATCCCAAAGGTGTTCAATGACAAGTAACTCTTCACTAACAACAATCCGATCAAGCCCAACCAGATGCTCTACAATTCTCATGTCAGATCCATCCATCTGCTCATGAATACCAACACATACCTTATCATCTTTAGTGAAGTCATCCTTCACCTCTTCCTTAACATCAAAGTTTCTTCTTCTCTAAATAATCCTCTTAATCAGCCATAAAACTTTCTTCCAACAAGACTTCATCATCTCTTCAATCCTCAAATTAAATTTAGGCCAAAACTGACCCAACTTATCCATCAAGTTCCTTTCAAAGTGCAATTGCCTCTGCTCGGTGATCTAATTACAAGATTCTAGTTACCTCCACACACTCGGTGATCTACTATCTATCTACACAACCTGCCTCTATTCGATGATCTGTTCACTCAAGGAAATCTTCATCTCTCACGTCAAATCTGCTCTCCTCGTAGGCATCTTCAATCCAAGGTCCTAGTGCAAACTGTCTCACCTTCGGCGATCTGTCCACACACTCAAGATCTTCAAGATCTGATACCACTTGACATAGGGCAGGGATGGAGGATCCAATGAACGATGGTCCAAACCAACACTTCTAATTATAAAAACAATAATTGCAGCGGAATTACAACAATATAATGCTTCAAAATAGATTTTCATTCAACATGCTCGGCTGTGAGGCCGTCTAGTTTTTGGCCTTATACAATGAAATTACAAAGTATCATCAAGATCTCACAAGATCCAAGTAACCACCAACTAGTTCAGATCTGCAACAGGCAGCTGTAATACCCCAAAAATGGGCTATAGGTTCATTAATCTCCTATATCGACATATTGAACGAAATTGACATCAAAGTCCTAACCAAAGGCACATCTAAACATCATCGAATCCTAATTGATTATCATAAATTCTACATCAGGGAATATTCCTAGTAATATTCCTATTTATCCTAATTATCTTTGATTTAATGATTATTTGGCAATAAATCCTATTTATCCTAAAGTTTGATTAATTGAATATTCTCAATATTTAATTAATTAGATTTAATTCTACCACTTAATTATTTAATTGTAGTTAATTCTATTTATTCCTAAATTGTATTATTTAATTTTGACAATAAATCCAAAATCCTATCAATAATTGATTAAATTCTTATTTAATTAAATTAAAGCAAGTTGTCAATTTTTAATAATATTTTTTTTGAATAAAAGTTTGAAAAATATTGATTAACACATAAATCAATTGTTTTATTTTTCAAAATCAGTTAAGTTGGAAATAAATCACTTTATTATTAAATTAATTCATAAATAAAACATGCACAATCATAAAAGCAGACAACTATCAATTATCAATTAAATCTAAACTCTATTTTGAGTTGAACTCTGCTTTTGCATGTTTTTGTGAGTTAATTATCCTTTATTTAAAAATAACTCAAAAATCAACCTGAGTTATTTGAGTGATTTATGGTTGTTTTTCATGCACCTCCAAAGCCCTAGATTTCTATAAATTAAGGCTTCAACTCTTCAATTAAAAATCCATCCACGAATTGCACACTCGCACTGCCGAATTGGAGACTAAAGAAGCGATCTTGAGAATTCGAGTTGTTGTGAGATTTTCAATGCATTGTATAGTATCCATATCATTTAGAATATCAATTTTCATATTAGCATAGATCCATATCAAGTTTTCATTATCACAATTACACAGAAAAACCAAAAAAGTAGATTAATTGCATTCATTCCATATCTAGATTTTGCATTCAAATCCTTCATTTAGGTGTCGTCAAGGTCACTAATCTCGGTCCAATCTGAGAAGATCATACTCACATCTACTAGAAGACAGTAAATCACCTGGTTAGTTTAGTTTTTCATTTATTGCACGATTACAATTTTAGCTAACCTCTAATGTTTTACTGAAGTGTTGTGTCTACAGATCAGGTACAAAATTCACACACACATTTCTAGTGCCCACTGTGGGGGCCCTAAAATGGGTTTCCCTTCAAATTTTATCAATTTCTATCATTTTCTTATCTTTTTCTATTCCCAGCTACGATTTTTATTCTCTGTCCATACAATTTTCATACGAGTTTTGTCAGAAACTCATACCAAGAGATACCCACTATCATACAACAGTTGATTTAATTGAGGATCACACAAGCAGAAACTCACTGTTATCTAGAAGCTCGATTATCGTGTGATCTGATACCCATTATCATACAAATTTTTGGACTATGGTCTGGAAGGTAACCCACTATCGTACAAGTTTTAGTGCTAGGGTTCAATTATTGTTTCACTTTTTCAGGCAGTTTGTCAGATTTGGTTTTCAGATTTCTACTAACAGCTAACCCTAACAATTGAAATTCTCCATTTTTTATTGATTTTCACTAGTTTTTTATTGTAAAAAGTGCAAGAATTTCTAAAAATAGGTAAGAATCTACTAAGCCTATTGCGAAGAATTCAGGTAACCTTCTCAGCTGATAACATTTCAATTTGGATTAAAACAAACATCTTGCATGTCTAGCTTGAGTGCCTTTCTTTTCCATATCACGCATTTCATTTGGGCTCTAAAAATGAACATAGATTTGCTTTCAGCATCTTTGTTACACATAGTAAATAGGTTCTATGAACACTATTCATGGCTCTTGAGAGAGTGAGTTTCCAATGAAACTCTTCTCAATGAAGGAACCCTTCTAGGTAGGGAGGATACTGAGGGAGTCTCACGTTCCACTAGATCCGTGTGTCTTCAACTTTTGATTGATGCATTCTCTCTCTAGAGAGGTTGATAGATCATAAGGGGTTGACGTCATAATTATTTGTGAGATAATCTTTGTCTTACCATGTCATATTAATCTATCTACTTTGTTTGGGTTAAAAGTGAAAAGGCTAGAGGATTATGCTCTACTCCCTTTTTGGGTAGTAACAAAAACTCATATCATTGAATCTAAAACCAGTCTCCATATGGCATATCTTGTGAGTCACCTTTAGAGAAGGTTAACCATAGTGGACATTCCCTTAATTGGGTCAACCACGTTGATGGAACCTCAAGCGGTAATAGCCATTTTCGTCCTGGTAGTGACAACCGCTATATAAATGTCCTGTTGGAAGAAATCTCCACAGGTGTGGTCTCTTGTTGGGTTGTCAGATCTCCCTAGTAGATCTTGAAGATTAAGTTCTCAGACTGTGTCAAAACCCCGGTGTGCCTAGATTGGAGTTCACCCTCTTGGATCATAAAAGTTGCAGATTCAAACCATTACTAAAAACCCTAGTGAGGCCAAATTTTCATTTTCTAGGAATATGTGCATTAATGCAAAACATTTTGGAACATACACAATTAGCACTTCCAAGGATTAGCACAAATAAGTCACCTGATTGTTAATGCGCAAGGTTGATTTTTCCCTTGTTCATTATTTTCAGACATGCTTGAAATCACTTGCTTGCTATTTTGCGTGCTTGCTTATCTATCTAGTTACTGAAAATGAACAAATCTATTACAATCCTCAAATCTGGACATTGAAATTTGCAAACAATCTGAAATTGAAAACCTACAATTTACAAAAATTGAAGTAAAACACCTTTCTAGAGTCGACAGTTGTTTTGTAAAGTCAAAAATTCGTACGACTTTTGGCTATTGTCATTTCAGAACCCCTAGATTGTCATATGGTATCAGGTATATTGTCGTATGAGTTTTTCTACCAGTCATTTTCAAAAATCAATTTCCTTGTTGTCAAATATCGTACGAGCTTGTCAATTGTCATTTCATGCTATACCCACTATCGTACGAGCCTGTAGAGAGTCATTTGAGAAATTTAAAAAAGTTGTCAGAAAGTTGTCAGAACTATCAGAGACCTGGCTTTTCTAGCCTATTTCCAAAATCTATCAAACAAATCACCGTGTCAAGAATAGAGCAGCAAATACTAAGAATCTAATCATTTTCCTAAAGTGGCCTTTTGAATCTAAGTTAGCCTTCTATTTAATCGGTTTGAGTCTTTATCATCTTGTGTCGAAACTGTGTCATAACTATCAATCTTCAATCAATCATCAAAATGACTAAGTGTTTTGAACTCATGTCCGCTATCTTTTGGGAATCTACCCATACATCCAGGGCACAGTAGCCCTCATCTAAGTCAAATCTATGCTTCATTCAATCAAACCTTGATAAGGTTACGTCATCTAATCATCTCGATTCAATTCATTCTTCAGTTGTCTTCATCTTATTCTTTTGCTTCACCCAAGGTTAATGGTGGAAACTAGAGCTTCCTCTCACAAGAAATTAGGAGAAGCACTTAACACCGAAGCTTTTTCTACTCACGTAGTTCCAACTCTTGAACAACTCTACAATTCTGGTCTTTATGAAGATGACAATCTTGGAAACTTTCGATTAAAAATTGGTTACATTCCTCCTTCATCAACTCACGGAGGTAATCAACAAACTCCACATCAATCTATCCCAAGTAGAACTCCTACCATGTCTCAAGTAGGGACAAACTTTGGCTCTCAAAGAGCTCAATCTCAACATGGTGCAGATCAAGAACCCACACCTGAAGAAATTTCTCAATATCAAAACAATGATAACTTCAAATGAATGATGAAGCATTTCTTGAAAGAAGACAGAGAGGCATACTTTTTACAATTGGCTCATCAAGGAGCTAAAATTCCTCCCAACTTTAATGTTGAAGATATCATTACACATGAGTAAGAAACTCCACTCACAGCTATGATGAAACAGATGCATGCCATGCAAGTCAAGCTTAATAACCTTGAGAAAGAAAAGGAACCCAAGGATTTCTCCATGGAGGCCCTATGTCCTTTTCCATTTGACAAAGACTTGTACATGCCACCATTCCTAAAAAGAGTGGAGATGCCCAAGTATGATAAGTATGATGGACACTTGGATCCCCAAGATCATGTCAGAGAATTCTGTACACAATCTATGGAGTTCATGCATGAACCAACCTATCTGATGCGTCTCTTTCCTTGATCGCTAGGGGGAGCAACCATTCATTGGTTCTCTAGATTGCCTTCTACTATCAAAACTTTTGAGGAGTTGATCAAATTGTTCTATCAACAATACTCCTACAATATTCAACATCTAGTCACCATGATCAATATCTACAATCTCAAACAATATCCAGGCAAACCATTCTTCACATTTCTCAAAAGATGGAGGAAGAAATTCTCTCTATATGCTAGGCCTATTCCAGAAACTGAAAAACTAAAAATCTTCATCAATAATCTTGTCCCAGAGATCAACTATCCTTTACAAATGCAAGATCATACATCTTTTGATAAAATGGTTGACAATGCAATCAAAATTGAAAAAGTACTTGTGAAAAAAGGAGAAATCACACTTCAAAAAGATAAGTACGAATCAGGATCTAGTTCTAAAGACAAGAATAAAAATTGGAACAAGAATAAGGGCATTGTCATAGATGGTGTTGTTGATACTATCTATGCTCCATCAAAGGCACCAGATTTCATTCTAACTATTGGTATCCAAGCCATAAAAGCTTCAGAACAAAAGGTGCCTGAATCATCTCAAAAGAAGCCAGAGTATAAAAAGTGGTCCGCTAATAATACATGAATGTTCACTCCTCTTGGAGAATCTTTAGAATTAGCTATGAGAACTCTACTAGCCAATAACATCATCTCTTTGCCTAAGATCTGACGATCTGATTCTGAACCTAAACCAAAATGGTGGAGAGAGAATGAATTATGTGATTTCCAATGGGGTAAAGGTCACAAAACTAATAACTACTTACGCTTGAAACATACTATTCAAGATCTGATTGATAAGGGAGATATCACCATTGACAATCATAAGAGCAATAATGATCATACAACATTCACAGAACCATTTCTGAAACATGGTCAAGAAGTTTTATTTTCTCAACCTAATATGGGGGCAAAGGTCAATTATGCTTACCCTAGAATCAATGTTGTTATCAATATGGTTGAACCTTGTCTCTTTGAACATTGCAATGTCATCAAAATTGTATGAAGAGATAGAGATCATTCTACAGCTAACACAGTTACTTGATCACAAGCTTAGGAATATCTGAATGGACAAATCCTAGATTCATCAAATGTCCCTAAGATGCCCTTCAATATTTCTTCCACTTCCAAACAGAAGGTTGTTTCTAAATCTTCCAATCCTAAAGATACAAGGCCAACATCTTATAGCATTGTTCAACAACTCCAACACACTAATGCAAAAATCTCCATGTTTGAGTTGCTTCAAATATCCCCAGCTCATAGAGTCATTCTAGACAAAGCTTTGCTTGGATCCAATGTTCCTGATGACCTTGATTTAGACAGGTTCCAGACTATGGTTGGACATCTTACATCTCCATAGTATATCTCCTTTTTAGAGGAAGATGACAACTCCATGAGTCACCCACATAACCAGCCCTTGCATATAGAAGTCTTGATCCAGAACCATAGATTCAAATGTGTGTTGATAGATGGAGGCGTTGGCCTAAACATTTGTTCTTACAGCTTGATCACACAATTGGGATTTTCAAAATTGGCTATTGATCCTAGAAAGAAAATAAATATCAAAGCCTATGATGAACAAGAAAGATCTTCTAAAGGCACCATTGTCTTACCTATCAGGGTAGGTCCATTTATCAAAGATACTATATGTCAAGTTCTTGATCTACCTTTGGCTTACAACATTCTTCTAGGGAGACCATGGATACATGAGAGGAAAGCTATTCCTTCTACATTTCACCAATACTTGAAATTTCCTTATGAAGGAGTAGAGGTCACTATTCCAATAGACATATCCACCACTTGCAATACATTGAAGGAAAGTGCAGATAAGCTTGTGCCTAATAACAAAGAATCTTCCATTGAACCAACTAAAGAAGCATCCACATCTAAAATGGAAGATCTTGCAAAAGAGGTTAATATCAAAGAAAATAGTATGGGAGAATATACTATGGAGCCAGTCTTATCTTTGACATCTCTCCCTATCTCACCTAAGTCTTATGGACAATCTTTGAAACAATCCAAACCAGATTCTAAATAACCTCTTGAGGCATATAAAAAGAATTTTGTAGCAGAACAAGTCTCCAAGCAAGAATTTGAAGAGGATGAAGTTGTGCTTGCATGGGTATACAAAGATGAATCTGAATCCCATGATATTCAAACTAGTAACTCAACAGTACCAAAAGATCCTTCTAAGTCATATGGCCTAGGAGATAAATTGATAGCTAAGATGGGATATTCAGGTAAAGGACCTCTAGGAGTCAGAGGAAAAGGTCTTGAGGCACCTATCCCACATACTGGTAGAGAAAATAAAGACAAAGTTGGCTTAGGATTTAAAAAGAAACCCTTTCACCTCAAAGGTAATTGTTCTCATGTCATAGAGAAGATCACACCAAATGAACCTCCTCTTAAGAAGGAGGAAGCTGAACCATCAAATAGTGATTCAAATAGGTCAAAACTCATCCCATATGAAGAATTGCCTAAAGAGATCAAAGACCTTCTTGATGATAAAGATGATCTAATCAAAAGAATTAATGTAGTAGAAACACAAGAACCTACTATCAATCAAGAGATAGTTGCAACAAAAGAACCAGCTAATCTTGAAAACAATCAAGAAGAGGAAGGTGGTAGTCATTCCGAGATAGATTCTCATGAGTATGAATTCAAATCAGAATCTGAGGGTAACCCTTCTTGGGGTATTCATCCTGACTTTACTCATGTTCTTAGATTTCCTAGAGGCATAGATGAAGAATCTAATGACTATGAATGGGAAGCCATTCTAGAAGAAGATGAGCTTATTACAGAGAAACATGTTGATGTTATTCACCAATATGCACCTAAACCCAACGTAAGTCTAGAACAAGATGATGAACCTATCGAGTTTGATCCACCTATGGCTGAATTGGACTCCCACAATGACATTGAGCCTATTCACAAATTGAATGTCTTAAGTTGTAATATCACCTTTGAACTCGAGTGTTGAGTTAGGACCAATGATGACAGATCCATATCCGTAAACACTATCTCCCAATCTTTCTCCACTTTGACTATCCAATATCCAGACCTTATTGATTAAACCTCCACAAATTTGAGCCATGGTATTTATACCTTCCCAAATGACTATGCCCTTTCTTGCTACCTCAATGCAGTTGAGCCTATGAGTACTTCCATCAGTGAACCGAGCATTAGCATGACAGAGTCAGACATCAAATATCTTAGTCAGAAAAAAAAGAAAAAAAAAAGAATACTAAGGGTGAAAACCACTTTTTGGCAGTCTCAAAACCTACAAAAGTAAAAATAAAAGACGTATCCAAAGGTGAAAACCTCTTTGAGGCACCTAAGGATGAGATATTTCATGTCCTTCCGAGTCATTTACAAGACAGATCTCCACTTCTAATTGAGCCCACTCAACCCATCAATTTGGGAATAATAGAAGAACCACAATTGATTCATGTAGCACAATCTTTATCAGAAGAAGAGAAGCAAAAATTTACAACATTCCTAATAGAGAAGAAGATCAACTTTGCATGGAAATATTTAGATATGCCAAGGTTGGATCCTAATCTTATAATGCATCATTTATCTATAGTTCCAAATGTCAAACCTTTCAAACAAAAATTAAGAAAGATGCATCCTCATGTTGCACTCTTGGTAAAAGCTGAATTGGAGAAACTCCTAAAAGCCAGATTCATCTGAGTTATTGACTATGCAAAGTGGATCTCTAATATTGTACCTGTTTCAAAACTAGATAAATCAATCAGAGTATGCACAGACTTCAGAGATGTAAATAGAGCATGCCCTAAGGATGATTTTCCATTACCTAACATTGATATGATAGTGGACATGACTGCAGGCTTTGAGATGTATTCTTTAATGGATGGTTTTCCTGGATATAATCAAATAAAAATTGCTCCAGAGGATTAAGAGAAAACTACTTTCACATGTGCATGGGGTACCTTCTGTTGGAATGTCATGCCATTTGGGCTTAAAAATGCTGGTGCTACATATCAAAGAGCCATGACATCTATTTTTCATGACATGATGCATAGGACTATGGAGGATTATGTTGATGATACTTTAGTAAAATCTATGATTAGAGCTGCACATCTAGATGACTTGAGCAAGATACTAGACAGAATGGAGAAATTTAGTCTCAGACTAAATCCTAAGAAGTGTGCTTTTGGTGTCACCTCTGGAAAGCTTTTAGGATACATAGTTTCAAAGAAGGGCATTGAAGTTGATCCAGCTAAAGTAAAGGCTATCATAAAAATGCAATCTCCAAAGAATATTAGTCAAATGAGGACATTGCAAGGAAGAGTTCAATCTATCAGAAGATTTATATAATAGCTAGAAGACATATCACAACCTTTTACAAAAACATTACATAAAGGTGTGACCTTTGCATGGAATGAAGAATGTGAGAACAACTTTAATCATATCAAGAAGTATTTATCAAATCCTCCTATTCATGGGAAGCCATTGATCTTATATGTCTCTGTTATAGATACATCACTGGGGGCATTGCTAGCACAACATGATGAGAACAAAAAGGAAAGAGCTATATACTATATCAGTAGAACATTGGTTGCATATGAGAAGAACTATTCAATGATTGAGAAATCTTGTCTAGCTGTGACCTTTGCATCATAGAAACTGAGACATTACATGTTAGCTCATACCACACATTTGGTAGCTAAAATTGATCCACTCAAGTACCTACTAAGCAAAGCTGCCCTCACAGGTACATTGGCTAAATGGGTCATGCTCTTAAGTCAATTTGACATTGAATATGTGGAAGGAAAGGCTATCAAAGGATAGGTTATTGTTGATCAATTAGCAGATGCACCTATGATTGATGATACACCAATGCAAATGGAATTTCCAGATTCCTCTATCATGACTCTTTCTTCTAGAGAATGGCAATTATTATTTGATGGCTCCTATACATAGAATGGATCAGGAGTAGGCATATTGTTCATAACTCCTCAAGGATACTCAATCCCAAAAGCATTCAGATTAAAGTTCCCTTGTGCAAACAATATTGCTGAATATGAAGCCCTGTTGAATGGTATGAAAATAGCGATTGAATGGAGGGTAACAGAACTACACATTCATGGAGACTCACAACTTGTTATCCATCAAGTCAATGATGTGTACCAAACTAAAGATGAAAATCTCATTCCTTACAAGAAAATGGTAGATGATCTAAAGAAATATTTCCTATCTATCATATTTGAGAAAATTCCTAGAACAGAGAATAAGGTTGTCGATGCAATGGCAACGCTATCTACTTTATTACAGCAGCTTGAACATGAGCTACGCTACGAGTTCCTGGTGGAATCACTATCTTATCCTGCATATGATTCCCCCGAAACCTGCATGATCTGCACTTTTGTTGGTCATGATTCATCCAGATACAAAAACCTATTTTCCTATCTCCAAGACCAAATCATTCTCGATACCTTCAACTCCCATGAAAAGAGATACATTATCCGTAATGCCTCCTGATATGTCATCATTGGTCACGATCTATACAAACGAGGTCTAGATGGTATGCTACTTAGATGTTTAGAATGGGAAGAGTCTCAACGTGCATTAGAGGAAGTCCATGAGGGTATTTGTGGGTCACACTCGAACGGTTTAACACTAGCTCAAAAACTTATTAGAGCTGGGTACTATTAGCCTGAAATGGAGAAAGAGTCTATCAAGTTTGCTAAGAACTGTCAAAAGTGCCAAGTGCATGGTAACTTAATCCATGCTCCAGGGAGAGATCTAATTCCCTTTACTACACAATGACCTTTTCACCAATGGGCATTTGATCTTATAGGAGCTATACATCCTCATTCTTCTAATGGACATACCCATATAATCACAGCTAAAGATTATTTTACAAAATGGGTAGAAGCAGTCCCTTTGACACAAGCAACTAGAAAGCAAATATCTATGTTCATATTGAACTATATCATATGCAGATATTGGATACCTCATTCCATAATCACAGATAATGATGGACAATTCAAGAACAATGACCTAGATGATCTATATGCCAAATTCAAGATCACACAACATTGGTCTTCTATCTACTATCCTCAAGGGAATGGACAAGTAGAGGCTTCTAATAAGAATCTCCTGAAAATCTTGCATCACACAGTTAATAAAATAGGAAGAGACTGGCATCTCATGATCAATCCAACTCTCTGGGCCTATAGAACAAGCATCAAAACACCTACTAGGGCTACACCTTTCACTTTAGTCTATGGGTCTAAAGTAGTACTACCTATTGAGGTTGAAATCCCATCACTAAGAATCAGAATGCATGGTCTAGTAACTAATGATGACTACAGAGTGTCTAGGTTGCAAGAACTTGAACTACTAGATGAGCACAAACAAGTAGCGTATGATCATCTCAAAGTATATTAGAAGAGGATGTCTAGAGGCTACAACAAGAAAGTCAGACACAGAGAGTTTCAGGTTGGTGATCTAGTCTTGAGAGAAAATCAATCACATCAAGAATGCAAGGGGAAGTTTGAACCCAACTGGCTGGGTCCCTTTGTAATCACTACTACTTTTGGCTCTGGTGCCTATCAACTCTCAATGACTAAAGGAGAACAGCTCCGAGAACCAATCAACGTTCTCCATCTGAGGAAATTCTATGCCTAAGGCATTCAGTCTATGGTAACATGTCCTGAAAAAAATTTTAAAAAGTCCTTAAAAAATGAACATCTTGGTGAAAACCTAGCAATATGTGCCTTGATGATTCACAAAAAAAAAATCAAAATATCAAAAGTACAAAAAAATTGTAAAAATGGAAAATACAAAAAAATGAGAAAAAGAAAAAGTGCCTTGGTGAAAACCTGGAAATAGGCGCCTTGGTAGCAAAAATAGAATCTCTGCCAAGATGGTGAAAACCCAACAAAAGGGTGCCACTTGTCTCAAAATGCTCCATCTATTAGTGCAATCTTGGTCTTTCCCAGCTTTTAGTCTTGCTTTAGTTTGTACATATCTCCCGATTTGTTTCTGCATTTCCAGTTTTCAATAAGTCAGTTTGTACACCAATCGGCTCAAGCATCTGTATCCTATCAATGCTTAACACTTGGGGGAAATCAATGTCATATCCTATGGCCTCCAATATATCTTAGACGTATCATATCCAATCAAGGTCCTTTGAAGCTTCAATCGAGTCAGTCAGTCAGTCTTGTCTCCAGAAAGGATTTTGCATCAAAAACAACACAATCAAACTGAAAACTGAAAACAATCTGTGCTTCATGCTTTTATCTCCTTATATGCTTACTAATTCACATTGAGATTTCTGCATATTGTGTCCTTTGGGCTCTTCGATGATGTCCTTTATAGGATTTAGAGAGTGATGACTGGGGACATAATCTTTTCTTTGTCTTCTGCTTGTATGTGAAAATCTAACAACTTTGGAAATTCTGGATTGAAATGGTGTCCGACTGTAAGAGCCTCTATCTCGAATTGGATGACCATGCATACCTCAACCATTGATACCTAGAAAATTCAAGGAAGTTTGATCTAAATATTGTCTTTTTGAGTGAGTTCTTTCTCCTACTGTGAAATACGATCTTACCTAAGGATGTGAACAATAAAGGGTCACTACGGGTAATTCACATGGGATTTTGAATGATCTCTTGGCTGCTTGATGTGTTTGAAATGCAAGGCATATTCTGGTCATCATGATGTTTATGTTCTAATGCTTATACAAATTTCTATATCAAAATGGACATGATATTCAGGTCATCCTGGCATTTGTACCTTGGTGCTTTTATCTAATCCGACATTCTAAAAATAAAATCAATATTCATATGTCCATGGTCATGTAACCAGTGGGCATTGTATTGATTCCTGTGCATACAAATTGATATTCATATGTCTATGGTTTCATCACTAGTGGGCATTGTATTGATTTATCCCGTTACCTAAAAATTCAATGATGAGAATGACCGACACATGATCAGTGACTAGGTCCTAGGTCTTAGGTTGCATTTCATACTGCATGTCTCTTTGCATTTTTGCATGTTTGGATGATCTCACAATAGCTAAATGAACTTCAATGCTTAAAAAATTCTCCACTTGTCTCTTCAAATCTAACAAGAGCTAAATCTTACACGAAGGTCCATCCAACGAAATAGCAAGTAGAATCATTTTTCCCGATCAAAATCAAAATCTGAGATCATTCATGTTATTAACTACTTGCATAATCAACCTTCAATCATCAAAGAAATCCAGAATTCAACTTAATTGATTATCTTCCATCAAACTATCAAAATTTCAACTTGGTCAACCATGGTCACCTCATGGTCAAACCTAGTCAAACTTTGTCTTCAGGACCTCTAAACGATGCAGAATGCATTCTTGGATGTACACAACCATTTCTCAAATCAATTAACATGCTTCTAAACCATAACACTGACTTTTCTTGTCAGATTTCAATTTTAATCCCGAAGGGGGCATGGTATTGCACATCATTCAAAGTCTGTAATCTAAAGCTGAAATCATATCTTTCCTCAGTCATCGAGACAACAACCACGTCTAGTTTCTGATTCATCAAAAGACCTCATTGCTCGGGGCAAATCAATCATCACTCGGGACATATCAGATTCATTGAGATCCATATCAATCTAGTATTCTCTTAATCTTGTAAATTGTATCAATTTTTGCAACTATCGGTTCAATTGTGTTATTTCCTTGGTTCTTCAGAAATTGAAGGGTTCAAATGTGATACCAATGTGATTCTTATCGATAATCAGGTCTGGAATTGGTCACTCACTTCTTCACAATCATAAGGTTCAGAATCAGGCATTTTGACACTTCTTAGCAATCATCGATTCATTACTGTTATAGTTAACATTATCTTTGGTCATTCAGGGCCTAATATCTTCAAAATCCTTCAATCAGCTTCTATTTCCTATCAATATCAATTTCAAACATCAGTTTCAACATCATACACAGATTCTCTTTGAACCACTGTGCTTTGCAGAGCAATTCAAAGAGGGGCAAAATGTAATACCCCAAAAATGGGCTATAAGTTCATTAGTCTCCTATATCAACATATCAAACGAAATCGACATCAAAGTCTGGTGCAAGAGCACCGCTATGAGGTCCCTCACCTTCATATTTTGGTGTGTTAAGTGCTATGTAAGTAAAACAAGAGTCACCAAGGAGTTTGACTCACTTTTTGTTGTGTCTAGGTCCAGTAGAAGTCCTAGTAGTTTTTGGTCTTCCTAAATTGTAAGGCATCCTAACTCATGGAGTGATGGGATGTCATCCTGAGTCAATGCTTGGATAGGAGAATGTAGTCTTAGGTTGGGTTAAATGTGTTTGAGAATTTTTGTGTGCTTCAAGAGGCTTTCAAGAGTGGTCACTGAAGAAATGAGACAATATTGTCTTGTGCAACAAAAGTTGCTTGGAAGTTATCAGCAACTTTTGAAAGTTGTTGAACAACTTTTTTAGATTTGTGTCCTAACCCAATCTCAGTGGCTAAGAAGCCCTAATCTTCTACACACACTGAGGAGGAGGCTATATCAACTTTTCAAAACCCTAATGTGAGGGTTGGTAGTCAGTTTGTACGGCCATAGTATGGTAGAGTAGTCTAAAAATTGAGAAAGCTAGAACAGTCACTGTTGTGGACTATTGGAATGTGAATAAGTTGTTGTTTTGGTGTAACTTAGTTGTAATCAGTGCTTGTGTGTGTTTCTCTTCCATTTCCATGTAATAGACTAGTGTGTAGAGGTTGTGTTTTTGTTTCTTTGTTTGAGTTTTTCCATTTGACAGTGCTCTGCCAGTTTGGAGAGCTTATTGAGAATGGGCTTGTAGGTCTTGTTTCCACTATGGACTTTCCATGGGACTTTGGATTCCAAGATTATAGACCCCAATGTGTATTATAATGAATGTAGGGCCCCAACAAATAGAAGAAAGCTATGGCTTGATGATGCCTTAGGCGAATTAGAGCCATTCGACTAGGTTGCAGCAGCAATCAAAACACTCCAGTAGCTGACAGGAGAAGTTTTGAGTCTTGGCCTTTAGTGGAGGTCAAGGTTGATATTAGAAGACCTAACCTTGAGATGGAGAAGGTCTTCAATATGGTAGAAGTTCCATGGTGAAGCTAGGAGCAGGGAGTAGTCCATGAAACCCTTGAAACCCTCATAAATAGGGAAGGGTACTGTACAGACAAATGAGCACCTGAGACCTCAAAAATCCATTAGAGTGGGTCATTTGTAGGCAAATTCCTTTAGGATAGGGTGCATGAAACTTAGTGTAAAGGGTCTCAAATTCCCTAAGAAGCCGGAGGGAGGCTAATTAGGCCTCCTCCTTGTAGCCCTGTTTACCAAAGCAACTAGTCAAACCGAGGAAGACGCAACCAAACTGATGATTTGAGAAGATTCCAAATGCTTTGAAAAAACCTTGGAAGCTATTAGATCCACTGTTGGAGTGTGATAAAGCAACATAAGACAAAAAGCCCTTATTCAGCCTAGATAAGGCTAGTAGCTAGAATGCAAAGTATGAAGTGTTGATGAGTGAGTTGATAGAACTTGGTGGGAAGGTTAGGCACGTCAGGGGTCCCTTGAATATAGAAGGTTCCTATAGATCAACCACAGGTGTCAGGAGTACACTTGAGTCCTTGGGCAACGAGTAGAGCATAGACTAGCTAGTTTATCCTAGCCTCCCGATCAGATTAGTATCAGAGCCTCTTAAGGCTTGGGAAGTGAAGGGTGGATGTTTCAACCACCAGAAGAATCAAGTGGATCATCTCAAAAACAAAAAATGGTGACCAATGCAAAGCTTGCCAAGAATGTAGAAGATCAGGAGGAAGCTAATAGACTCCTGCAAGAAAGATTGTTACAAATGGAGCAACTCTTGGATGATGTCCAAGCAAAAGCAGATAAGGTGAATGTGAAAATGGAGGAGAAGGTTGCTAAGGGGAAAGAGAAGACTCTTGATAATGATGTACCTACATCTAATCCTCCAACACAAGATCAACAATTTCTCAAAGCCCTGAAGGCTATCACAGGCAAGGCACTTGAAGGTGTCTTATACTTGAGTGCACATTTACCAACCTAAATATCCATGGTACAAATTTTCTGACAACCACAATAGATTTCTCGGCAACTACAGTAGTTTTATTGGCATCCAAATCACGCAAAATTGGCGATCTTCGATCAATAATAGCCTATCGGCTAATAAATTGCTTTACTTAGGAAATAGACTATAAAAAGGGAAGGAAATAAACATATGGAATAAAATCCAACACTATTGGCTAAAGAGTGCTAGGTTGAGGTATGTTTTTATTTAAAAATGTCCATGACTTCAAATCTATTGGCTGACATCCACATCATAAGAACATATAAGGTAGGGAAGGGTGGTAGTAATGATTATATTACTAATTTTGTGCATCCTAAGATTTTAAATAGTAAATTTGATTTTGAAAATTTTCTTGTTAGGTTTGTATGGGACTTAACTCTTTATAGCTATTATTGTGACTTATTAGTAATTAGGACTAACACTATATAGTTTTTTATGGCCCTAAAGATCTAGCTCCATGCATATTTCCTATTTCTTTATCAATTGCTTTTATTACCAAAAGAAATAAAAAAATTTCATGCTATTCTTTAACTCCACACCTAGTTATATCTTCACCTAATTATAGTACAAATCACATTGTAATATAAAAATATTCATTTCAATTAGAATTTAATTTACCTATGTCATACTCGAGGCTATATATGTGAGCATTAGTAGTGTAATCAGATTGGAATAACTAGCAGTCACACCTTAGTGTGCAATGGGTACACCATAGAGGTACAAAAAATCAACTAAGTATTTGTTCCTTTGTCCATCTCTCCCTCTCATCGTCTCTATATCTCCTCATTTGTCTATTGATGTATCTCTATTTCTCTATCTATTTATCTCACATCCTCTCATTATATATTGATCTCTATTTCTATCATTCTCTCCCCCTTCTATATCCCTCTTCTTCACATAAAACTGTCAAATAAAATAAATAGTGACGATCAATCAATAGATCCAAAGATTTGTATTGTTAATTACACTTCTAAATATATTAGATAGTTGGGGGGAGACCTAGGATCTCACAAGGATAAAAATAATTCATGTTCAATGATTCACAACAATAGTTGGGACATCTAACAAAGCTTAGAAGTCTAGTGGGACATCCTATAACATAAATGATTGGTCAAATTTGAAATAATTCTCATGAAAAAATGTCCTCACCCACCATGCCTAATATTGATCCCCTCATCGACTTTGTGAAGAAGCTTGGAAAGGTTGCATAAAATCTAAAATCTAAAATTTGAAATGAATTGAAGGTGCAATACTATTAGTGCAAGAGAGAAAAAAAATTTGTTAGAAGCAGCAGTGTAAGTTATTCCTAATAATATTACCTTATAGCGTGAAAGCATGAATACATATTGAAAGCATTAGATTAAAATCCCCAAATAGTAGTATGAATTATAAACATTTTTTGTTATAACTTGGAACTTTAAAAATACAATTAAAAGTTCTAGCACTCTTATATTTATTGTCTTATATCCTTAATTTAGAATTTAAGATATTGAATGTTTTACTATGAACATTACTATATTTCAATTCCACACAAAAATAAACAAATTTAAAATAGATATTTTTTTTGTCTAATGGTCCTAAGATATTAAAAGTCAACGCTCTATAATATATTAAATGTCACATTTTTAAAAAAAAGTTCTTCTCTTGGCAATGATGGTCATCAGTGCAGGTGGGATGAGGCCATGCTCCATAGCCTTCAGAGCAAATCAATTCGACAACACAAACACAAAGGGGAAGAGAAGCATTCAGAGCTTCATTTTCTCGAAGTGGGGGTTATTCTCTCAGATAACCAGTGTGCCAAGGGAAACATGAGTTAAATAATGAAACCAGAGGATAAAAATGGGCATTCGAATCTTATGAGAATATTGTATCATTTGGAAAGAAAAAGGGGATAGCCTCAACCTGGAATACAAGGACTTACTCTAGGCTATTTGGGATAGACAAGATTATTCTATGATCAATCAAATAGACTATTTGTCACCTCTCTCTATCTCCTTGAAATTATAGGATTGAAACAAACATTTCAGTAGTATGTTCACATTTTCATTCTCTAATAAAAATAGCTAGCACAAGGGTTCCATGTTTCTCTTATTTTTGAATGGGTGCAATGCTTTAATTCATATAAATAAAAAATCAACCCCAATTTGATCCATACAGTTCAATTTATCTCCCTCTAACAAACTCACAAGTTGATTATCAATAATAATATGTATAAAGATCTCGCTAACTTAACAAGACACAAACCCACAATTTACAAACTTGTAAATTTTGAATCCAACCTTTTACCTAATATCTTTCATCCCAACCATGAGGAAGACCACAATCCAACATTTAACAATCACATTTTGCGAACACTTGATTAATTCTAAATTTTT
>BSBK01012405.1:0-27500 GCA_027943335.1 Chamaecyparis obtusa
CGACTCCCTGTGAAGGCCGCATCTCTCCGTTCCACACATGCAAGAGCCAATGCATAGCTAACGAGTACCCGGATAGGGGTTCGCGGAAAGTACATAGCAGATCGCTTGTACCAAGCGACCCAAAAGCTAGACAAGGGCTAACCCGAAGATCGCCTTCCATGTCACTGCGACGACGCATTGGAACGACAACCGCTGTCGAACCCTTTCCGACTTGCGCCGTCGAGCGACTCGAAAGACGGGACTTTGAGCAGCCCCCGCATAGCAATCAGGTGGCTTCATGCCCCTCTAATGGAATCAGTGCTGCTGATCCCGTTTTGAAATCCGACCTGCTCATCCATCCGTCCGTCGGATTTCAAAACGGGATCACTAGCACTGATTCTATTAGAGGGGCATGGGGGAGCTTCCGCGGACAACACCTCCCCTATATAAGTTATTAGTCCAAGTATTGCACTTCCGTAGAAATTTGAGCCGAAGAGAATATCTCACAAAAATTTCAAATCTCTCAAAAATACAAGTGAAACAAAGAAGAATAGATCACAAAAAATTCAAAACTTCTAAAAATTCAATTGAAACGAAGAGAATAGCTCACAAAAAATGCAAGTCTTGCAAAAAAAAATTCAAGGGAAAAGAAGAGAATAGCTCACAAAAAAAATCAAATCTCCCAAAAATGCAAGTGAAACGAAGAGACTACATCACAAAAAATGCATAACTTCCAAAAATTCAATTGAAACGAAGAGAATAGCTCACAAAAAATGCAAGTCTTCCAAAAAAATCAAAGGAAACAAAGAGAATAGCTCACAAAAAATAGCTAGCTTGTGGCCCGGACGATCCGATCTCATGAAAACTGACTACATACCCGTGGCTCGGATCGACAAGCTAGCTCGGATCGGCGATCTGAGCTCATTCCATCATGCATTCCCGTCTTCTACTCCATAAATGACTCACCTCTTTGTATTCACTTGAGAACTAAACATCCTTTAGTTCAGCTCGAATCACAACGTGCACTAGAATCCGTTCCAGCTCGGGTCTCATCTCAAAGATCCTTGCATTCACCAACAACACCTCCCCTATATAAGTTATTAGTCCAAGTCTTGCTCTTCCGTAGAAATTTGAGGCGAAGAGAACAACTCGCAACAAATCCAAATCTTCCAAAAAATCAAGGGAAATGGGGAGAATAGCTCACAAATAATTCAAATCTTCAAAAAAATCAAGTGAAACGAGGAGAATAGCTCACAAAAAATTCAAATCTTCCAAATATCAAACCCAAAAGCTTCGCACACATTACAAATCAAACAGCTTGTACCGAGCGACCCAAACGCTAGACAAGGGCTCACCCTTAATAAGAGAATCAGTGTTTGACTTGTGGGCCGGGCGAGCCGATCTCATGAAAACTGCCTACATACCCGTGGCTCAGATCAGCGAGCTGACTCGGATCGTCGATCTGAGCTCATTCCATCATGCATTCCCGTGTTCTACTCCATAAAACGACTCACCTCTTTGTATTCACTTGAGAACTGAACATCCTTTAGCTCAGCTTGAATCACAACGCGCACTAGAATCCGTTCCAGCTCGGGTCTCATCTCAAAGATCCTTTCATTCACCAACAACACCTCCCCTATATAAGTTATTAGTCCAAGTCTTGCTCTTCCGTAGAAATTTGAGGCGAAGAGAACAACTCTCAAAAATTCCAATTCTTCCAAAAAAATCAAGGGAAACGGGGAGAATAGCTCACAAATAATTCAAATCTTCAAAAATATCAAGTGAAACGAGGAGAATAGCTCACAAAAAATTTAAATCTTCCAAATATCAACCCAAAAGCTTTGCACACATTACAAATCGAACAGCTTGTACCGAGCGACCCAAACGCTAGACAAGGGCTCACCCTTAATAAGAGAATCGATGTTTGACTTGTGGGCCGGGCGAGCCGATCTCATGAAAACTACCTACATACCCATGGCTCGGATCAGCGAGCTGGCTCGGATCGACGAGATAGCTCGGATCGACGATCTGAGATCATTCCATCATGCATTCCCATGTTCTACTCCATAGAATGACTCACCTCTTTGTATTCACTTGAGAACTGAACATCCTTTAGCTCAGCTCGAATCACAACGCGTACTAGAATCCGTTCCAGCTCGGATCTCATCTCAATGATTCTTACATTCACCAACAACACCTCCCCTATATAAGTTATTAGTCCGAGTCTTGCTCCCCCGTAGAAATGCTCGCCAACGCCGAAAGGTCACAAAAAATTTAAATCTCATAAATGACTCAGCTCGACGGGCTGGCTCGGATCGTACATACCCGTGGCTCGGATCGACGAGCTAGCTCGGATCGGCGATCTGAGCTCATTCCATCATGCATTCCCATGTTCTACTCCATAGAATGAGTCACCTCTTTGTATTCACTTGAGAACTGAACATCCTTTAGCTCAGCTCGAATCATAACGCGCACTAGAATCCGTTCCAGCTCGGGTCTCATCTCAGTGATCCTTACATTCACCAACAACACCTCCCCTATATAAGTTATTAGTCCGAGTCTTACTCCCCCGTAGAAATGCTCGCCAACGCCGAAAGGTCACAAAAAATTTAAATCTTGTAAAAGACTCAGCTCGACGGGCTGGCTCGGATCGCCGAGCTGGCTCGGATCGCCGAGCTGGCTCGGATCGCCGAGCTGGCTCGGATCGCCGAGCTGGCTCGGATCGCCGAGCTGGCTCGGATCGCCGAGTTGAGCTCAATCCATCATGCATTCCCGTGTTCTACTCCATGGAATAACTCGCCTATTTGTAATCACTTGAGAATTCAACATCCTTTAGCTCAACTCGAATCACAACGCGCACTAGAATCCGTTCCAGCTCGGGTCTCATCTCAAAGATCCTTCCATCCACCAACACCACCTCCCCTATATAAGTTATTAGTCCAAGTCTTGCTCCCCCGTAGAAATGCTCGCCGACACGGATAGGTCACGAAAACTTTAAATCTCGTAAAAGACTCAGCTCGACAAGCTAGCTCGAATCCGTGAGCTGGCTCGGATCGACGAGCTGAGCTCAATCCATCATGCATTCCCGTGTTCTACTCCATAGAACAACTCACCTATTTGTATTCACTTGAGAACTCAACATCCTTTAGCTCAGCTCGAATCACAATGGGCACTAGAATCCATTCCATCTCGAGTCTCATCTCAAAGATCCTTACATCCACCAACAACACCTCCCCTATATAAGTTATTAGTCCGAGTCTTGCTCCCACGTAGAAATGCTTGCCGACGCCGATAAGTCACAAAAACTTAAAATCTCGTAAAAGGCTCGGATCGCCAAGCGAGCTGGCTCGGATCACCGAGCGAGCTGACTCGAATCGGCGAGCTGGCACGGTTTGCCGAGCGAGCCGGCTCGGTTTTCCAAGCTGGCTGGCTCGGATCGCCGAGCCGGCTCGGCTCAAATCGGATCGGATCCATCATGCATTCCCGTGTTCTACTCCATAAAACAACTTGCCTATTTGTATTCCTTTGAGAACTCAATATCCTTTAGCTTAGCTCTAATCACAATGCGCACTAGAATTTGTTCCAGCTTGGGTCTCATCTCAAAAATCCTCACATCCACCAACAACACCTCCCCTACGAGGATAAGTTATTAGTCCGAGTCTTTCTCCCCCATACAAATGCTTGCCGACGTCGATAGGTCGCAAAAAATTTAAATCTCGTAAAAGGCTCAACTTGACGAGCTGGCTCGGATCGTCGAGCTGGCTCAGATCGACAAGCTGGATCGGATCAACGAGCTGGCTCGGATCCGCGAGATGAGCTCAATCCATCATGCATTCCTGAGTTCTACTCCATAGAACAACTCGCCTATTCATATTCACTTGAGAACTCAACATCCTTAAGCTCAGCTCGAATCGTCTATGCACGAACCCATGCATAGCATTCAGGTATCAAATGGCATATCCAAAAATATCCGTAGAGAGCTAGCAAATCAATCATAGGCAGCATTGGCATAGATCGAGGTGAACATCATTTGATGCGATTTGACTAGTTACCATTGGGATGCCTTCGTGGCAATAGGGCCGACTTGAAACAAACCAACACAGCTTGATGTGATAGGGGTCATTTCATAATGACTGTTGGATGACTTTGTGGTGGTATGGCTAACTTACAATGGATGGGTGTAGTGTTGATGTGACAAGATCACCTCATACTAGAAATAGAGCTAACACGTCGACTGACTTGAACTGACATGTAAGGGACTCGATCCGAGGTGTAACAAAGGAGTTGTTTGGTGCACTCAGGAGTAGGGTCATGTCAGGGACTTGATTCGAGGAGCATTCATGGGGTTGTGCGACAAGTTGTTAATAGTTTTGGCCTGGGTAAGGTTTAGAGTCAAGTCGAGGTGTCATTCGAGCTGCATGAAGTAGCATGGACTGCTTTGTGCAGAGTGGCATTGGATCTTGTTGGGGACTCGATCCGAGGTGAAATCAACTAGGTATTGGAATGGGAAGTTGGGGACTTTTCCATGGGAGACTTGGAACATGTGCGAGATGGTGGCGTAATGAGCTAGTTCAGAACTATGTTGGACTATGAGATGCATTGGTTGCATGTACGTAGGAGGTCTTCATGACATTGGCTCGTGCAAGCCACAAGTCCTAATCTGGATGCAAGTTCACATCTTGAGGACAACTCATTAGTGGAGAAGTTCTCAAACTCAATTCTTGAGAGGTGTCTTGCTAGCTCAAATCGGTGAGTTGGCTCAGATCGGCTAGCTCAATCAGATTGGCGAGCTGGCTCCGATTGACGAGTTGGGCTCATCTCAGAGGTCGTTACATCCGTAAACAATACCTATCCCGTTATGACCCTAGAGATCTGGGTTACTTTGCCGACTCTAGTGATCCGGTGATCCAAGTCAATCCGGCGAATTGAGTCGATCCGGTGACCCGAGTTGTTCTGGTGATCTAAATTACTTATGTGACTGGAGTAATTCAAGTTGGGGGACTTGACAACTTGGCATGCTGAGCCGAATTCATTGATGAGTTGGCATACTCGTCAGCATAGGTATAGGAATGGGAAGTCATGGACTTTTCCATGAGAGACTTGGAATGAGTTAGCCTAGCTCACTTGTGAGTGGGGTCAAAAGTCACATTTGTTGACCTGAGTTGATCTCGCGACCTGAGCTGATTTGGCTGGCGGCCTGAGTTGGTGTGGTGACCCAAGTTGATCTGGCTAGCGACCTGAGTTGATCCAGTGATCCGACTTCATCCGTCGACCTGACCGAGTTGGTCAGGTGATCTGGTGACCCGACCTGACCTGGTTGGTGAGTCGAGTTGATGTGGCGACCCGAGTTGATCTGGCTGGCGACCCAAAATGATCCCGTGACCTGACCCGATCTGAAGACCTGACCCGACCCAACCCGAGTTGGTCTGGCAATCTGGTGACCCGAGTTGTTCTGGTTGGCGACTCGAGTCGATATGTTGACCCAAGTTGATCCGGTGACCCGACCCAATCCGGAGACCTGACCCGACCAAACTTGACCTAACTTTAGTTAGTCAGGTGATTTGGCGACCCAATATGATCTATATGGATACCTGAGTCGATGTAGGGACCCGAGTAGATTTGGCTGGCGGCCCGAGTCGATCTGACAACCCGTCCTAATCTGGAGACCCGAGTCGATCCGACGACTCGAGTTGATTCGGCAACCCGAGTGGATTTGACGACCTGTGTCGATCTGGTGACCCGAGTTGTTCTGGCGATCTGAGTTACTTATGCAACTCGAGTGATCTGAGCTGGTGGACTTGACAGCTTGGCATATTGGATCGAGGTGATCCAAGATTGAATGAGTTAGCACAGATCGAGGTGAACATCATTTGATGTGATTTAACTTGCGATCTGACTGGTTATCATTGGGATGCCTTCGTGGCAATAGGGCCGACTTGAAATAGAGATCTGAGTCGATCTGACGACTCCAGTGATTCGAGTCGATCTGGCAAGTCTAGCGATCCAAGTTGGCTAGGCAACTTCGTCAATCTAAGTTAGTCAGGTGATCTTGCGACCTGAGTTGATCTGGATGGTGACCCGAGTTGATCCGACTGGCAACCCAAGTTGTTTTGGGGACTCGAGTCGATCCAGAAACCCGAGTTGACTCGGCGATGCGAGTCGATCCAATGATCCGAATTACTTATGCGACTGGAGTAATTCAAGTTGGGGGACTTGACAGCTTGGCATGCTAAGGCGACTTCATTGATGAGTTGGCATACTTGTCAGCATTACTATTGTGCATATTAGATTGAGGTGATCCAAGTTTGAATGAGTTGGCATGGATCGAGGTGGACATCATTTGATGCAGTCTGACTAGTTATTGTTAGACGCAGTGTTGAAATGACCCGGGGTCATTTCATATAACCGCTGGGAGGCTTTCGTGGTAGTAGGGCAAGACCTGCGATGAGAACTTAACAAGGTCGCTGGCGGGGTCGAAACTCGTAGGAAAAAATGGATAAAGGAGGCTCTATACAAGGAAAAGAACAAAATTTTCAAGTTATAAAAAACTTAAATCACTAGAGCCATCCATGGAGTCACGCCTAGCTCGTTGGCGACGGGATCCCGGTGAGCTCGCTCACGAGCAAGATCTCGGACAGGATCCGGTCGAGCTCGTTGGCGATCCTCAGGGCGGGGTCAAAAGTCCTAAAAAAATAGACAAAGGAGGCTTCGTACAATGAAAAGAATGAAAAAACTAGAGTTGAAAAAGAAAACCACTCGTGCCATTCATGGAGTCACACCCAACTTAGTGACCCAAATTGATCGGGTGACCCGACCTAACCCGAGTTGGTTAGGTGATGTGGTGACCCGAGCTGATCTGGCTGACGACCCGAGTCGATGTGGCGACCTGAGTTGATCTGGTTGGCGACAAGAATTGATCTGGCAACCCGACCCGATCTAGAGAACTGACCCAACCCGATCTAGAGACCTGACCCAACCCGACCCGACCCAACTTGGCCTGGCAATCTGGTGACCCGAGTTGATCTGGTTGGTGACCCGAGTCAATTTGTTGACCTGAGTTGATCAGGCTGGCATACTTAGTTGACTTCATTGATGAGTTTGCATACTCGTTAGTATTACTATTATGCATATTAGATTGAGGCGATCCAAGTTTGAATGAGTTAGCCTAGCTCGCTTGCGAGTGGGGTCAAAACTCAAATTTGTTAACCCGAGTTGATCTGGCTGGTGACCCGAGTTGATTTGGTGACCCGAGCTGATTTGGCTGGCGACCTAAGTCGATGTGATGATCTGAGTTGATCTGGCTGGCGACCTGAGTTGATCTGGCGATCTGACTTCATCCGTCGACCTGACTCGAGTTGGTCAGGTGATCTAATGACCTGAGCTGATCTGGTTGGCGAGTCGAGTCGAGTCGATGTAGCAACTCGAGTTGATCTGGCTGGCGAGCTGAAATGATCCCGCGACTTGACCCAATCTGGAGACCTTACCCGACCTGACCTGAGTTGGTCTGGCGACCCAAGTTGATCTGGTTGGTGACTCGAGTCGATGTGTTGACCCGAGTTGATCTGGCTGGAGACCCAATTTGATCTGGTGACCCGACTCGATCCAGAGACCCGACCTAACCTAAGTTAGTCAGGTGATTTGGTGACCTGATTTGATCTATCTGGATACCCGAATCGATCCGATGAACCGAGTCGATCGGACGACCCATCCTGATCTGGAGACCTGAGTCGATCCGGTGACCTGCGTCAATACGGTGACCCGAGTCGATTCGAGGACTCGAGTCGATCCGGTGACCCGAGTCGATCTGGCGACCCGAGTCGATCTGATGACTCGAGTTAATTAGGTGACCCAAGTTGTTTTGGCAATACGAGTTACTTATGCGACTCGAGTGATCCGAGCTAGCAAACTAGACAGCTTGGCATATTGGAATGTGTTAACAACATAAGCTGATGTGTTGACCCGAGTTGATCATGTTAGTGACCCGAGTTGATCTAATTAGCGACCTGAGTTGATCCGGTGACCCGACCTGATCAGGAGACCTAACCCAACCTGACCTAAGTTAGTTAGGTGATTTGGTGACCCGAGCTGATCTATCTGGATACTCGAGTTGATGTGGCAACCTAAGTTGATCTGGCTGGTGACCCGAATTAATCTGGTGACCCGACCTGACCTGAGTTGGTTAGGTGATGTGGCAACCTGAGCTGATCTAGGTGATGACCCAAGTCGATGTGGTGACTTGAGTTAATCTAGCTAGCAACCCGAGTTGATCCAGCGACCTATCGCGATCTAGAGACCCGAGTCAAGCCGGCAACCCGAGTCGACCTAACGACCTGAGTGATCTAAGTTTATTATGGTAGTTGGAGTTACTTATGCGACTCGACTGATCTAAGTTGGAGGACTTGACAACTTGGCATACTGAGATGACTTCATTGATGAGTTTGCATACTCATCAGCATTACTATTGTGCATATTGGATGTGGTGACCTGAGTTGATCTGGCTAGGGACCTGATCTGGCTGGTGACCTAAGTCGATGTGGTGACCTAAGTTGATCTAGCTCAGGACCCGACTTGATCTGGTGACCCGACTTGATCTAGAGACCCCACCTGAGTTGAGTTCATCGAGCGATCTAGGGATCCAAGATGATCTAGCTGACTACCTGAGTCGATGTGGTGTCCCGAGTCGATCTGGCAACTCGAGTTGATCTGGCTGGCGACCCAAGTTGGCTAGGTGATGTGGCAACCTGAGTCAATGTGGCGATCAAGGCTGATTTGGTTGGCGACCTAAGTTGGTCAGGTGATCTGGTGACCAGAGCTGATCTAGCGACCCGAGTTGATCTAGTTGGCGACCCATGTGATGACCTAAGTTGATTTGGCTAGCGACACGAGTTGATCAAGTGACCCGTCCCGATCCAAAGACCTGAGTCGATTCGGCTATGTCAACCCAGCAACCTGAGTTGACTTGATGACCCGAGTCGACCCCGTGACCTGAGTCGACCTAGTGACCCGAGTCACTATGGTGACCTAATTTATTATGGCTATCTGAGTTACTTATGCGACTCGAGTGATCTAAGTTGGGGGACTTGACATACTGAGATGACTTCATTGATGTGTTTGCATACTCATCAACATTACTATTGTGCATATTAGATTTATGCGATCCAAGTTTAAATGAGTTGGCCTAGCTTGATCGTGAGCGAGGTCAAAAGTTGTAAAAAAAATAGACAAAGGAGGCTCCCTACGACAAAAAGAATGAAAAAACCAGAGTTAAAAAAAAATCACTCAGGCCATACATGGAGTCACGCCCTTCTTATTGTCGAGCTAGAAGCGGAGACTTGACTATGATAATACTTGAAGAGGAGTATGGGTCAATCATTCAAAAAGTGGACAGACTCACTGGAGATCTAAGTAGGTCAGGCTATCTAGTGACCTGACCTAATCTGGCTGGTGACCCGAGTCGATGTGGTGACCTGAGTTGATCTGGCTCGGGACCCGACTTGATCTGGTGACTCGACTCGATCTAGAGACCCCACCCGACCTGAGTTCATCGGGCGATCTGGTGATCTGAGATGATCTAGCTAACTACCTGAGTCGATGTCGTGTCCTGAGTTGATCTGGCGAACCGAGTTGGCCAGGTGATGTGGTGACCCAAGCTGATCTGGCTGGCGACCCGAGTCGGTTAGGTGATTTGGCGACCAGAGCAGATTTGGCTAGTGACCCAAGCTGATCTGGTGACCTGAGTTGATCTAATTGGTGACTCATGTGGTGACCCGAGTTGATCAAGTGACCTGTCCTGATCTAGAGACCCGAGTCGATCCAATAACCTGAGTTGACCCGGCGACCCGAGTCAACTTGACGACCCGAGTCAACCCAGCGACCTGCGTCGACCTAGTGACCCGCGTCGACCCAGTGACTCGCGTCGACCCAGTGACCCGTGTCGACCCAGTGACCCGTGTCAAACTGGCGACCCATGTCGAACCGGTGACTCGTGTTGACCTGACAACCCGCATCGACCTGGTGACCCAAGTCAACCCAAGTCGACTCGAGGCCCGAGTTGATCTGGCAACCCAAGTCGACCCGAGTCGACCCGATAACCTGAGTCAACCGAGTCACCTGAGTTGATCTGGCTGGTGACCCGAGTTGGCCAAGTAATGTGGCGACCTGAGTCAATGTGGTGACCCAAGCTGATCTGGCGACCACAGCTGATCTGGCTGGTGACCCAAGCTGATCTGGCGATCCGAGTTGATCTAGTTGGGGACCAGTGTGGTGACCTGAGTTGATCTCGCTAGCTACCTAACTTGATCTAGTTGGTGACCCGTGTGGTGACCGAGTCGACCCAGTGACCTGAGTCAATCGGTTGACCCAGTGACCTGAGTCAACTGAGTCAACCCGATGACAAGAGTCAATCGAGTCGACATGGTGACCTGAGATGACCGAGTCAGTCAGGTGATTGAGTCGACCCAGTGACCTGAATCGATTGAGTCGACCCGAGTCGACCAGGAGACCTTAGTAGACTAGGTCGACCCGTGTCAACCCAAGTCAACTTGAGGCCTGAGTCGATCCAGCAACCCAAGTCGACTCGGTGACCCGAGTCGACCCAGTGACCCAAGTCGACCTGATGACCTGAGTCAACCGAGTCGACCCGGTGACCCGAGTTGACCGAGTCGACCCAATGACCCGAGTCAATCGAGTCGACCCGAGTCGACCCAGCGACTGGGGTTTCTGTGGTGACCTAATTTATTATGGCAGTTGGAGTTACTCATTGGCGACCAGAGCTGATCTAGCAACCCGAGTTGATCTAGTTGGCGACCTAACCTGATCTAGCTGGCGAACTAATTTTGTCAGGTGATTTGGCGACAAGAGTTGATTTGGCTGGTGACCCAAGCTGATATGGTGACCTGAGTAAATCTAGTTGGGGACCCGTGTGGTGACTTGAGTTGATCTCGCTAGAAACTTGAGTTGATCCAATGACCCCTCCTGATCTAGAGGCCCGAGTCAACCCGAGTTGACCCGGTGACCCGAGTCACTCGAGTCGACCCGAGTCAATCGAGTCGACCCAGTGACTTGAGTCAACCGAGTCGACCCAGTGACCCGAATCAACCGAGTCGGTCAAGTGACTGAGTCGACCCGGTGACCTGAGTCGACTGAGTTGACCCAGTCGACCTGGTGACCTGAGTCGACAGAGTTGACCCAGTGACCTGAGTCAACTGAGTCGACCTGGTGACCCGAGTCAACTAAGTCGACCTAAGTCAGTCAGGTGATTAAGTCGACCCGAGTTGACCAAGTGACCCGAGTCAACCGAATCGACCGAGTGACCTGAGTCAACTGAGTCGACCCGATGACCCGAGTCAACTGAGTCGACCTGAGTCAACCGAGTCGACCGAGTCAACGTGGTGACCCGAGTCAACTGAGTCGGTCAGGTGACTAAGTCGACCCGAGTCAACCAGAGTCGACTGAGTCAACCTAGTGACCTGAATCAATTGAGTCGACCCGGTGACCTGAGTTGACTAGGTCGACCCGTGTCAACCCAAGTCGACTCGAGGCTTGAGTCAATCCAGCAACCCAAGTCGACTCGGTGACCCGAGTCGACCCAGTGACCCGATGACCCGAGTCGACCCGGTGACCCGAGTTGACCGAGTCGACCCAATGACCCGAGTCAACTGAGTCGACCCGGTGACCTGAGTCAACCAAGTCGACCCAGCGACCGGGGTTTTTATGGTGGCCTAATTTATTATGGTAGTCAGAGTTACTCACTGGCGACTAGAGCTGATCTAGCACCCCGAGTTGATCTAGTTAGCGACCTAACCTGATCTGGCTGGTGAACTAATTTTGTCAGGTGATCTGGCGATAAGAGCTGATCTGGTTGGTGACCCAAGCTGATATGGTGACTCGAGTAAATCTAGTTGCCGACCCATGTGGTGACCTGAGTTGATCTCGCTAGCGACTTGAGTTGATCCAATGACCCGTCTCGATCTAGAGGCTCGAGTCGAGCCAGCAACCCAAGTCGAGCTAGCAACCCGAGTCAACCGAGTCGACCTGATGACCTGAGCCAACCGAGTCGACTCGGTGACCCGGTGACCTGAATCAACCGAGTCGACCCGGTGACCAGAGTCGACTAAGTCGACCCAGTCGACCTGAGTCAACCGAGTCGACCCAGTGACCTGAGTCGACCCGATGACCCGAGCCAACCGAGTCGACCTAGTGACCCGGTGACCCGAATCAACCGAGTCGACCCGGTGACTAGAGTTGACTAAGTCGACCCAGTCGACCTGAGTCAACCGAGTCGACCCAGTGACCCGAGTCGACCCGATGACCCGAGCCAACCGAGTCGACCAGTGACCCGGTGACCCGAATCAACCAAGTCGACCCGGTGACCAGAGTCGACTGAGTCGACTCGGTGACCCGAGTCAACCGAGTCGATAGAGTTAACCCAGTGACCCGAGTCAACCGTGTCAACCCAATGACCTGAGTTGACATGGTGACCTGAGTCAACCAAGTTGACCTAAGTCAGTAAGGTGACTGAGTCGACCCGAGTCGACTCGGTGACCTGAGTCAACTGAGTCGACCTGGTGACCTAAGTCAACTAAGTCGACCCGGTGACCTGAGTTGACCCAGTGACATGAGTCAACCGAGTCGACCCGATGACTTGAGTCAACCGAGTCGACCCTGTGACCTGAGTCAACCGAGTCGACCCAGCGACCTGAGTCACTGTGGTGACCCAATTTATTATGGCAGTCGAAGTTACTGGCTGGCGACCCGAGTTGATCTAGTTGGTGACATAAGCTGATCTGGCTGGTGACCTAATTTTGTTAGGTGATCTGGTGACCAGAGCTGATCTAGCTGGTGACCCAAGCTGATCTGGCGACCTGAGTTGATCTAGTTGGCGACCCGTGTGGTGACCTGAGTTGATCTAGTTGGCGACCCGTGTGGTGACCTGAGTTGATCTCGCTAGCGACTTGAGTTGACCAAGTGACTCATCCCGATTTAGAGGCCTAAGTCGATCCGGCAACCCAAGTCAACCCGGTGACTTGAGTCAACCGCGTCGACCGAGTCAACCTAGTGACCCGAGTCGATCGAGTCGACTCGATGACCTGAGTCAACTGAGTTGACCCGATGACCTGAGTCAATTGAGTCGACCTGGTGACCCAAGTCAACCGAGTCGACCTAAGTCGACCCGGTGACTTGAGTCAACCGAGTCAACCCGGTGACCTGAGTCAACTGAGTCGACCGAGTTGACCTAGTGACCTAAGTCAACCAAGTCGACCCAGTGACCCGACTCGACCGAGTCGACCCAGCGACCCGAGTCGCTGTGGTGACCCAATTTATTATGGCAGTCAAAGTTATTGGCTAGCGACCAGAGTTGATCTAGCGACCTGAATTGATCTAGTTGGCAACCTAAGCTGATCTGGTTGTCGACCTAATTTTGTGAGGTGATCTAGTGACCAGAGCTAATTTGGCTGTCGACCTAATTTTGTGAGGTGATCTAGCAACCAGAGCTGATCTGGCTGGTGACCCAATCTGATCTGGCGACTCGAGTTGATCTAGTTGGCGACCTGTGTGGTGACCTGAGTTGATCTCGCTAGCGACTTGTGTTGATCTAGTGACCCATCCTGATCTAGAGGCTTGAGTTGATCCAACAACCCAAGTCGATCCGAGTCGACCGAGTCGACTCGATCATCCGAGTCAACCGAGTTGACCCGGTGACCCGAGTCGACCCGGTGACCTGAGTCAATCGAGTCGACCCGGTGACCTGAGTCAACTGAGTCAACCCAGTGACCTGAGTCAACCGAGTCGACCCGAGTCAACTGAGTTGACGCGGTGACCCGAGTCAACCAAGTCGATCGATTCAACCCGGTGATCCGAGTCGACCTGAGTCGACCGAGTCGGTTAGGTGACTGAGTCGACCCGATGACCTAAGTTGACCGAGTCGACCCAGTGACCTGACTCAATTGAGTCGACCCAGTGACCCGAGTCAACTGAGTCGACCCAATGACTCGAGTCAACCGAGTCGACCTGGTGACCCAAGTCAACTGAGTCGACCGAGTTGACCCGATGACCCGAGTCAACTGAGTCGACCCAGTGACCCAAGTCGCTGTGGTGACCTAATTTATTATGGCAGTTAAAGTTACTAGCTGGCGACCAGAGCTGAGCTGGCAACCTGAATTGATCTAGTGGGTGACCTAAGCTGATCTGGCTAGTGACCTAATTTTGTCAGGTCATCTGGAGACCAGAGCTGATCTGGCTGGTGACCCAAGTTGATTTGGTGACTCAAGTTGATCTAGTTGGCGACCCGTGTGGTGACCTGAGTTGATCTTGCTAGCGATTTGAGTTGATCCAGTGACCCGTCCTGATCCAGAGGCCTGAGTCAATCCGGCAACCCAAGTCGACTCGGTGACCCGAGTCTATCGAGTTGACCGAGTGACCTGAGTCAACCGAGTCGACTCGATGACCCGAGTCAACCGAGTCGACTCGATGACCCGAGTCAACCGAGTCGACTGAGTCGACGTGGTGTCCCGAGTCGGTCAGGTGACCGAGTCGACCCGAGTAAACCAGAGTCGACTGAGTTGACCTAGTGACCTGAATCAATTGAGTCAACCTAGTGACCTGAGTCGACTAGGTCGACCCGTGTCAACCCAAGTCGACTCGAGGCCTAAGTTGATTCGGCAACCCAAGTCGACTCGGTGACCCACGTCGACCGAGTCGACCCAGTGACCCGAGTTGACCCGATGACCCGAGTTGACCCGGTGACCCGAGTTGATCAAGTTGACTGAGTTGACTGAGTCGACCCAGCGACCAGGGTTTTTGTGGTGACCCAATTTATTATGGCAGTCGGAGTTACTCACTGGCGACCAGAGCTAATCTAGCGACCTGAGTTGATCTAATTGGTGACCTAACCTGATCTGGTTGGTGAACTAATTTTGTCAGGTGATCTGGTGACAAGAGCTGATCTGGTTGGTGACCCAAGCTGATATGGCGACCTGAGTAAATCTAGTTGGTGATCCGTGTGGTGACCTGAGTTGATCTCGCTAGCGACTTGAGTTGATCCAGTGACCCATCCCGATCCAGAGGCCCGAGTCGAGCCGGCAACCCAACTCGACCTGAGTCAATCGAGTCGACTCGAGTCCACCGAGTCGACCCAGTGACCCGAGTCAACCTGGTCAACTCGATGACCCGAGCCAACCGAGTCGACCCAGTGACCCGGTGACTCGAATCAACTGAGTCGACCCGGTGACCAGAGTTGACTAAGTCGACCCAGCTGACTTGGTGACCTGAGTCGACAGAGTTGACCTAGTGACCTGAGTCAACCGTGTTGACCTGATGACCTAAGTTGACCTGGTGACCCAAGTCAACCAAGTCTACCTAAGTTAGTAAGGTGACTGAGTTGACCCGAGTCGACCTAGTGACCTGAGTCAACCGAGTCGACCTGGTGACTCGAGTCGACCCAGTGACATGAGTCAACTGAGTCGACCCAATGACCTGAGTCAACTGAGTCAACCGAGTCGACCCTATGACCTGAGTCAACCAAGTTGACCTAGCGACCCGAGTCACTATGGTGACCCAATTTATTATGGCAGTCAAAGTTATTGGCTGGCGACCTGAGTTGATCTAGTTGGTGACATAAGCTGATATGGCGACCAGAGCTGATCTAGCTGGTGACCCAAGCTAATCTGGTGACCCAAGTTGATCTAGTTGGCGACCCATGTGGTGACCTGAGTTGATCTCGCTAGTAACTTGAGTTGACCCGATGATCCATCTTGATCTAGAGGCCCGAGTCGATCCGGCAACCCAAGTCGACCTGGTGACCTGAGTCAACCGCGTCGACCGACTCGACCCAGTGACCTGAGTCAACTAAGTTGACCTGATGACTTGAGTCAACTGAGTTGACCCAATGACCGGAGTCAACTGAGTTGACCCGATGACCTGAGTCAACTGAGTTAACACGATGACTCGAGGCAACCAAGTCGACCCAAGTCGACCGAGTCAGTCAGGTGACTGAGTCGACCTAAGTCGACCTAGTGACCTGAGTCGACCGAGTCAACCCGGTGACTCGAGTCAACAGAGTCGACCGAGTCGACCCAGTGACCCGTGTCAACCGAGTTGACCTGGTGACCCGAGTCGATCGAGTCGACCCAGCGACCTGAGTCACTATGGTGACCTA
The DNA here is from genome assembly GCA_027943335.1 of Chamaecyparis obtusa. NCBI lineage: Eukaryota > Viridiplantae > Streptophyta > Pinopsida > Cupressales > Cupressaceae > Chamaecyparis > Chamaecyparis obtusa. The sequence continues at coordinate 16,136 of BSBK01012405.1, forward strand.
ATTTATTATGGCAGTCAGAGTTACTGGCTGGTGACTAGAGCTGATCTGGTGACCTGAATTGATCTAGTTGGCAACCTAAGCTGATTTGGCTGTCGACCTAATTTTGTGAGGTGATCTGGCGACCAGAGCTGATCTGGCTAGTGACCCAATCTGATTTGGTGACCTGAGTTGATCTAGTTAGTGACCCGTGTGGTGACCTGAGTTGATCTCACTAGCGACTTGTGTTGATCTAGTGACCCATCCCAATCTAGAGGCCTGAGTCGATCCGGCAACCCAAGTCGATTCGAGTTGACTCGGTGACCCGAGTCAACCGAGTCGACCCAGTGACCTGAGTCAATTGAGTCAACCCAGTGACCTGAGTCAACCGAGTCGACCCGATGACCCGAGTCAACCGAGTCAACCCGATGACCCGAGTCAACCGAGTCGACGCAGTGACCTGAGTCAACCAAGTCGATGCGGTGACCCAAGTCAACCGAGTCGACCCGGTGACCTGAGTCAACCGAGTTGACCTGAGTCAACCCGACGACCTGAGTCGACCCGATGACCCGACTCGATCGAGTCGACCTGGTGACCTGACTCGACCGAGTCGACCCAATGACCCGAGTCAACCGAGTCGACCCGGTGACCCGAGTCAACTGAGTCGACCGAGTTCACCCGGTGACCTGAGTCAATTGAGTCGACCCAGTGACCCAAGTTGCTAGTGACCTAATTTTGTTAGGTGATCTGGAGACCAGAGTTGATCTGGTTGGTGACCCAAGCTAATCTGGCGACCAGAGTTGATCTAGTTGGTGACCCGTGTGGTGACCTAAGTTGATCTTGCTAGCAACTTGAGTTGATCCAGTAACCCATCCTGATCCAGAGGCCTGAGTCGATCTGGTAACCCAAGTCGACCTGAGTCGACCTGGTGACCCGACTCAACCGAGTCGACCCGATGACCCGAATCAACCAAGTCGACCTGATGACCCGAGTCAACCAAGTCGACCTTGTGACCCGAGTCAACCAAGTCGACCCGAGTCAGTCAGGTGACTGAGTCAACCCGGTGACCTGAGTCGATTAAGTCAACGGAGTCCACCCAATGACCTGAGTCAACTGAGTCGATCGTGTCAACCCAGTAACCTAAGTCAACCCGGTGAATCGAGTCAACTGAGTCGATCGAGTCGACCCGGTGACCTGAGTCAACTGAGTCGACCTGAGTCGACTGAGTCAACCCAGTTACCTGAGTCACTGTGGTGACCTAATTTATTATGGTAGTCAGAGTTACTGGCTGGTGACCTAAGCTAATCTGGCTGGTGACTTAAGTTTGTCAGGTGATCTAGCGACCAGAGTTGATCTGGTTGGTGACCCAAGCTGATCTGGCGATGTGAGTTGATCTAGTTGGCGACCCGTGTGGTGACCTGAGTTGATCTCGCTAGCGACTTGAGTTGATCCAGTGACCCGTACTGATCCAGAGGCCCGAGTCGATCTGACAACCCAAGTCGACCCGGTGACCCGAGTCAACTTGGTGACTCGAGTCGATCCGATGACCTGAGTCAACTGAGTCATCCCGAGTCGACCGAGTCAGTCAGGTGACTGAGTCGACCCGGTGACCTGAGTCAACCAAGTCGACCTGGTGACCCAAGTCCATCGAGTCGACCGAGTCGACCCAGTGACCTGATTCAACCAAGTCGACCTGGTGACCCGAGTCAACCGAGTCGACCTGGTGACCCGAGTCGCTGTGGTGACCCAATTTATTATGGCAGTCAAAGTTTTTGGCTGGCAACCAGAGCTGATCTGGCGACCTGAGTTGATCTAGTTAGCGACCTAAGCTGATCTAGTTGGCGACCTAAGATGAAATGGTTGGTGACCCAGGCTGATCTAGTTAGTGACCTGATTTTGTCAGGTGATCTAGCGACTAGAGCTGATCTAGCTGGTGACCCAAGCTGATCTAGTGACCCGAGTTGATCTAGTTGGTTACCTGTGTGGTGACCTGAGCTGATCTCGCTAGCAACTTGAGTTGATCTAGTGACCCGTGCAATCTAGAGGCCCGAGTAGATCCGACAACCCAAGTCGACTTGAGTCGACCTGAGTCAACCGAGTCAGCTGAGTCGACCTAAGTCACCCTAGTCGACCCGGTGATCCAAGTCAACTGAGTTGACTCAAGTTGACTGCGTCGACCCGAGTCGACCGGGTCGGTCAGGTGACTGACTCGACCTGAGTCGATTTGGCTACCTGAGTCAACTCGGTGACCCGAGTCGATCGAGTCGACCGAGTCGACCAAGTCCACCCAGTGACCTGAGTCACCTTAGTCGACCGAGCGACCAGAGTCGTTGTAGTGACCTAATTTATTATGGCAGTATGAGTTACCGACTAGCGAGCAGAGTTGATCTAGCCACCCGAGATGATCTAGTTTGCGACCTGAGTTGATCTAGTTGGTGACCCGAGTTGATCTGCCTGTTGACCTAATTTTGTCAAGTGATCTAGCGACCAGAGCTGATCAAGCCGAGCGGAACCGAACCGGTCGAGCTCTCCGGGGAGCGGCGGGGCGGGATCGGCGCCGAGCTCACTCCCGGGCGGGGTCGAAACTCGCGGAAAAAAAATGAACAAAGGAGGCCCCGTACGAGGATAAGAACGAAAAAACCAGAGTTAAATTAAAAAAAAAAAAAAAAAAAAAAAAAAAATTACTTTCGGGTCATACGTGTAGCCACGCCCAGCTCGCCCGCGGACGGGATCCCCATCGAGCTCGTCGAGCCGAGCGGCGCTCGCGGGCGGGGTCCGATCCGAGCGGAACCGAACCGGTCGAGCTCTCCGGGGAGCGGCGGGGCGGGATCGGCGCCGAGCTCGCTCCGGGGCGGGGTCGAAACTCGCGGAAAAAAAATGAACAAAGGAGGCTCCGTACGAGGATAAGAATGAAAAAACCAGAGTTAAAAAAAAAAAAAAAAAAAAAAAAAATACATTCGCGTCATACACCAGAGTTAAAAAAAAAAAAAAAAAAAAAAAAAATACATTCGCGTCATACGTGTAGCCACGCCCAGCTCGCCCGCGGACGGGATCCCCATCGAGCTCGTCGAGCCGAGCGGCGCTCGCGGGCGGGGTCCGATCCGAGCGGAACCGAACCGGTCGAGCTCTCCGGGGAGCGGCGGGGCGGGATCGGCGCCGAGCTCGCTCCCGGGCGGGGTCGAAACTCGCGGAAAAAAAATGAACAAAGGAGGCTCCGTACGAGGATAAGAACGAAAAAACCAGAGTTTAAAAAAAAATTAAAAAAAAAAAATTACATTCGGGTCATACGTGTAGCCACGCCCAGCTCGCCCGCGGACGGGATCCCCATCGAGCTCGTCGAGCCGAGCGGCGCTCGCGGGCGGGGTCCGATCCGAGCGGAACCGAACCGGTCGAGCTCTCCGGGGAGCGGCGAGGCGGGATCGGCGCCGAGCTCGCTCCCGGGCGGGGTCGAAACTCGCGGAAAAAAAATGAACAAAGGAGGCTCCGTACGAGGATAAGAACGAAAAAACCAGAGTTAAAAAAAAAAAAAAAAAAAAAAAAAATTACATTCGGGTCATACGTGTAGCCACGCCCAGCTCGCCCGCGGACGGGATCCCATTCGAGCTCGTCGAGCCGAGCGGCGCTCGCGGGCGGGGTCCGATCCGAGCGGAACCGAACCGGTCGAGCTCTCCGGGGAGCGGCGGGGCAGGATCGGCGCCGAGCTCGCTCCCGGGCGGGGTCGAAACTCGCGGAAAAAAAATGAACAAAGGAGGCTCCGTACGAGGATAAGAACGAAAAAACCAGAGTTAAAAAAAAAAAAAAAAAAAAAATTACATTCGGGTCATACGTGTAGCCACGCCCAGCTCGCCCGCGGACGGGATCCCCATCGAGCTCGTCGAGCCGAGCGGCGCTCGCGGGCGGGGTCCGATCCGAGCGGAACCGAACCGGTCGAGCTCTCCGGGGAGCGGCGGGGCGGGATCGGCGCCGAGCTCGCTCCCGGGCGGGGTCGAAACTCGCGGAAAAAAAATGAACAAAGGAGGCTCCGTACGAGGATAAGAACGAAAAAACCAGAGTTAAAAAAAAAAAAAAAAAAAAAAAAAATACATTCGCGTCATACGTGTAGCCACGCCCAGCTCGCCCGCGGACGGGATCCCCATCGAGCTCGTCGAGCCGAGCGGCGCTCGCGGGCGGGGTCCGATCCGAGCGGAACCGAACCGGTCGAGCTCTCCGGGGAGCGGCGGGGCGGGATCGGCGCCGAGCTCGCTCCCGGGCGGGGTCGAAACTCGCGGAAAAAAAATGAACAAAGGAGGCTCCGTACGAGGATAAGAACGAAAAAACCAGAGTTAAAAAAAAAAAAAAAAAAAAAAAAAAAATTACATTCGGGTCATACGTGTAGCCACGCCCAGCTCGCCCGCGGACGGGATCCCCATCGAGCTCGTCGAGCCGAGCGGCGCTCGCGGGCGGGGTCCGATCCGAGCGGAACCGAACCGGTCGAGCTCTCCGGGGAGCGGCGGGGCGGGATCGGCGCCGAGCTCGCTCCCGGGCGGGGTCGAAACTCGCGGAAAAAAAATGAACAAAGGAGGCCCCGTACGAGGATAAGAACGAAAAAACCAGAGTTAAAAAAAAAAAAAAAAAAAAAAAAAATTACTTTCGGGTCATACGTGTAGCCACGCCCAGCTCGCCCGCGGACGGGATCCCCATCGAGCTCGTCGAGCCGAGCGGCGCTCGCGGGCGGGGTCCGATCCGAGCGGAACCGAACCGGTCGAGCTCTCCGGGGAGCGGCGGGGCGGGATCGGCGCCGAGCTCGCTCCGGGGCGGGGTCGAAACTCGCGGAAAAAAAATGAACAAAGGAGGCTCCGTACGAGGATAAGAACGAAAAAACCAGAGTTAAAAAAAAAAAAAAAAAAAAAAAAATACATTCGCGTCATACGTGTAGCCACGCCCAGCTCGCCCGCGGACGGGATCCCCATCGAGCTCGTCGAGCCGAGCGGCGCTCGCGGGCGGGGTCCGATCCGAGCGGAACCGAACCGGTCGAGCTCTCCGGGGAGCGGCGGGGCGGGATCGGCGCCGAGCTCGCTCCCGGGCGGGGTCGAAACTCGCGGAAAAAAAATGAACAAAGGAGGCTCCGTACGAGGATAAGAACGAAAAAACCAGAGTTAAAAAAAAAATTAAAAAAAAAAAATTACATTCGGGTCATACGTGTAGCCACGCCCAGCTCGCCCGCGGACGGGATCCCCATCGAGCTCGTCGAGCCGAGCGGCGCTCGCGGGCGGGGTCCGATCCGAGCGGAACCGAACCGGTCGAGCTCTCCGGGGAGCGGCGAGGCGGGATCGGCGCCGAGCTCGCTCCCGGGCGGGGTCGAAACTCGCGGAAAAAAAATGAACAAAGGAGGCTCCGTACGAGGATAAGAACGAAAAAACCAGAGTTAAAAAAAAAAAAAAAAAAAAAAAAAAATTACATTCGGGTCATACGTGTAGCCACGCCCAGCTCGCCCGCGGACGGGATCCCCATCGAGCTCGTCGAGCCGAGCGGCGCTCGCGGGCGGGGTCCGATCCGAGCGGAACCGAACCGGTCGAGCTCTCCGGGGAGCGGCGGGGCGGGATCGGCGCCGAGCTCGCTCCCGGGCGGGGTCGAAACTCGCGGAAAAAAAATGAACAAAGGAGGCTCCGTACGAGGATAAGAACGAAAAAACCAGAGTTTTAAAAAAAAAAAAAAAAAAAAATTACATTCGGGTCATACGTGTAGCCACGCCCAGCTCGCCCGCGGACGGGATCCCCATCGAGCTCGTCGAGCCGAGCGGCGCTCGCGGGCGGGGTCCGATCCGAGCGGAACCGAACCGGTCGAGCTCTCCGGGGAGCGGCGGGGCGGGATCGGCGCCGAGCTCGCTCCCGGGCGGGGTCGAAACTCGCGGGAAAAAAATGAACAAAGGAGGCTCCGTACGAGGATAAGAACGAAAAAACCAGAGTTAAAAAAAAAAAAAAAAAAAAAAAAAAAAAATTACATTCGGGTCATACGTGTAGCCACGCCCAGCTCGCCCGCGGACGGGATCCCCATCGAGCTCGTCGAGCCGAGCGGCGCTCGCGGGCGGGGTCCGATCCGAGCGGAACCGAACCGGTCGAGCTCTCCGGGGAGCGGCGGGGCGGGATCGGCGCCGAGCTCGCTCCCGGGCGGGGTCGAAACTCGCGGGAAAAAAATGAACAAAGGAGGCTCCGTACGAGGATAAGAACGAAAAAACCAGAGTTAAAAAAAAAAAAAAAAAAAAAAAAAAAAAATTACATTCGGGTCATACGTGTAGCCACGCCCAGCTCGCCCGCGGACGGGATCCCCATCGAGCTCGTCGAGCCGAGCGGCGCTCGCGGGCGGGGTCCGATCCGAGCGGAACCGAACCGGTCGAGCTCTCCGGGGAGCGGCGGGGCGGGATCGGCGCCGAGCTCGCTCCCGGGCGGGGTCGAAACTCGCGGAAAAAAAATGAACAAAGGAGGCCCCGTACGAGGATAAGAACGAAAAAACCAGAGTTAAAAAAAAAAAAAAAAAAAAAAAAAAAAAAAAAAAAAAAAACTTTCGGGTCATACGTGTAGCCACGCCCAGCTCGCCCGCGGACGGGATCCCCATCGAGCTCGTCGAGCCGAGCGGCGCTCGCGGGCGGGGTCCGATCCGAGCGGAACCGAACCGGTCGAGCTCTCCGGGGAGCGGCGGGGCGGGATCGGCGCCGAGCTCGCTCCGGGGCGGGGTCGAAACTCGCGGAAAAAAAATGAACAAAGGAGGCTCCGTACGAGGATAAGAACGAAAAAACCAGAGTTTTAAAAAAAAAAAAAAAAAAAATTACATTCGGGTCATACGTGTAGCCACGCCCAGCTCGCCCGCGGACGGGATCCCCATCGAGCTCGTCGAGCCGAGCGGCGCTCGCGGGCGGGGTCCGATCCGAGCGGAACCGAACCGGTCGAGCTCTCCGGGGAGCGGCGGGGCGGGATCGGCGCCGAGCTCGCTCCCGGGCGGGGTCGAAACTCGCGGAAAAAAAATGAACAAAGGAGGCTCCGTACGAGGATAAGAACGAAAAAACCAGAGTTAAAAAAAAAAAAAAAAAAAAAATTACATTCGGGTCATACGTGTAGCCACGCCCAGCTCGCCCGCGGACGGGATCCCCATCGAGCTCGTCGAGCCGAGCGGCGCTCGCGGGCGGGGTCCGATCCGAGCGGAACCGAACCAGTCGAGCTCTCCGGGGAGCGGCGGGGCGGGATCGGCGCCGAGCTCGCTCCGGGGCGGGGTCGAAACTCGCGGAAAAAAAATGAACAAAGGAGGCTCCGTACGAGGATAAGAACGAAAAAACCAGAGTTAAAAAAAAAAAAAAAAAAAAAAAAAATACATTCGCGTCATACGTGTAGCCACGCCCAGCTCGCCCGCGGACGGGATCCCCATCGAGCTCGTCGAGCCGAGCGGCGCTCGCGGGCGGGGTCCGATCCGAGCGGAACCGAACCGGTCGAGCTCTCCGGGGAGCGGCGGGGCGGGATCGGCGCCGAGCTCGCTCCCGGGCGGGGTCGAAACTCGCGGAAAAAAAATGAACAAAGGAGGCTCCGTACGAGGATAAGAACGAAAAAACCAGAGTTAAAAAAAAAAAAAAAAAAAAAAAAAAATACATTCGCGTCATACGTGTAGCCACGCCCAGCTCGCCCGCGGACGGGATCCCCATCGAGCTCGTCGAGCCGAGCGGCGCTCGCGGGCGGGGTCCGATCCGAGCGGAACCGAACCGGTCGAGCTCTCCGGGGAGCGGCGGGGCGGGATCGGCGCCGAGCTCGCTCCCGGGCGGGGTCGAAACTCGCGGAAAAAAAATGAACAAAGGAGGCTCCGTACGAGGATAAGAACGAAAAAACCAGAGTTAAAAAAAAAAAAAAAAAAAAAAAAAAATTACATTCGGGTCATACGTGTAGCCACGCCCAGCTCGCCCGCGGACGGGATCCCCATCGAGCTCGTCGAGCCGAGCGGCGCTCGCGGGCGGGGTCCGATCCGAGCGGAACCGAACCGGTCGAGCTCTCCGGGGAGCGGCGGGGCGGGATCGGCGCCGAGCTCGCTCCCGGGCGGGGTCGAAACTCGCGGAAAAAAAATGAACAAAGGAGGCCCCGTACGAGGATAAGAACGAAAAAACCAGAGTTAAAAAAAAAAAAAAAAAAAAAAAAAATTACTTTCGGGTCATACGTGTAGCCACGCCCAGCTCGCCCGCGGACGGGATCCCCATCGAGCTCGTCGAGCCGAGCGGCGCTCGCGGGCGGGGTCCGATCCGAGCGGAACCGAACCGGTCGAGCTCTCCGGGGAGCGGCGGGGCGGGATCGGCGCCGAGCTCGCTCCGGGGCGGGGTCGAAACTCGCGGAAAAAAAATGAACAAAGGAGGCTCCGTACGAGGATAAGAACGAAAAAACCAGAGTTAAAAAAAAAAAAAAAAAAAAAAAAAATACATTCGCGTCATACGTGTAGCCACGCCCAGCTCGCCCGCGGACGGGATCCCCATCGAGCTCGTCGAGCCGAGCGGCGCTCGCGGGCGGGGTCCGATCCGAGCGGAACCGAACCGGTCGAGCTCTCCGGGGAGCGGCGGGGCGGGATCGGCGCCGAGCTCGCTCCCGGGCGGGGTCGAAACTCGCGGAAAAAAAATGAACAAAGGAGGCTCCGTACGAGGATAAGAACGAAAAAACCAGAGTTAAAAAAAAAATTAAAAAAAAAAAATTACATTCGGGTCATACGTGTAGCCACGCCCAGCTCGCCCGCGGACGGGATCCCCATCGAGCTCGTCGAGCCGAGCGGCGCTCGCGGGCGGGGTCCGATCCGAGCGGAACCGAACCGGTCGAGCTCTCCGGGGAGCGGCGAGGCGGGATCGGCGCCGAGCTCGCTCCCGGGCGGGGTCGAAACTCGCGGAAAAAAAATGAACAAAGGAGGCTCCGTACGAGGATAAGAACGAAAAAACCAGAGTTAAAAAAAAAAAAAAAAAAAAAAAAAAATTACATTCGGGTCATACGTGTAGCCACGCCCAGCTCGCCCGCGGACGGGATCCCCATCGAGCTCGTCGAGCCGAGCGGCGCTCGCGGGCGGGGTCCGATCCGAGCGGAACCGAACCGGTCGAGCTCTCCGGGGAGCGGCGGGGCGGGATCGGCGCCGAGCTCGCTCCCGGGCGGGGTCGAAACTCGCGGAAAAAAAATGAACAAAGGAGGCTCCGTACGAGGATAAGAACGAAAAAACCAGAGTTTTAAAAAAAAAAAAAAAAAAAAATTACATTCGGGTCATACGTGTAGCCACGCCCAGCTCGCCCGCGGACGGGATCCCCATCGAGCTCGTCGAGCCGAGCGGCGCTCGCGGGCGGGGTCCGATCCGAGCGGAACCGAACCGGTCGAGCTCTCCGGGGAGCGGCGGGGCGGGATCGGCGCCGAGCTCGCTCCCGGGCGGGGTCGAAACTCGCGGGAAAAAAATGAACAAAGGAGGCTCCGTACGAGGATAAGAACGAAAAAACCAGAGTTAAAAAAAAAAAAAAAAAAAAAAAAAAAAAATTACATTCGGGTCATACGTGTAGCCACGCCCAGCTCGCCCGCGGACGGGATCCCCATCGAGCTCGTCGAGCCGAGCGGCGCTCGCGGGCGGGGTCCGATCGGAGCGGAACCGAACCGGTCGAGCTCTCCGGGGAGCGGCGGGGCGGGATCGGCGCCGAGCTCGCTCCCGGGCGGGGTCGAAACTCGCGGAAAAAAAATGAACAAAGGAGGCTCCGTACGAGGATAAGAACGAAAAAACCAGAGTTAAAAAAAAAAAAAAAAAAAAAAATTACATTCGGGTCATACGTGTAGCCACGCCCAGCTCGCCCGCGGACGGGATCCCCATCGAGCTCGTCGAGCCGAGCGGCGCTCGCGGGCGGGGTCCGATCCGAGCGGAACCGAACCGGTCGAGCTCTCCGGGGAGCGGCGGGGCGGGATCGGCGCCGAGCTCGCTCTCGGGCGGGGTCGAAACTCGCGGAAAAAAAATGAACAAAGGAGGCCCCGTACGAGGATAAGAACGAAAAAACCAGAGTTAAAAAAAAAAAAAAAAAAAAAAAAAAAAAAAAAAAAAAAAACTTTCGGGTCATACGTGTAGCCACGCCCAGCTCGCCCGCGGACGGGATCCCCATCGAGCTCGTCGAGCCGAGCGGCGCTCGCGGGCGGGGTCCGATCCGAGCGGAACCGAACCGGTCGAGCTCTCCGGGGAGCGGCGGGGCGGGATCGGCGCCGAGCTCGCTCCGGGGCGGGGTCGAAACTCGCGGAAAAAAAATGAACAAAGGAGGCTCCGTACGAGGATAAGAACGAAAAAACCAGAGTTTTAAAAAAAAAAAAAAAAAAATTACATTCGGGTCATACGTGTAGCCACGCCCAGCTCGCCCGCGGACGGGATCCCCATCGAGCTCGTCGAGCCGAGCGGCGCTCGCGGGCGGGGTCCGATCCGAGCGGAACCGAACCGGTCGAGCTCTCCGGGGAGCGGCGGGGCGGGATCGGCGCCGAGCTCGCTCCCGGGCGGGGTCGAAACTCGCGGAAAAAAAATGAACAAAGGAGGCTCCGTACGAGGATAAGAACGAAAAAACCAGAGTTAAAAAAAAAAAAAAAAAAAAAATTACATTCGGGTCATACGTGTAGCCACGCCCAGCTCGCCCGCGGACGGGATCCCCATCGAGCTCGTCGAGCCGAGCGGCGCTCGCGGGCGGGGTCCGATCCGAGCGGAACCGAACCGGTCGAGCTCTCCGGGGAGCGGCGGGGCGGGATCGGCGCCGAGCTCGCTCCGGGGCGGGGTCGAAACTCGCGGAAAAAAAATGAACAAAGGAGGCTCCGTACGAGGATAAGAACGAAAAAACCAGAGTTAAAAAAAAAAAAAAAAAAAAAAAAAATACATTCGCGTCATACGTGTAGCCACGCCCAGCTCGCCCGCGGACGGGATCCCCATCGAGCTCGTCGAGCCGAGCGGCGCTCGCGGGCGGGGTCCGATCCGAGCGGAACCGAACCGGTCGAGCTCTCCGGGGAGCGGCGGGGCGGGATCGGCGCCGAGCTCGCTCCCGGGCGGGGTCGAAACTCGCGGAAAAAAAATGAACAAAGGAGGCTCCGTACGAGGATAAGAACGAAAAAACCAGAGTTAAAAAAAAAATTAAAAAAAAAAAATTACATTCGGGTCATACGTGTAGCCACGCCCAGCTCGCCCGCGGACGGGATCCCCATCGAGCTCGTCGAGCCGAGCGGCGCTCGCGGGCGGGGTCCGATCCGAGCGGAACCGAACCGGTCGAGCTCTCCGGGGAGCGGCGGGGCGGGATCGGCGCCGAGCTCGCTCCCGGGCGGGGTCGAAACTCGCGGGAAAAAAATGAACAAAGGAGGCTCCGTACGAGGATAAGAACGAAAAAACCAGAGTTAAAAAAAAAAAAAAA
>BSBK01012405.1:37500-80000 GCA_027943335.1 Chamaecyparis obtusa
ATTTCCCAGGCATATGCCACCTACGCGCTTTTTTGGTGCACCCCGCACGACAACTTCCGTCTCGACAAACATTAACGCTTTCCGCATCCAGAAAGACATGAAATGGCCACGCATGTCGGGTCATTGCAAAACGGATGCTCGGTTCACAGGAGCCTGGGAAGAACATCCCGTACGGAACCCTTTACCCGAAGACACCCGAATCGCACATGCTCGCAACAGTCACTGCCCCGAGAGTATGCACCGTGCACGCGACCGAGTAAGGCCACTCAGAGACATCCATTTCCCAGGCATATGCCACCTACGCACTTCTTTGGTGCACCCCGCACGACAACTCCCGTCTCGACAGCCTTAACGGTTTCCGCATCCAACCAAAAGCCTTGGCCATACTCGTCTGCAAGTTTAACTCCACAGACAGAGAGGACTTTGCCCTGCAAACCAGAGCAAGACGATAGTGCCTCGTAGAAAATGAAGACGAGATGGCCAAGACCGCACTTGTGTACAAGGCAACCAACCTTTCATCGCACTCCGGGCCACGCTAAAAACACTAGGAAAGGCTTAAAGGGTGGAGAGTGGGACAACGATGAAATATGAAAGCAGGACACTCACCTTACGTGCAACGATTCCCAACACTTGTTACTGTCGGAGCTCATGTATCGCAAAGATGGAACGTGCCAAGTGCCAAGGCCCATGGCAAATGCAACTGTCGTAAACTTCGGAACAAGCGCATCTTTCAGTCAAACAAATGACATACACACTGTCGCAATTCTCTACGACACTCGTGCGTGGCAAAATTCAACTAAATATGAAGATGAGAACTTCCAACTGCACAAGGGCTGGGCAGAACTACAAGAAATGCTCACTCCGCAATTTATTATCGCGCCTACCATCTCGGAAAGGGGTACAAGTGCACACGTTCATCCAAGCAAAGAGGATGAAATGGAGTGAAGGGGCAAGATCCAAAAGTTCCGGAGGTACAACTCCGAGAACAATCGAGAGCAATGCCGAATTACATGTCAACTCTGTTACTAGGCAAACAAGTGTTGTACCTGAAGAAATCGACAGTCCTCACAATGGCCCGAGGCCAATGCTCCGACTTAATCAATTTTCTCCAACAAACGCCATGCCACCTTTCACAAAGGGATTTTATCCATCCAAAACCGAATTAATCACTTGCAGCAAAGTGACCCAAGAGCTAGACGGGGGCTGACCCAGTAATTGTCTTCCATGTCACTACAACGAAACATTTGAACGTCAACCGCTGTCGAACCCTTTCCAACTTGCACCGTCGAGTGACACAAAAGACACTACCATGGGCATGGGCAGCCCCCGCATAGCAAACGGGTGCCCTAATGCGCCCCTCCAATAGAATCAGTGCTAGTGCTCAAATTTTATATCTGAGCTACCAATCCGTCCAAGCACCAGCACTGATTCTCTTGGAGGGCCGCACCTACCCAAACGACTCAGAAGCTATACGCCGGTCCATTCACAAGAACGGAACTATCTCCGGCCAACTCCCTGTGAAGGCCGCATCTCTCCGTTCCACGCATGCAAGAACCAACGCATAGCTAACGAGTACCCGGATAGGATTCGCGGAAAGTACATAGCAAATCGCTTGTACCAAAGCGAACCGAAAGCTAGACGGGGGCTGACCCGAAGATTGCCTTCCATGTCACTGCGACGACACATTCGAACGACAACCGCTGCCGAACACTTTCCGACTTGCACCGTTGAGTGACCCGAAAGACAGGACTTTGGGCAGCCCCCGCATAGCAATCAGGTGGCTTCATGCCCCTCTAATAGAATCAGTGCTAGTGATCCGATTTTAAATCCGACTTACTCATCCGTCCGCGCACAAGCTCTGATTCTATTAGAGGGGCATGGGGGAGCTTCCGCGAACTACTACTCCCCTATATAAGTTATTAGTCCGGGTCTTTCTCTTCCGTAGAAATTTGAGCCGTTGAGAATGGCTCCCAAACAATTCAAATCTTCCAAAAATTCAAGTGAAACGATGAGGAAAAAGCTCACAAAAAAATCAAATCTTCAAAAAATTCAAGTGAAACGAACAGAATAGCTCACAAAAAATTCAGGTCTTCCGAAAAAATCGAAGGGAAACGAAAAGAACAACTAGCAAAACATTCAAATTTTCCAAAACTTCAAGTAAAAGAAAGAACATAGCTCACCAAAAAAATCCATTTCTTCCAAAAACTCAAGTGAATCGAAGAGAGTAGGCTCACAAAAAATTAAAATCTTCCAAAAAAAAATCAAAGGAAACAAAAGAGGAGATCGCAAAAAATTCGAATCTTCCAATGAAACAAAAATGAGAATAGCAAACAAAAAATTCAAATCTTAATGCAGCATGCGACAGAGCAAATCGCTTGTGCCAAGCGACCCGGGAGCTAGACGGGGGCTGACCCAAAAATTGCGTTTCTTGTCAATGCGACGATGCGTTGGAACGACAACCACTGTCGAACCCTTTCCTACTTGCAACGTCGACTGACACAAAAGACACGATCCTGGACAGGCCCCGCATAGAAAGCGGGTGGCCTAATGCGCCCCTCCAATAGAATCAGCGCTAGTGCTCAGATTTTAAATCCGAGATACCCAGCACTGATTCTCTTGGAGGGGGGCACCTACCCAAACGACTCAAAAGCTATACGCGGCTCCATTCACAAAAACAGAACTATCTCCGGCCAACTCCCTGTGAAGGCCGCATCTCTCCGTTCCGCTCGTGTAAGAGCCAACGCGTAGCTAACGAGTACGTGGATAGGGTTCGCGGAAAGTACATAGCAAATCACTTGTACCAAAGTGACCCGAAAGCTAGACAGGGGCTGACCCGTAGATTGCCTTCCATATCACTGCGACGACGCATTGGAACGACAACCGCTGCCGAACCCTTTCCGACTTGCACCGTCGAGCGACCCGAAAGACAGGACTTTGGGCAGCCCCCGCATAGCAATCAAGTGGCTTCATGCCCCTCTAATAGAATCAGTGCTGGTGATCCCATTTTGAAATCCGACCTACACATCCGTCCGATCACCGGCAATGATTCTATAAGAGGGGTATGGGGGAGCTTCCGCGAACAACACACAACTCCTCCCCTATATAAGTTATTAGTCCGAGTCTTGCTCTTGAGTGGAAATTTAAGGCGAAGAAACTGGCTCCCAAAAAATTCAAATCTTCCAAAAATTCAAGTGAAACGATGACAAAAAGCTCACAAAAAATCAAATCTTCCAAAAATTCAAGTGAAACGAACAGAATAGATCACAAAAAATTCAAGTCTTTCGAAAAAATCTAGGAAAACGAAAAGAATAGCTAGAAAACAAAATTCAAATCTTCCAGAAATTCAAGTAAAACAAAGAACATGGCTCACCAAAATAATTCATCTTCCAAAAATTCGTCATTCTTACCGCAATCCATCATCTTATCCGTCATAACGCGTATCCAACATATCCACGAGGAGGTAACCCAACTCGCTCGCATAGTTCCTCAAGTCAGATAACAATGCATCTAGATGAATCCAAATCGTTTTCGATCGAGACTTAGCAACTAATGTCGCACCCGCCTAGATTGACTTGAGATCCAATCCGCCGACACATATGATAACTAACTGATTCCAATGCAAAGCATCTTGAGCCATTGCGCACTCAAGTATCGGAAGTCGAAGCGACATAGCAAGTAGCTTGTACCAAGTGACCCGGGAGCTAGACGGGGGCTGACCCGAAGATCGCCTTTCTTGTCAATGCGACGATGTGTTGGAACGACAACCGCTGTCGAACCCTTTCCGAAGTGCACCGTCGACTGACCCAAAAGTTACGACCCTGGACAGCCCCCGCATAGCAAGCGGGTGGCCTAATGCGCCCCTCCAATAGAATCAGTGCTAGTGTTCATATTTTAAATCCGAGCTACCAATCCGTCCGAGCACCAGCACTGATTCTCTTGGAGGGGCGCACCTACCCAAACGACTCAAAAGCTATATACGCGGCTCCATTCACAAGAGCAGAACTATTTCCGGCCAACTCCCTGTGAAGGCCGCATCTCTTCGTTCCACGCATGCAAGAGCCAACGCATAGCTAACGAGTACCCGGATAGGGGTTCGCGGAAAGTACATAGCAGATCGCTTGTACCAAAGCAACCCAAAAGCTAGACGGGGGCTGACCCGAAGATCGCCTTCCATGTCACTGCGACGACGCATTGGAACGACAACCGCTGCCGAACCCTTTCCGACTTGCACCGTCGAGCGACCTTCGAAAGACGGGACTTTGAGCAGCCCCCGCATAGCAATCAGGTGGCTTCATGCCCCTCTAATGGAATCAGTGCTGCTGATCGCGTTTTGAAATCTGACCTAATCATCCGTCCGTCTGTCGGATTTCAAAACGGGATCACCAGCACTGATTCTATTAGAGGGGCATGGGGGAGATTCCGCGGACAACACCTCCCCTATATAAGTTATTAGTCCAAGTCTTGCACTTCCGTAGAAATTTGAGCCGACGAGAATATCTCACAAAAATTTCAAATCTTTCAAAAATACGAGTGAAACAAAAAGAATAGATCACAAAAAATTCAGAAATTCCAAAAATTCAATTGAAACGAAGAGAATAGCTCACAAAAAAATCAAGGGAAAAAAAAGAGAATAGCTCACAAATAAAATCAAATCTCCCAAAAATGCAAGTGAAACGAAGAGACTACAATCACAAAAAATGCACAACTTCCAAATATTCAATTGAAACGAAGAGAATAGCTCACAAAAAATGCAAGTCTTACAAAAAAATCAAGGGAAACAAAACAGAATAGCTCACAAAAAATTCAAATCTTCCAAAAAAACCAAGTGAAACAAACAGAATAGCTCACAAAAAATTCAAATCTTGCAAACATTCAAGTGAAAACGAAGAGAATAGCTCACAAAAACATTCAAAACTTCCAAAAATTCAAGTGAAAAGAATAAAATAATAGCCCACAAAAAATTCAAGTCTTCCAAAACAAAAACCAAGGAAAAACGAAGAGAATAGCTCACAAAAAATCCAAAACTTCAAGTCAAAACGAAGAGAATTTTACTACCTCGCAACAAACAAAATTCAAATCTCGCAAAAATTCAAGTGAAACGAAGAGACTTAACTCAAAAAATTCAAATCTTCTTGCGACATGCAGACCCAAGAGCTAGACGGGGGCTCGCCCACAGATCGACTTCAGTATCACTATGACGACGCGCTGGAACGACTACCGCTGTCGAACCCTTCTCTGACTTCCGCCATCGAGTGACCCAAAAGACACGACCCAAGGGAGCCCACGCATAAAAATTGGGTGGCTTCATGCCCCTCCAATAGAATCTGTGCTGCTGCTCACATTTTTAAATCCGAGCGGCAAATCCGTCCGAGCACCAACACTCATTCACTTGGAGGGGCACCTATCCAAACGACCGAAAAGCTATACGCGGCTCCATTCGCAAGGCACGGAACTGTTTCAGGCCAACTCCCTGTGAAGGCCGCATCTCTGCGTTCCATGCGTGCTAGAGCCAACACATAGCTAACGAGTACCGGGATAGGTGTTCGCGGAAAGTACATAGCAGATCGCTTGTACCAAAGCAACCCAAGAGCTAGACAGGGGCTGACCCGAAGATCGCCTTCCATGTCGCTGCGACGACGCATTGGAACGACAACCGCTGCCGAACCATTTCCGACTTGCGCCGTCGAGCGACCTGAAAGATGAGACTTTGAGCAGCCCACGCATAGCAATCAGGTGGCTTCATGCCCCTATAATGGAATCAGTGCTGCTGATCCCGTTTTGAAATCCGACCTAATCATCCATCCGTCTGTCGGATTTCAAAACGGGATCACCAGCACTGATTCCATTAGAGGGGCATGGGGGAGCTTCCGCGAACAACACCTCCCCTATATAAGTTATTAGTCCAAGTATTGCACTTCCGTAGAAATTTGAGCCGAAGAGAATATCTCACAAAAATTTCAAATCTCTCAAAAATATAAGTGAAACAAAGAAGAATAGATCACAAAAAATTCAAAACTTCCAAAAATTCAATTGAAACGAAGAGAATAGCTCACAAAAAATGCAAGTCTTGCAAAAAAAATTCAAAGGAAAAGAAGAGAATAGCTCACAAAAAAAATCAAATCTCCCAAAAAATGCATCATGCATAACTTCCAAAAATTCAATTGAAACGAAGAGAATAGCTCACAAAAAATGCAAGTCTTCCAAAAAAATCAAAGGGAAATAAAGAGAATAGCTCACAAAAAATTCAAATCTTCCAAAAAACCAAGTGAAACGAAGAGACTACATCACAAAAAATGCATAACTTCCAAAAATTCAATTGAAACGAAGAGAATAGCTCACAAAAAACGCAAGTCTTCCCAAAAAAAAACAAAAAAAAAAAAAACAAAGGGAAACAAAGAGAATAGCTCACAAAAATTCAAATCTTCCAAAAAAAACCAAGTGAAACAAAGAGAATAGCTCACAAAAATTTCAAATCTTGCAAAAATTCAAGTGAAACGAAAGATAATAGCTCACAAAAAAATTCAGAACTTCCAAAAATTCAAGTCTTCCAAAAAAAAATCAAGGAAAAACGAAGACTTAAACTCACGAAAAATTCAAATCTCCTTGCGGCATGCAGACCCAAGAGCTAGACGGGGGCTCGCCCACAAATCGACTTCAGTATCACTATGATGACGCGCTGGAACGACTACCGTTGTCGAACCCTTCTCCGACTTGCGCCATCGAGTGACCCAAAAGAGGCGACCCAGGGGAGCCCCCGCATAGCAATCGGGTGGCTTCATGCCCCTCCAATAAAATCAGGCATGCTACTCACATTTTAAATCCGAGCCGCAAATCCGTCCGAGCACCAGCACTGATTCACTTGGAGGGGCACCCTATCCAAACGACCCAAAAGCTATACGCGGCTCCTTTCGCACGCACAGAACTGTTTCAAGCCGACTCCCTGTGAAGGCCGCATCTCTCCGTTCCACCCATGCAAGAAACAACGCATAGCTAACGAATACCCGGATAGGGTTTCGCGGAAAGTACAAGCAGATCGCTTGTACCAAAGCAACCCAAAAGCTAGACGGGGGCTGACCCGAAGATCGCCTTCCATGTCACAGCGACGACGCATTGGAACGACAACCGCTGTCGAACCCTTCCCGACTTTGCGTCATCGAGCGACCCGAAAGACGGGACTTTGAGCAGCCCCCGCATAGCAATCAGGTGGCTTCATGCCCCTCTAATGGAATCAGTGCTGCTGATCCCGTTTTGAAATCCGACCTAATCATCCGTCCGTCTGTCGGATTTCAAAACGGGATCACCAGCACTGATTCTATTAGAGGGGCATGGGGGAGCTTCCGCGGACAACACCTCCCCTATATAAGTTATTAGTCCAAGTATTGCACTTCCGTAGAAATTTGAGCCGAAGAGAATATCTCACAAAAATTTCAAATCTCTCAAAAATACAAGTGAAACAAAGAACAATAGATCACAAAAAATTCAAAACTTCCAAAAATTCAATTGAAATGAAGAGAATAGCTCACAAAAAATCCAAGTCTTGCAAAAAAAATCAAGGAAAAAGAAGAGAATAGCTCACAAAAAAATCAAATTTCCCAAAAATGCAAGTGAAACGAAGAGACTACATCACCAAAAAATGCATAACTTCCAAAAATTCAATTGAAACGAAGAGAATAGCTCACAAAAAATGCAAGTCTTCCAAAAAAAAATCAAGGGAAACAAAGAGAATAGCTCACAAAAAATTCAAATCTTCGAAAAAACCAAGTGAAACAAAGAAGAATAGCTCACAAAAAATTCAAATCCTGCAAAAATTCAAGTGAAAGGAAGAGAATAGCTCACAAAAAATTCAAAACTTCAAAAAATTCAAGTGAAACGAAGAGAATAGCTCACAAAAAATTCAAAACTTCCAAAAATTCAAGTGAAACGAAGAGAATAGCTCACAAAAAACTTCAAATCTCGCAAAAACTCCAGTGAAACGAAAAAGACTTAACTCACAAAAAATTCAAATCTTCTTGCCGCATGCAGACCCAAATGCTAGACCGGGGCTCGCCCACAGATCGACTTCAGTATCACTAATGACGACGCGCTGGAACAACTACCGTTGTTGAACCCTTCTCCGACTTGCGCCATCGAGTGACCCAGAAGAGACGACCCAGGGGAGCCCCCGCATAGCAATCAGGTGGCTTCATGCCCCTCCAATAAAATCAGGCATGCTACTCACATTTTAAATCCGAGCCGCAAATCCATCCGAGCACCAGCACTGATTCACTTGGAGGGGCACCCTATCCAAACGACCCAAAAGCTATACGCGGCTCCATTCGCACGCACAGAACTGTTTCAGGCCGACTCCCTGTGAAGGCCGCATCTCTTCGTTGCACACATGCAAGAGACAACGCATAGCTAACGAGTACCCGGATAGGGTTTCGCGGAAAGTACATAGCAGATCGCTTGTACCAAAGCAACCCAAAAGCTAGACGGGGGCTGACCCTAAGATCGCCTTACATGTCACAACGACGACGCATTGGAACGACAACCGCTGTCGAACCCTTTCCGACTTGCGCAATCGAGCGACCCGAAAGACGGGACTTTGAGCAGCCCACGCATAGCAATCAGGTGGCTTCATGCCCCTGTAATGGAATCAGTGCTGCTGATCCCATTTTGAAATCTGACCTAATCATCCGTCCGTCTGTCGGATTTCAAAACGAGATCACCAGCACTGATTCTATTAGAGGGGCATGGGGGAGCTTCCGCGGACAACACCTCCCCTATATAAGTTATTAGTCCAAGTATTGCACTTTCGTAGAAATTTGAGCCGAAGAGAATATCTCACAAAAATTTCAAATCTCTCAAAAATACAAGTGAAACAAAGAGAATAGATCACAAAAAATTCAAAACTTCCAAAAATTCAATTGAAATGAAGAGAATAGCTCACAAAAAATCCAAGTCTTGCAAAAAAAAAATCAAGGGAAAAGAAGAGAATAGCTCACAAAAAATGCAAGTCTTCCAAAAAAAAACAAGGGAAACAAAGAAAATAGCTCACAAAAAATTCAAATCTTCCAAAAAACCAAGTGAAACAAAGAAGAATAGCTCACAAAAAATTCAAATCCTGCAAAAATTCAAGTGAAACGAAGAGGATAGCTCACAAAAAACTCAAAACTTCCAAAAATTCAAGTGAAACGAAGAGAATAGCTCACAAAAAATTTAAGTGAAACGAAGAGAATAGCTCACAAAAACTTCAAATCTCGCAAAAACTCCAGTGAAACGAAAAAAAGAAAAAGACTTTAACTCACAAAAAATTCAAATCTTCTTGCGGCATGCAGACCCAAGTGCTAGACGGGGGCTGCACACAGATCGACTTCAGTATCACTAATGACGACGCGCTGGAACGACTACCGTTGTCGAACCCTTCTCCGACTTGCGCCATCGAGTGACCCAAAAGAGACGACCCAGGGGAGCCCCCGCATAGCAATCAGGTGGCTTCATGCCCCTCAAATAAAATCAGGCATGCTCCTCACATTTTAAATCTGAGCCGCAAATCCGTCCGAGCACCAGCACTGATTCGCTTGGAGGGGCACCCTATCCAAACGACCCAAAAGCTATACGCGGCTCCATTCGCACGCACAGAACTATTTCAGGCCGACTCCCTGTGAAGGCCGCATCTCTCCGTTCCACACATGCAAGAGCCAATGCATAGCTAACGAGTACCCGGATAGGGGTTCGCGGAAAGTACATAGCAGATCGCTTGTACCAAGCGACCCAAAAGCTAGACAAGGGCTAACCCGAAGATCGCCTTCCATGTCACTGCGACGACGCATTGGAACGACAACCGCTGTCGAACCCTTTCCGACTTGCGCCGTCGAGCGACTCGAAAGACGGGACTTTGAGCAGCCCCCGCATAGCAATCAGGTGGCTTCATGCCCCTCTAATGGAATCAGTGCTGCTGATCCCGTTTTGAAATCCGACCTGCTCATCCATCCGTCCGTCGGATTTCAAAACGGGATCACTAGCACTGATTCTATTAGAGGGGCATGGGGGAGCTTCCGCGGACAACACCTCCCCTATATAAGTTATTAGTCCAAGTATTGCACTTCCGTAGAAATTTGAGCCGAAGAGAATATCTCACAAAAATTTCAAATCTCTCAAAAATACAAGTGAAACAAAGAAGAATAGATCACAAAAAATTCAAAACTTCTAAAAATTCAATTGAAACGAAGAGAATAGCTCACAAAAAATGCAAGTCTTGCAAAAAAAAATTCAAGGGAAAAGAAGAGAATAGCTCACAAAAAAAATCAAATCTCCCAAAAATGCAAGTGAAACGAAGAGACTACATCACAAAAAATGCATAACTTCCAAAAATTCAATTGAAACGAAGAGAATAGCTCACAAAAAATGCAAGTCTTCCAAAAAAATCAAAGGAAACAAAGAGAATAGCTCACAAAAAATAGCTAGCTTGTGGCCCGGACGATCCGATCTCATGAAAACTGACTACATACCCGTGGCTCGGATCGACAAGCTAGCTCGGATCGGCGATCTGAGCTCATTCCATCATGCATTCCCGTCTTCTACTCCATAAATGACTCACCTCTTTGTATTCACTTGAGAACTAAACATCCTTTAGTTCAGCTCGAATCACAACGTGCACTAGAATCCGTTCCAGCTCGGGTCTCATCTCAAAGATCCTTGCATTCACCAACAACACCTCCCCTATATAAGTTATTAGTCCAAGTCTTGCTCTTCCGTAGAAATTTGAGGCGAAGAGAACAACTCGCAACAAATCCAAATCTTCCAAAAAATCAAGGGAAATGGGGAGAATAGCTCACAAATAATTCAAATCTTCAAAAAAATCAAGTGAAACGAGGAGAATAGCTCACAAAAAATTCAAATCTTCCAAATATCAAACCCAAAAGCTTCGCACACATTACAAATCAAACAGCTTGTACCGAGCGACCCAAACGCTAGACAAGGGCTCACCCTTAATAAGAGAATCAGTGTTTGACTTGTGGGCCGGGCGAGCCGATCTCATGAAAACTGCCTACATACCCGTGGCTCAGATCAGCGAGCTGACTCGGATCGTCGATCTGAGCTCATTCCATCATGCATTCCCGTGTTCTACTCCATAAAACGACTCACCTCTTTGTATTCACTTGAGAACTGAACATCCTTTAGCTCAGCTTGAATCACAACGCGCACTAGAATCCGTTCCAGCTCGGGTCTCATCTCAAAGATCCTTTCATTCACCAACAACACCTCCCCTATATAAGTTATTAGTCCAAGTCTTGCTCTTCCGTAGAAATTTGAGGCGAAGAGAACAACTCTCAAAAATTCCAATTCTTCCAAAAAAATCAAGGGAAACGGGGAGAATAGCTCACAAATAATTCAAATCTTCAAAAATATCAAGTGAAACGAGGAGAATAGCTCACAAAAAATTTAAATCTTCCAAATATCAACCCAAAAGCTTTGCACACATTACAAATCGAACAGCTTGTACCGAGCGACCCAAACGCTAGACAAGGGCTCACCCTTAATAAGAGAATCGATGTTTGACTTGTGGGCCGGGCGAGCCGATCTCATGAAAACTACCTACATACCCATGGCTCGGATCAGCGAGCTGGCTCGGATCGACGAGATAGCTCGGATCGACGATCTGAGATCATTCCATCATGCATTCCCATGTTCTACTCCATAGAATGACTCACCTCTTTGTATTCACTTGAGAACTGAACATCCTTTAGCTCAGCTCGAATCACAACGCGTACTAGAATCCGTTCCAGCTCGGATCTCATCTCAATGATTCTTACATTCACCAACAACACCTCCCCTATATAAGTTATTAGTCCGAGTCTTGCTCCCCCGTAGAAATGCTCGCCAACGCCGAAAGGTCACAAAAAATTTAAATCTCATAAATGACTCAGCTCGACGGGCTGGCTCGGATCGTACATACCCGTGGCTCGGATCGACGAGCTAGCTCGGATCGGCGATCTGAGCTCATTCCATCATGCATTCCCATGTTCTACTCCATAGAATGAGTCACCTCTTTGTATTCACTTGAGAACTGAACATCCTTTAGCTCAGCTCGAATCATAACGCGCACTAGAATCCGTTCCAGCTCGGGTCTCATCTCAGTGATCCTTACATTCACCAACAACACCTCCCCTATATAAGTTATTAGTCCGAGTCTTACTCCCCCGTAGAAATGCTCGCCAACGCCGAAAGGTCACAAAAAATTTAAATCTTGTAAAAGACTCAGCTCGACGGGCTGGCTCGGATCGCCGAGCTGGCTCGGATCGCCGAGCTGGCTCGGATCGCCGAGCTGGCTCGGATCGCCGAGCTGGCTCGGATCGCCGAGTTGAGCTCAATCCATCATGCATTCCCGTGTTCTACTCCATGGAATAACTCGCCTATTTGTAATCACTTGAGAATTCAACATCCTTTAGCTCAACTCGAATCACAACGCGCACTAGAATCCGTTCCAGCTCGGGTCTCATCTCAAAGATCCTTCCATCCACCAACACCACCTCCCCTATATAAGTTATTAGTCCAAGTCTTGCTCCCCCGTAGAAATGCTCGCCGACACGGATAGGTCACGAAAACTTTAAATCTCGTAAAAGACTCAGCTCGACAAGCTAGCTCGAATCCGTGAGCTGGCTCGGATCGACGAGCTGAGCTCAATCCATCATGCATTCCCGTGTTCTACTCCATAGAACAACTCACCTATTTGTATTCACTTGAGAACTCAACATCCTTTAGCTCAGCTCGAATCACAATGGGCACTAGAATCCATTCCATCTCGAGTCTCATCTCAAAGATCCTTACATCCACCAACAACACCTCCCCTATATAAGTTATTAGTCCGAGTCTTGCTCCCACGTAGAAATGCTTGCCGACGCCGATAAGTCACAAAAACTTAAAATCTCGTAAAAGGCTCGGATCGCCAAGCGAGCTGGCTCGGATCACCGAGCGAGCTGACTCGAATCGGCGAGCTGGCACGGTTTGCCGAGCGAGCCGGCTCGGTTTTCCAAGCTGGCTGGCTCGGATCGCCGAGCCGGCTCGGCTCAAATCGGATCGGATCCATCATGCATTCCCGTGTTCTACTCCATAAAACAACTTGCCTATTTGTATTCCTTTGAGAACTCAATATCCTTTAGCTTAGCTCTAATCACAATGCGCACTAGAATTTGTTCCAGCTTGGGTCTCATCTCAAAAATCCTCACATCCACCAACAACACCTCCCCTACGAGGATAAGTTATTAGTCCGAGTCTTTCTCCCCCATACAAATGCTTGCCGACGTCGATAGGTCGCAAAAAATTTAAATCTCGTAAAAGGCTCAACTTGACGAGCTGGCTCGGATCGTCGAGCTGGCTCAGATCGACAAGCTGGATCGGATCAACGAGCTGGCTCGGATCCGCGAGATGAGCTCAATCCATCATGCATTCCTGAGTTCTACTCCATAGAACAACTCGCCTATTCATATTCACTTGAGAACTCAACATCCTTAAGCTCAGCTCGAATCGTCTATGCACGAACCCATGCATAGCATTCAGGTATCAAATGGCATATCCAAAAATATCCGTAGAGAGCTAGCAAATCAATCATAGGCAGCATTGGCATAGATCGAGGTGAACATCATTTGATGCGATTTGACTAGTTACCATTGGGATGCCTTCGTGGCAATAGGGCCGACTTGAAACAAACCAACACAGCTTGATGTGATAGGGGTCATTTCATAATGACTGTTGGATGACTTTGTGGTGGTATGGCTAACTTACAATGGATGGGTGTAGTGTTGATGTGACAAGATCACCTCATACTAGAAATAGAGCTAACACGTCGACTGACTTGAACTGACATGTAAGGGACTCGATCCGAGGTGTAACAAAGGAGTTGTTTGGTGCACTCAGGAGTAGGGTCATGTCAGGGACTTGATTCGAGGAGCATTCATGGGGTTGTGCGACAAGTTGTTAATAGTTTTGGCCTGGGTAAGGTTTAGAGTCAAGTCGAGGTGTCATTCGAGCTGCATGAAGTAGCATGGACTGCTTTGTGCAGAGTGGCATTGGATCTTGTTGGGGACTCGATCCGAGGTGAAATCAACTAGGTATTGGGAATGGGAAGTTGGGGACTTTTCCATGGGAGACTTGGAACATGTGCGAGATGGTGGCGTAATGAGCTAGTTCAGAACTATGTTGGACTATGAGATGCTTTGGTTGCATGTACGTAGGAGGTCTTCATGACATTGGCTCGTGCAAGCCACAAGTCCTAATCTGGATGCAAGTTCACATCTTGAGGACAACTCATTAGTGGAGAAGTCTCAAACTCAATTCTTGAGAGGTGTCTTGCTAGCTCAAATCGGTGAGTTGGCTCAGATCGGCTAGCTCAATCAGATTGGCGAGCTGGCTCCGATTGACGAGTTGGGCTCATCTCAGAGGTCGTTACATCCGTAAACAATACCTATCCCGTTATGACCCTAGAGATCTGGGTTACTTTGCCGACTCTAGTGATCCGGTGATCCAAGTCAATCCGGCGAATTGAGTCGATCCGGTGACCCGAGTTGTTCTGGTGATCTAAATTACTTATGTGACTGGAGTAATTCAAGTTGGGGGACTTGACAACTTGGCATGCTGAGCCGAATTCATTGATGAGTTGGCATACTCGTCAGCATAGGTATAGGAATGGGAAGTCATGGACTTTTCCATGATGAGACTTGGAATGAGTTAGCCTAGCTCACTTGTGAGTGGGGTCAAAAGTCACATTTGTTGACCTGAGTTGATCTCGCGACCTGAGCTGATTTTGGCTGGCGGCCTGAGTTGGTGTGGTGACCCAAGTTGATCTGGCTAGCGACCTGAGTTGATCCAGCGATCCGACTTCATCCGTCGACCTGACCGAGTTGGTCAGGTGATCTGGTGACCCGACCTGACCTGGTTGGTGAGTCGAGTTGATGTGGCGACCCGAGTTGATCTGGCTGGCGACCCAAAATGATCCGTGACCTGACCCGATTCTGAAGACCTGACCCGACCCAACCCGAGTTGGTCTGGCAAATCTGGTGACCCGAGTTGTTCTGGTTGGCGACTCGAGTCGATATGTTGACCCAAGTTGATCCGGTGACCCGACCCAATCCGGAGACCTGACCCGACCAAACTTGACCTAACTTTAGTTAGTCAGGTGATTTGGCGACCCAATATGATCTATATGGATACCTGAGTCGATGTAGGGACCCGAGTAGATTTGGCTGGCGGCCCGAGTCGATCTGACAACCCGTCCTAATCTGGAGACCCGAGTCGATCCGACGACTCGAGTTGATTCGGCAACCCGAGTGGATTTGACGACCTGTGTCGATCTGGTGACCCGAGTTGTTCTGGCGATCTGAGTTACTTATGCAACTCGAGTGATCTGAGCTGGTGGACTTGACAGCTTGGCATATTGGATCGAGGTGATCCAAGATTGAATGAGTTAGCACAGATCGAGGTGAACATCATTTGATGTGATTTAACTTGCGATCTGACTGGTTATCATTGGGATGCCTCGTGGCAATAGGGCCGACTTGAAATAGAGATCTGAGTCGATCTGACGACTCCAGTGATTCGAGTCGATTCTGGCAAGTCTAGCGATCCAAGTTGGCTAGGCAACTTCGTCAATCTAAGTTAGTCAGGTGATCTTGCGACCTGAGTTGATCTGGATGGTGACCCGAGTTGATCCGACTGGCAACCCAAGTTGTTTTGGGACTCGAGTCGATCCAGAAACCCGAGTTGACTCGGCGATGCGAGTCGATCCAATGATCCGAATTACTTATGCGACTGGAGAGTAATTCAAGTTGGGGGACTTGACAGCTTGGCATGCTAAGGCGACTTCATTGATGAGTTGGCATACTTGTCAGCATTACTATTGTGCATATTAGATTGAGGTGATCCAAGTTTGAATGAGTTGGCATGGATCGAGGTGGACATCATTTGATGCAGTCTGACTAGTTATTGTTAGACGCTAGTGTTGAAATGACCCGGGGTCATTTCATATAACCGCTGGGAGGCTTTCGTGGTAGTAGGGCAAGACCTGCGATGAGAACTTAACAAGGTCGCTGGCGGGGTCGAAACTCGTAGGAAAAAATGGATAAAGGAGGCTCTATACAAGGAAAAGAACAAAATTTTCAAGTTATAAAAAACTTAAATCACTAGAGCCATCCATGGAGTCACGCCTAGCTCGTTGGCGACGGGATCCCGGTGAGCTCGCTCACGAGCAAGATCTCGGACAGGATCCGGTCGAGCTCGTTGGCGATCCTCAGGGCGGGGTCAAAAGTCCTAAAAAAATAGACAAAGGAGGCTTCGTACAATGAAAAGAATGAAAAAACTAGAGTTGAAAAAGAAAACCACTCGTGCCATTCATGGAGTCACACCCAACTTAGTGACCCAAATTGATCGGGTGACCCGACCTAACCCGAGTTGGTTAGGTGATGTGGTGACCCGAGCTGATCTGGCTGACGACCCGAGTCGATGTGGCGACCTGAGTTGATCTGGTGGCGACAAGAATTGATCTGGCAACCCGGACCCGATCTAGAGAACTGACCCAACCCGATCTAGAGACCTGACCCAACCCGACCCGACCCAACTTGGCCTGGCAATCTGGTGACCCGAGTTGATCTGGTTGGTGACCCGAGTCAATTTGTTGACCTGAGTTGATCAGGCTGGCATACTTAGTTGACTTCATTGATGAGTTTGCATACTCGTTAGTATTACTATTATGCATATTAGATTGAGGCGATCCAAGTTTGAATGAGTTAGCCTAGCTCGCTTGCGAGTGGGCGTCAAAACTCAAATTTGTTAACCCGAGTTGATCTGGCTGGTGACCCGAGTTGATTTGGTGACCCGAGCTGATTTGGCTGGCGACCTAAGTCGATGTGATGATCTGAGTTGATCTGGCTGGCGACCTGAGTTTGATCTGGCGATCTGACTTCATCCGTCGACCTGACTCGAGTTGGTCAGGTGATCTAATGACCTGAGCTGATCTGGTTGGCGAGTCGAGTCGAGTCGATGTAGCAACTCGAGTTGATCTGGCTGGCGAGCTGAAATGATCCCGCGACTTGACCCAATCTGGGGAGACCTTACCCGACCTGACCTGAGTTGGTCTGGCGACCCAAGTTGATCTGGTTGGTGACTCGAGTCGATGTGTTGACCCGAGTTGATCTGGCTGGAGACCCAATTTGATCTGGTGACCCGACTCGATCCAGAGACCCGACCTAACCTAAGTTAGTCAGGTGATTTGGTGACCTGATTTGATCTATCTGGATACCCGAATCGATCCGATGAACCGAGTCGATCGGACGACCCATCCTGATCTGGAGACCTGAGTCGATCCGGTGACCTGCGTCAATACGGTGACCCGAGTCGATTCGAGGACTCGAGTCGATCCGGTGACCCGAGTCGATCTGGCGACCCGAGTCGATCTGATGACTCGAGTTAATTAGGTGACCCAAGTTGTTTTGGCAATACGAGTTACTTATGCGACTCGAGTGATCCGAGCTAGCAAACTAGACAGCTTGGCATATTGGAATGTGTTAACAACATAAGCTGATGTGTTGACCCGAGTTGATCATGTTAGTGACCCGAGTTGATCTAATTAGCGACCTGAGTTGATCCGGTGACCCGACCTGATCAGGAGACCTAACCCAACCTGACCTAAGTTAGTTAGGTGATTTGGTGACCCGAGCTGATCTATCTGGATACTCGAGTTGATGTGGCAACCTAAGTTGATCTGGCTGGTGACCCGAATTAATCTGGTGACCCGACCTGACCTGAGTTGGTTAGGTGATGTGGCAACCTGAGCTGATCTAGGTGATGACCCAAGTCGATGTGGTGACTTGAGTTAATCTAGCTAGCAACCCGAGTTGATCCAGCGACCTATCGCGATCTAGAGACCCGAGTCAAGCCGGCAACCCGAGTCGACCTAACGACCTGAGTGATCTAAGTTTATTATGGTAGTTGGAGTTACTTATGCGACTCGACTGATCTAAGTTGGAGGACTTGACAACTTGGCATACTGAGATGACTTCATTGATGAGTTTGCATACTCATCAGCATTACTATTGTGCATATTGGATGTGGTGACCTGAGTTGATCTGGCTAGGGACCTGATCTGGCTGGTGACCTAAGTCGATGTGGTGACCTAAGTTGATCTAGCTCAGGACCCGACTTGATCTGGTGACCCGACTTGATCTAGAGACCCCACCTGAGTTGAGTCATCGAGCGATCTAGGGATCCAAGATGATCTAGCTGACTACCTGAGTCGATGTGGTGTCCCGAGTCGATCTGGCAACTCGAGTTGATCTGGCTGGCGACCCAGTTGGCTAGGTGATGTGGCAACCTGAGTCAATGTGGCGATCAAGGCTGATTTGGTTGGCGACCTAAGTTGGTCAGGTGATCTGGTGACCAGAGCTGATCTAGCGACCCGAGTTGATCTAGTTGGCGACCCATGTGATGACCTAAGTTGATTTGGCTAGCGACACGAGTTGATCAAGTGACCCGTCCCGATCCAAAGACCTGAGTCGATTCGGCTATGTCAACCCAGCAACCTGAGTTGACTTGATGACCCGAGTCGACCCCGTGACCTGAGTCAACCTAGTGACCCGAGTCACTATGGTGACCTAATTTATTATGGCTATCTGAGTTACTTATGCGACTCGAGTCTAAGTTGGGGGACTTGACATACTGAGATGACTTCATTGATGTGTTTGCATACTCATCAACATTACTATTGTGCATATTAGATTTATGCGATCCAAGTTTAAATGAGTTGGCCTAGCTTGATCGTGAGCGAGGTCAAAAGTTGTAAAAAAAATAGACAAAGGAGGCTCCCTACGACAAAAAGAATGAAAAAACCAGAGTTAAAAAAAAATCACTCAGGCCATACATGGAGTCACGCCCTTCTTATTGTCGAGCTAGAAGCGGAGACTTGACTATGATAATACTTGAAGAGGAGTATGGGTCAATCATTCAAAAAGTGGACAGACTCACTGGAGATCTAAGTAGGTCAGGCTATCTAGTGACCTGACCTAATCTGGCTGGTGACCCGAGTCGATGTGGTGACCTGAGTTGATCTGGCTCGGGACCCGACTTGATCTGGTGACTCGACTCGATCTAGAGACCCCACCCGACCTGAGTTCATCGGGCGATCTGGTGATCTGAGATGATCTAGCTAACTACCTGAGTCGATGTCGTGTCCTGAGTTGATCTGGCGAACCGAGTTGGCCAGGTGATGTGGTGACCCAAGCTGATCTGGCTGGCGACCCGAGTCGGTTAGGTGATTTGGCGACCAGAGCAGATTTGGCTAGTGACCCAAGCTGATCTGGTGACCTGAGTTGATCTAATTGGTGACTCATGTGGTGACCCGAGTTGATCAAGTGACCTGTCCTGATCTAGAGACCCGAGTCGATCCAATAACCTGAGTTGACCCGGCGACCCGAGTCAACTTGACGACCCGAGTCAACCCAGCGACCTGCGTCGACCTAGTGACCCGCGTCGACCCAGTGACTCGCGTCGACCCAGTGACCCGTGTCGACCCAGTGACCCGTGTCAAACTGGCGACCCATGTCGAACCGGTGACTCGTGTTGACCTGACAACCCGCATCGACCTGGTGACCCAAGTCAACCCAAGTCGACTCGAGGCCCGAGTTGATCTGGCAACCCAAGTCGACCCGAGTCGACCCGATAACCTGAGTCAACCGAGTCACCTGAGTTGATCTGGCTGGTGACCCGAGTTGGCCAAGTAATGTGGCGACCTGAGTCAATGTGGTGACCCAAGCTGATCTGGCGACCACAGCTGATCTGGCTGGTGACCCAAGCTGATCTGGCGATCCGAGTTGATCTAGTTGGGGACCAGTGTGGTGACCTGAGTTGATCTCGCTAGCTACCTAACTTGATCTAGTTGGTGACCCGTGTGGTGACCGAGTCGACCCAGTGACCTGAGTCAATCGGTTGACCCAGTGACCTGAGTCAACTGAGTCAACCCGATGACAAGAGTCAATCGAGTCGACATGGTGACCTGAGATGACCGAGTCAGTCAGGTGATTGAGTCGACCCAGTGACCTGAATCGATTGAGTCGACCCGAGTCGACCAGGAGACCTTAGTAGACTAGGTCGACCCGTGTCAACCCAAGTCAACTTGAGGCCTGAGTCGATCCAGCAACCCAAGTCGACTCGGTGACCCGAGTCGACCCAGTGACCCAAGTCGACCTGATGACCTGAGTCAACCGAGTCGACCCGGTGACCCGAGTTGACCGAGTCGACCCAATGACCCGAGTCAATCGAGTCGACCCGAGTCGACCCAGCGACTGGGGTTTCTGTGGTGACCTAATTTATTATGGCAGTTGGAGTTACTCATTGGCGACCAGAGCTGATCTAGCAACCCGAGTTGATCTAGTTGGCGACCTAACCTGATCTAGCTGGCGAACTAATTTTGTCAGGTGATTTGGCGACAAGAGTTGATTTGGCTGGTGACCCAAGCTGATATGGTGACCTGAGTAAATCTAGTTGGGGACCCGTGTGGTGACTTGAGTTGATCTCGCTAGAAACTTGAGTTGATCCAATGACCCCTCCTGATCTAGAGGCCCGAGTCAACCCGAGTTGACCCGGTGACCCGAGTCACTCGAGTCGACCCGAGTCAATCGAGTCGACCCAGTGACTTGAGTCAACCGAGTCGACCCAGTGACCCGAATCAACCGAGTCGGTCAAGTGACTGAGTCGACCCGGTGACCTGAGTCGACTGAGTTGACCCAGTCGACCTGGTGACCTGAGTCGACAGAGTTGACCCAGTGACCTGAGTCAACTGAGTCGACCTGGTGACCCGAGTCAACTAAGTCGACCTAAGTCAGTCAGGTGATTAAGTCGACCCGAGTTGACCAAGTGACCCGAGTCAACCGAATCGACCGAGTGACCTGAGTCAACTGAGTCGACCCGATGACCCGAGTCAACTGAGTCGACCTGAGTCAACCGAGTCGACCGAGTCAACGTGGTGACCCGAGTCAACTGAGTCGGTCAGGTGACTAAGTCGACCCGAGTCAACCAGAGTCGACTGAGTCAACCTAGTGACCTGAATCAATTGAGTCGACCCGGTGACCTGAGTTGACTAGGTCGACCCGTGTCAACCCAAGTCGACTCGAGGCTTGAGTCAATCCAGCAACCCAAGTCGACTCGGTGACCCGAGTCGACCCAGTGACCCGATGACCCGAGTCGACCCGGTGACCCGAGTTGACCGAGTCGACCCAATGACCCGAGTCAACTGAGTCGACCCGGTGACCTGAGTCAACCAAGTCGACCCAGCGACCGGGGTTTTTATGGTGGCCTAATTTATTATGGTAGTCAGAGTTACTCACTGGCGACTAGAGCTGATCTAGCACCCCGAGTTGATCTAGTTAGCGACCTAACCTGATCTGGCTGGTGAACTAATTTTGTCAGGTGATCTGGCGATAAGAGCTGATCTGGTTGGTGACCCAAGCTGATATGGTGACTCGAGTAAATCTAGTTGCCGACCCATGTGGTGACCTGAGTTGATCTCGCTAGCGACTTGAGTTGATCCAATGACCCGTCTCGATCTAGAGGCTCGAGTCGAGCCAGCAACCCAAGTCGAGCTAGCAACCCGAGTCAACCGAGTCGACCTGATGACCTGAGCCAACCGAGTCGACTCGGTGACCCGGTGACCTGAATCAACCGAGTCGACCCGGTGACCAGAGTCGACTAAGTCGACCCAGTCGACCTGAGTCAACCGAGTCGACCCAGTGACCTGAGTCGACCCGATGACCCGAGCCAACCGAGTCGACCTAGTGACCCGGTGACCCGAATCAACCGAGTCGACCCGGTGACTAGAGTTGACTAAGTCGACCCAGTCGACCTGAGTCAACCGAGTCGACCCAGTGACCCGAGTCGACCCGATGACCCGAGCCAACCGAGTCGACCAGTGACCCGGTGACCCGAATCAACCAAGTCGACCCGGTGACCAGAGTCGACTGAGTCGACTCGGTGACCCGAGTCAACCGAGTCGATAGAGTTAACCCAGTGACCCGAGTCAACCGTGTCAACCCAATGACCTGAGTTGACATGGTGACCTGAGTCAACCAAGTTGACCTAAGTCAGTAAGGTGACTGAGTCGACCCGAGTCGACTCGGTGACCTGAGTCAACTGAGTCGACCTGGTGACCTAAGTCAACTAAGTCGACCCGGTGACCTGAGTTGACCCAGTGACATGAGTCAACCGAGTCGACCCGATGACTTGAGTCAACCGAGTCGACCCTGTGACCTGAGTCAACCGAGTCGACCCAGCGACCTGAGTCACTGTGGTGACCCAATTTATTATGGCAGTCGAAGTTACTGGCTGGCGACCCGAGTTGATCTAGTTGGTGACATAAGCTGATCTGGCTGGTGACCTAATTTTGTTAGGTGATCTGGTGACCAGAGCTGATCTAGCTGGTGACCCAAGCTGATCTGGCGACCTGAGTTGATCTAGTTGGCGACCCGTGTGGTGACCTGAGTTGATCTAGTTGGCGACCCGTGTGGTGACCTGAGTTGATCTCGCTAGCGACTTGAGTTGACCAAGTGACTCATCCCGATTTAGAGGCCTAAGTCGATCCGGCAACCCAAGTCAACCCGGTGACTTGAGTCAACCGCGTCGACCGAGTCAACCTAGTGACCCGAGTCGATCGAGTCGACTCGATGACCTGAGTCAACTGAGTTGACCCGATGACCTGAGTCAATTGAGTCGACCTGGTGACCCAAGTCAACCGAGTCGACCTAAGTCGACCCGGTGACTTGAGTCAACCGAGTCAACCCGGTGACCTGAGTCAACTGAGTCGACCGAGTTGACCTAGTGACCTAAGTCAACCAAGTCGACCCAGTGACCCGACTCGACCGAGTCGACCCAGCGACCCGAGTCGCTGTGGTGACCCAATTTATTATGGCAGTCAAAGTTATTGGCTAGCGACCAGAGTTGATCTAGCGACCTGAATTGATCTAGTTGGCAACCTAAGCTGATCTGGTTGTCGACCTAATTTTGTGAGGTGATCTAGTGACCAGAGCTAATTTGGCTGTCGACCTAATTTTGTGAGGTGATCTAGCAACCAGAGCTGATCTGGCTGGTGACCCAATCTGATCTGGCGACTCGAGTTGATCTAGTTGGCGACCTGTGTGGTGACCTGAGTTGATCTCGCTAGCGACTTGTGTTGATCTAGTGACCCATCCTGATCTAGAGGCTTGAGTTGATCCAACAACCCAAGTCGATCCGAGTCGACCGAGTCGACTCGATCATCCGAGTCAACCGAGTTGACCCGGTGACCCGAGTCGACCCGGTGACCTGAGTCAATCGAGTCGACCCGGTGACCTGAGTCAACTGAGTCAACCCAGTGACCTGAGTCAACCGAGTCGACCCGAGTCAACTGAGTTGACGCGGTGACCCGAGTCAACCAAGTCGATCGATTCAACCCGGTGATCCGAGTCGACCTGAGTCGACCGAGTCGGTTAGGTGACTGAGTCGACCCGATGACCTAAGTTGACCGAGTCGACCCAGTGACCTGACTCAATTGAGTCGACCCAGTGACCCGAGTCAACTGAGTCGACCCAATGACTCGAGTCAACCGAGTCGACCTGGTGACCCAAGTCAACTGAGTCGACCGAGTTGACCCGATGACCCGAGTCAACTGAGTCGACCCAGTGACCCAAGTCGCTGTGGTGACCTAATTTATTATGGCAGTTAAAGTTACTAGCTGGCGACCAGAGCTGAGCTGGCAACCTGAATTGATCTAGTGGGTGACCTAAGCTGATCTGGCTAGTGACCTAATTTTGTCAGGTCATCTGGAGACCAGAGCTGATCTGGCTGGTGACCCAAGTTGATTTGGTGACTCAAGTTGATCTAGTTGGCGACCCGTGTGGTGACCTGAGTTGATCTTGCTAGCGATTTGAGTTGATCCAGTGACCCGTCCTGATCCAGAGGCCTGAGTCAATCCGGCAACCCAAGTCGACTCGGTGACCCGAGTCTATCGAGTTGACCGAGTGACCTGAGTCAACCGAGTCGACTCGATGACCCGAGTCAACCGAGTCGACTCGATGACCCGAGTCAACCGAGTCGACTGAGTCGACGTGGTGTCCCGAGTCGGTCAGGTGACCGAGTCGACCCGAGTAAACCAGAGTCGACTGAGTTGACCTAGTGACCTGAATCAATTGAGTCAACCTAGTGACCTGAGTCGACTAGGTCGACCCGTGTCAACCCAAGTCGACTCGAGGCCTAAGTTGATTCGGCAACCCAAGTCGACTCGGTGACCCACGTCGACCGAGTCGACCCAGTGACCCGAGTTGACCCGATGACCCGAGTTGACCCGGTGACCCGAGTTGATCAAGTTGACTGAGTTGACTGAGTCGACCCAGCGACCAGGGTTTTTGTGGTGACCCAATTTATTATGGCAGTCGGAGTTACTCACTGGCGACCAGAGCTAATCTAGCGACCTGAGTTGATCTAATTGGTGACCTAACCTGATCTGGTTGGTGAACTAATTTTGTCAGGTGATCTGGTGACAAGAGCTGATCTGGTTGGTGACCCAAGCTGATATGGCGACCTGAGTAAATCTAGTTGGTGATCCGTGTGGTGACCTGAGTTGATCTCGCTAGCGACTTGAGTTGATCCAGTGACCCATCCCGATCCAGAGGCCCGAGTCGAGCCGGCAACCCAACTCGACCTGAGTCAATCGAGTCGACTCGAGTCCACCGAGTCGACCCAGTGACCCGAGTCAACCTGGTCAACTCGATGACCCGAGCCAACCGAGTCGACCCAGTGACCCGGTGACTCGAATCAACTGAGTCGACCCGGTGACCAGAGTTGACTAAGTCGACCCAGCTGACTTGGTGACCTGAGTCGACAGAGTTGACCTAGTGACCTGAGTCAACCGTGTTGACCTGATGACCTAAGTTGACCTGGTGACCCAAGTCAACCAAGTCTACCTAAGTTAGTAAGGTGACTGAGTTGACCCGAGTCGACCTAGTGACCTGAGTCAACCGAGTCGACCTGGTGACTCGAGTCGACCCAGTGACATGAGTCAACTGAGTCGACCCAATGACCTGAGTCAACTGAGTCAACCGAGTCGACCCTATGACCTGAGTCAACCAAGTTGACCTAGCGACCCGAGTCACTATGGTGACCCAATTTATTATGGCAGTCAAAGTTATTGGCTGGCGACCTGAGTTGATCTAGTTGGTGACATAAGCTGATATGGCGACCAGAGCTGATCTAGCTGGTGACCCAAGCTAATCTGGTGACCCAAGTTGATCTAGTTGGCGACCCATGTGGTGACCTGAGTTGATCTCGCTAGTAACTTGAGTTGACCCGATGATCCATCTTGATCTAGAGGCCCGAGTCGATCCGGCAACCCAAGTCGACCTGGTGACCTGAGTCAACCGCGTCGACCGACTCGACCCAGTGACCTGAGTCAACTAAGTTGACCTGATGACTTGAGTCAACTGAGTTGACCCAATGACCGGAGTCAACTGAGTTGACCCGATGACCTGAGTCAACTGAGTTAACACGATGACTCGAGGCAACCAAGTCGACCCAAGTCGACCGAGTCAGTCAGGTGACTGAGTCGACCTAAGTCGACCTAGTGACCTGAGTCGACCGAGTCAACCCGGTGACTCGAGTCAACAGAGTCGACCGAGTCGACCCAGTGACCCGTGTCAACCGAGTTGACCTGGTGACCCGAGTCGATCGAGTCGACCCAGCGACCTGAGTCACTATGGTGACCTAATTTATTATGGCAGTCAGAGTTACTGGCTGGTGACTAGAGCTGATCTGGTGACCTGAATTGATCTAGTTGGCAACCTAAGCTGATTTGGCTGTCGACCTAATTTTGTGAGGTGATCTGGCGACCAGAGCTGATCTGGCTAGTGACCCAATCTGATTTGGTGACCTGAGTTGATCTAGTTGGTGACCCGTGTGGTGACCTGAGTTGATCTCACTAGCGACTTGTGTTGATCTAGTGACCCATCCCAATCTAGAGGCCTGAGTCGATCCGGCAACCCAAGTCGATTCGAGTTGACTCGGTGACCCGAGTCAACCGAGTCGACCCAGTGACCTGAGTCAATTGAGTCAACCCAGTGACCTGAGTCAACCGAGTCGACCCGATGACCCGAGTCAACCGAGTCAACCCGATGACCCGAGTCAACCGAGTCGACGCAGTGACCTGAGTCAACCAAGTCGATGCGGTGACCCAAGTCAACCGAGTCGACCCGGTGACCTGAGTCAACCGAGTTGACCTGAGTCAACCCGACGACCTGAGTCGACCCGATGACCCGACTCGATCGAGTCGACCTGGTGACCTGACTCGACCGAGTCGACCCAATGACCCGAGTCAACCGAGTCGACCCGGTGACCCGAGTCAACTGAGTCGACCGAGTTCACCCGGTGACCTGAGTCAATTGAGTCGACCCAGTGACCCAAGTTGCTAGTGACCTAATTTTGTTAGGTGATCTGGAGACCAGAGTTGATCTGGTTGGTGACCCAAGCTAATCTGGCGACCAGAGTTGATCTAGTTGGTGACCCGTGTGGTGACCTAAGTTGATCTTGCTAGCAACTTGAGTTGATCCAGTAACCCATCCTGATCCAGAGGCCTGAGTCGATCTGGTAACCCAAGTCGACCTGAGTCGACCTGGTGACCCGACTCAACCGAGTCGACCCGATGACCCGAATCAACCAAGTCGACCTGATGACCCGAGTCAACCAAGTCGACCTTGTGACCCGAGTCAACCAAGTCGACCCGAGTCAGTCAGGTGACTGAGTCAACCCGGTGACCTGAGTCGATTAAGTCAACGGAGTCCACCCAATGACCTGAGTCAACTGAGTCGATCGTGTCAACCCAGTAACCTAAGTCAACCCGGTGAATCGAGTCAACTGAGTCGATCGAGTCGACCCGGTGACCTGAGTCAACTGAGTCGACCTGAGTCGACTGAGTCAACCCAGTTACCTGAGTCACTGTGGTGACCTAATTTATTATGGTAGTCAGAGTTACTGGCTGGTGACCTAAGCTAATCTGGCTGGTGACTTAAGTTTGTCAGGTGATCTAGCGACCAGAGTTGATCTGGTTGGTGACCCAAGCTGATCTGGCGATGTGAGTTGATCTAGTTGGCGACCCGTGTGGTGACCTGAGTTGATCTCGCTAGCGACTTGAGTTGATCCAGTGACCCGTACTGATCCAGAGGCCCGAGTCGATCTGACAACCCAAGTCGACCCGGTGACCCGAGTCAACTTGGTGACTCGAGTCGATCCGATGACCTGAGTCAACTGAGTCATCCCGAGTCGACCGAGTCAGTCAGGTGACTGAGTCGACCCGGTGACCTGAGTCAACCAAGTCGACCTGGTGACCCAAGTCCATCGAGTCGACCGAGTCGACCCAGTGACCTGATTCAACCAAGTCGACCTGGTGACCCGAGTCAACCGAGTCGACCTGGTGACCCGAGTCGCTGTGGTGACCCAATTTATTATGGCAGTCAAAGTTTTTGGCTGGCAACCAGAGCTGATCTGGCGACCTGAGTTGATCTAGTTAGCGACCTAAGCTGATCTAGTTGGCGACCTAAGATGAAATGGTTGGTGACCCAGGCTGATCTAGTTAGTGACCTGATTTTGTCAGGTGATCTAGCGACTAGAGCTGATCTAGCTGGTGACCCAAGCTGATCTAGTGACCCGAGTTGATCTAGTTGGTTACCTGTGTGGTGACCTGAGCTGATCTCGCTAGCAACTTGAGTTGATCTAGTGACCCGTGCAATCTAGAGGCCCGAGTAGATCCGACAACCCAAGTCGACTTGAGTCGACCTGAGTCAACCGAGTCAGCTGAGTCGACCTAAGTCACCCTAGTCGACCCGGTGATCCAAGTCAACTGAGTTGACTCAAGTTGACTGCGTCGAC
This sequence comes from Chamaecyparis obtusa, assembly GCA_027943335.1. NCBI lineage: Eukaryota > Viridiplantae > Streptophyta > Pinopsida > Cupressales > Cupressaceae > Chamaecyparis > Chamaecyparis obtusa. Next base: position 65,410 of record BSBK01012405.1, read on the forward strand.
CCGAGTCGACCGGGTCGGTCAGGTGACTGACTCGACCTGAGTCGATTTGGCTACCTGAGTCAACTCGGTGACCCGAGTCGATCGAGTCGACCGAGTCGACCAAGTCCACCCAGTGACCTGAGTCACCTTAGTCGACCGAGCGACCAGAGTCGTTGTAGTGACCTAATTTATTATGGCAGTATGAGTTACCGACTAGCGAGCAGAGTTGATCTAGCCACCCGAGATGATCTAGTTTGCGACCTGAGTTGATCTAGTTGGTGACCCGAGTTGATCTGCCTGTTGACCTAATTTTGTCAAGTGATCTAGCGACCAGAGCTGATCAAGCCGAGCGGAACCGAACCGGTCGAGCTCTCCGGGGAGCGGCGGGGCGGGATCGGCGCCGAGCTCGCTCCCGGGCGGGGTCGAAACTCGCGGAAAAAAAATGAACAAAGGAGGCCCCGTACGAGGATAAGAACGAAAAAACCAGAGTTAAATTAAAAAAAAAAAAAAAAAAAAAAAAAAAAATTACTTTCGGGTCATACGTGTAGCCACGCCCAGCTCGCCCGCGGACGGGATCCCCATCGAGCTCGTCGAGCCGAGCGGCGCTCGCGGGCGGGGTCCGATCCGAGCGGAACCGAACCGGTCGAGCTCTCCGGGGAGCGGCGGGGCGGGATCGGCGCCGAGCTCGCTCCGGGGCGGGGTCGAAACTCGCGGAAAAAAAATGAACAAAGGAGGCTCCGTACGAGGATAAGAACGAAAAAACCAGAGTTAAAAAAAAAAAAAAAAAAAAAAAAATACATTCGCGTCATACGTGTAGCCACGCCCAGCTCGCCCGCGGACGGGATCCCCATCGAGCTCGTCGAGCCGAGCGGCGCTCGCGGGCGGGGTCCGATCCGAGCGGAACCGAACCGGTCGAGCTCTCCGGGGAGCGGCGGGGCGGGATCGGCGCCGAGCTCGCTCCCGGGCGGGGTCGAAACTCGCGGAAAAAAAATGAACAAAGGAGGCTCCGTACGAGGATAAGAACGAAAAAACCAGAGTTTAAAAAAAAATTAAAAAAAAAAAATTACATTCGGGTCATACGTGTAGCCACGCCCAGCTCGCCCGCGGACGGGATCCCCATCGAGCTCGTCGAGCCGAGCGGCGCTCGCGGGCGGGGTCCGATCCGAGCGGAACCGAACCGGTCGAGCTCTCCGGGGAGCGGCGAGGCGGGATCGGCGCCGAGCTCGCTCCCGGGCGGGGTCGAAACTCGCGGAAAAAAAATGAACAAAGGAGGCTCCGTACGAGGATAAGAACGAAAAAACCAGAGTTAAAAAAAAAAAAAAAAAAAAAAAAAATTACATTCGGGTCATACGTGTAGCCACGCCCAGCTCGCCCGCGGACGGGATCCCATTCGAGCTCGTCGAGCCGAGCGGCGCTCGCGGGCGGGGTCCGATCCGAGCGGAACCGAACCGGTCGAGCTCTCCGGGGAGCGGCGGGGCAGGATCGGCGCCGAGCTCGCTCCCGGGCGGGGTCGAAACTCGCGGAAAAAAAATGAACAAAGGAGGCTCCGTACGAGGATAAGAACGAAAAAACCAGAGTTAAAAAAAAAAAAAAAAAAAAAATTACATTCGGGTCATACGTGTAGCCACGCCCAGCTCGCCCGCGGACGGGATCCCCATCGAGCTCGTCGAGCCGAGCGGCGCTCGCGGGCGGGGTCCGATCCGAGCGGAACCGAACCGGTCGAGCTCTCCGGGGAGCGGCGGGGCGGGATCGGCGCCGAGCTCGCTCCCGGGCGGGGTCGAAACTCGCGGAAAAAAAATGAACAAAGGAGGCTCCGTACGAGGATAAGAACGAAAAAACCAGAGTTAAAAAAAAAAAAAAAAAAAAAAAAAAATACATTCGCGTCATACGTGTAGCCACGCCCAGCTCGCCCGCGGACGGGATCCCCATCGAGCTCGTCGAGCCGAGCGGCGCTCGCGGGCGGGGTCCGATCCGAGCGGAACCGAACCGGTCGAGCTCTCCGGGGAGCGGCGGGGCGGGATCGGCGCCGAGCTCGCTCCCGGGCGGGGTCGAAACTCGCGGAAAAAAAATGAACAAAGGAGGCTCCGTACGAGGATAAGAACGAAAAAACCAGAGTTAAAAAAAAAAAAAAAAAAAAAAAAAAAATTACATTCGGGTCATACGTGTAGCCACGCCCAGCTCGCCCGCGGACGGGATCCCCATCGAGCTCGTCGAGCCGAGCGGCGCTCGCGGGCGGGGTCCGATCCGAGCGGAACCGAACCGGTCGAGCTCTCCGGGGAGCGGCGGGGCGGGATCGGCGCCGAGCTCGCTCCCGGGCGGGGTCGAAACTCGCGGAAAAAAAATGAACAAAGGAGGCCCCGTACGAGGATAAGAACGAAAAAACCAGAGTTAAAAAAAAAAAAAAAAAAAAAAAAAATTACTTTCGGGTCATACGTGTAGCCACGCCCAGCTCGCCCGCGGACGGGATCCCCATCGAGCTCGTCGAGCCGAGCGGCGCTCGCGGGCGGGGTCCGATCCGAGCGGAACCGAACCGGTCGAGCTCTCCGGGGAGCGGCGGGGCGGGATCGGCGCCGAGCTCGCTCCGGGGCGGGGTCGAAACTCGCGGAAAAAAAATGAACAAAGGAGGCTCCGTACGAGGATAAGAACGAAAAAACCAGAGTTAAAAAAAAAAAAAAAAAAAAAAAAAAATACATTCGCGTCATACGTGTAGCCACGCCCAGCTCGCCCGCGGACGGGATCCCCATCGAGCTCGTCGAGCCGAGCGGCGCTCGCGGGCGGGGTCCGATCCGAGCGGAACCGAACCGGTCGAGCTCTCCGGGGAGCGGCGGGGCGGGATCGGCGCCGAGCTCGCTCCCGGGCGGGGTCGAAACTCGCGGAAAAAAAATGAACAAAGGAGGCTCCGTACGAGGATAAGAACGAAAAAACCAGAGTTAAAAAAAAAATTAAAAAAAAAAAATTACATTCGGGTCATACGTGTAGCCACGCCCAGCTCGCCCGCGGACGGGATCCCCATCGAGCTCGTCGAGCCGAGCGGCGCTCGCGGGCGGGGTCCGATCCGAGCGGAACCGAACCGGTCGAGCTCTCCGGGGAGCGGCGAGGCGGGATCGGCGCCGAGCTCGCTCCCGGGCGGGGTCGAAACTCGCGGAAAAAAAATGAACAAAGGAGGCTCCGTACGAGGATAAGAACGAAAAAACCAGAGTTAAAAAAAAAAAAAAAAAAAAAAAAAAAATTACATTCGGGTCATACGTGTAGCCACGCCCAGCTCGCCCGCGGACGGGATCCCCATCGAGCTCGTCGAGCCGAGCGGCGCTCGCGGGCGGGGTCCGATCCGAGCGGAACCGAACCGGTCGAGCTCTCCGGGGAGCGGCGGGGCGGGATCGGCGCCGAGCTCGCTCCCGGGCGGGGTCGAAACTCGCGGAAAAAAAATGAACAAAGGAGGCTCCGTACGAGGATAAGAACGAAAAAACCAGAGTTTTAAAAAAAAAAAAAAAAAAAAATTACATTCGGGTCATACGTGTAGCCACGCCCAGCTCGCCCGCGGACGGGATCCCCATCGAGCTCGTCGAGCCGAGCGGCGCTCGCGGGCGGGGTCCGATCCGAGCGGAACCGAACCGGTCGAGCTCTCCGGGGAGCGGCGGGGCGGGATCGGCGCCGAGCTCGCTCCCGGGCGGGGTCGAAACTCGCGGGAAAAAAATGAACAAAGGAGGCTCCGTACGAGGATAAGAACGAAAAAACCAGAGTTAAAAAAAAAAAAAAAAAAAAAAAAAAAAAATTACATTCGGGTCATACGTGTAGCCACGCCCAGCTCGCCCGCGGACGGGATCCCCATCGAGCTCGTCGAGCCGAGCGGCGCTCGCGGGCGGGGTCCGATCGGAGCGGAACCGAACCGGTCGAGCTCTCCGGGGAGCGGCGGGGCGGGATCGGCGCCGAGCTCGCTCCCGGGCGGGGTCGAAACTCGCGGAAAAAAAATGAACAAAGGAGGCTCCGTACGAGGATAAGAACGAAAAAACCAGAGTTAAAAAAAAAAAAAAAAAAAAAAATTACATTCGGGTCATACGTGTAGCCACGCCCAGCTCGCCCGCGGACGGGATCCCCATCGAGCTCGTCGAGCCGAGCGGCGCTCGCGGGCGGGGTCCGATCCGAGCGGAACCGAACCGGTCGAGCTCTCCGGGGAGCGGCGGGGCGGGATCGGCGCCGAGCTCGCTCTCGGGCGGGGTCGAAACTCGCGGAAAAAAAATGAACAAAGGAGGCCCCGTACGAGGATAAGAACGAAAAAACCAGAGTTAAAAAAAATAAAAAAAAAAAAAAAAAAAAAAAAAAAAAAACTTTCGGGTCATACGTGTAGCCACGCCCAGCTCGCCCGCGGACGGGATCCCCATCGAGCTCGTCGAGCCGAGCGGCGCTCGCGGGCGGGGTCCGATCCGAGCGGAACCGAACCGGTCGAGCTCTCCGGGGAGCGGCGGGGCGGGATCGGCGCCGAGCTCGCTCCGGGGCGGGGTTGAAACTCGCGGAAAAAAAATGAACAAAGGAGGCTCCGTACGAGGATAAGAACGAAAAAACCAGAGTTTTAAAAAAAAAAAAAAAAAAATTACATTCGGGTCATACGTGTAGCCACGCCCAGCTCGCCCGCGGACGGGATCCCCATCGAGCTCGTCGAGCCGAGCGGCGCTCGCGGGCGGGGTCCGATCCGAGCGGAACCGAACCGGTCGAGCTCTCCGGGGAGCGGCGGGGCGGGATCGGCGCCGAGCTCGCTCCCGGGCGGGGTCGAAACTCGCGGAAAAAAAATGAACAAAGGAGGCTCCGTACGAGGATAAGAACGAAAAAACCAGAGTTAAAAAAAAAAAAAAAAAAAAAATTACATTCGGGTCATACGTGTAGCCACGCCCAGCTCGCCCGCGGACGGGATCCCCATCGAGCTCGTCGAGCCGAGCGGCGCTCGCGGGCGGGGTCCGATCCGAGCGGAACCGAACCGGTCGAGCTCTCCGGGGAGCGGCGGGGCGGGATCGGCGCCGAGCTCGCTCCGGGGCGGGGTCGAAACTCGCGGAAAAAAAATGAACAAAGGAGGCTCCGTACGAGGATAAGAACGAAAAAACCAGAGTTAAAAAAAAAAAAAAAAAAAAAAAAAATACATTCGCGTCATACGTGTAGCCACGCCCAGCTCGCCCGCGGACGGGATCCCCATCGAGCTCGTCGAGCCGAGCGGCGCTCGCGGGCGGGGTCCGATCCGAGCGGAACCGAACCGGTCGAGCTCTCCGGGGAGCGGCGGGGCGGGATCGGCGCCGAGCTCGCTCCCGGGCGGGGTCGAAACTCGCGGAAAAAAAATGAACAAAGGAGGCTCCGTACGAGGATAAGAACGAAAAAACCAGAGTTAAAAAAAAAATTAAAAAAAAAAAATTACATTCGGGTCATACGTGTAGCCACGCCCAGCTCGCCCGCGGACGGGATCCCCATCGAGCTCGTCGAGCCGAGCGGCGCTCGCGGGCGGGGTCCGATCCGAGCGGAACCGAACCGGTCGAGCTCTCCGGGGAGCGGCGGGGCGGGATCGGCGCCGAGCTCGCTCCCGGGCGGGGTCGAAACTCGCGGAAAAAAAATGAACAAAGGAGGCTCCGTACGAGGATAAGAACGAAAAAACCAGAGTTAAAAAAAAAAAAAAAAAAAAAAAAATTACATTCGGGTCATACGTGTAGCCACGCCCAGCTCGCCCGCGGACGGGATCCCATTCGAGCTCGTCGAGCCGAGCGGCGCTCGCGGGCGGGGTCCGATCCGAGCGGAACCGAACCGGTCGAGCTCTCCGGGGAGCGGCGGGGCAGGATCGGCGCCGAGCTCGCTCCCGGGCGGGGTCGAAACTCGCGGAAAAAAAATGAACAAAGGAGGCTCCGTACGAGGATAAGAACGAAAAAACCAGAGTTAAAAAAAAAAAAAAAAAAAAAATTACATTCGGGTCATACGTGTAGCCACGCCCAGCTCGCCCGCGGACGGGATCCCCATCGAGCTCGTCGAGCCGAGCGGCGCTCGCGGGCGGGGTCCGATCCGAGCGGAACCGAACCGGTCGAGCTCTCCGGGGAGCGGCGGGGCGGGATCGGCGCCGAGCTCGCTCCCGGGCGGGGTCGAAACTCGCGGAAAAAAAATGAACAAAGGAGGCTCCGTACGAGGATAAGAACGAAAAAACCAGAGTTAAAAAAAAAAAAAAAAAAAAAAAAAATACATTCGCGTCATACGTGTAGCCACGCCCAGCTCGCCCGCGGACGGGATCCCCATCGAGCTCGTCGAGCCGAGCGGCGCTCGCGGGCGGGGTCCGATCCGAGCGGAACCGAACCGGTCGAGCTCTCCGGGGAGCGGCGGGGCGGGATCGGCGCCGAGCTCGCTCCCGGGCGGGGTCGAAACTCGCGGAAAAAAAATGAACAAAGGAGGCTCCGTACGAGGATAAGAACGAAAAAACCAGAGTTAAAAAAAAAAAAAAAAAAAAAAAAAAAAATTACATTCGGGTCATACGTGTAGCCACGCCCAGCTCGCCCGCGGACGGGATCCCCATCGAGCTCGTCGAGCCGAGCGGCGCTCGCGGGCGGGGTCCGATCCGAGCGGAACCGAACCGGTCGAGCTCTCCGGGGAGCGGCGGGGCGGGATCGGCGCCGAGCTCGCTCCCGGGCGGGGTCGAAACTCGCGGAAAAAAAATGAACAAAGGAGGCCCCGTACGAGGATAAGAACGAAAAAACCAGAGTTAAAAAAAAAAAAAAAAAAAAAAAAAATTACTTTCGGGTCATACGTGTAGCCACGCCCAGCTCGCCCGCGGACGGGATCCCCATCGAGCTCGTCGAGCCGAGCGGCGCTCGCGGGCGGGGTCCGATCCGAGCGGAACCGAACCGGTCGAGCTCTCCGGGGAGCGGCGGGGCGGGATCGGCGCCGAGCTCGCTCCGGGGCGGGGTCGAAACTCGCGGAAAAAAAATGAACAAAGGAGGCTCCGTACGAGGATAAGAACGAAAAAACCAGAGTTAAAAAAAAAAAAAAAAAAAAAAAAATACATTCGCGTCATACGTGTAGCCACGCCCAGCTCGCCCGCGGACGGGATCCCCATCGAGCTCGTCGAGCCGAGCGGCGCTCGCGGGCGGGGTCCGATCCGAGCGGAACCGAACCGGTCGAGCTCTCCGGGGAGCGGCGGGGCGGGATCGGCGCCGAGCTCGCTCCCGGGCGGGGTCGAAACTCGCGGAAAAAAAATGAACAAAGGAGGCTCCGTACGAGGATAAGAACGAAAAAACCAGAGTTAAAAAAAAAATTAAAAAAAAAAAATTACATTCGGGTCATACGTGTAGCCACGCCCAGCTCGCCCGCGGACGGGATCCCCATCGAGCTCGTCGAGCCGAGCGGCGCTCGCGGGCGGGGTCCGATCCGAGCGGAACCGAACCGGTCGAGCTCTCCGGGGAGCGGCGAGGCGGGATCGGCGCCGAGCTCGCTCCCGGGCGGGGTCGAAACTCGCGGAAAAAAAATGAACAAAGGAGGCTCCGTACGAGGATAAGAACGAAAAAACCAGAGTTAAAAAAAAAAAAAAAAAAAAAAAAAATTACATTCGGGTCATACGTGTAGCCACGCCCAGCTCGCCCGCGGACGGGATCCCCATCGAGCTCGTCGAGCCGAGCGGCGCTCGCGGGCGGGGTCCGATCCGAGCGGAACCGAACCGGTCGAGCTCTCCGGGGAGCGGCGGGGCGGGATCGGCGCCGAGCTCGCTCCCGGGCGGGGTCGAAACTCGCGGAAAAAAAATGAACAAAGGAGGCTCCGTACGAGGATAAGAACGAAAAAACCAGAGTTTTAAAAAAAAAAAAAAAAAAAAATTACATTCGGGTCATACGTGTAGCCACGCCCAGCTCGCCCGCGGACGGGATCCCCATCGAGCTCGTCGAGCCGAGCGGCGCTCGCGGGCGGGGTCCGATCCGAGCGGAACCGAACCGGTCGAGCTCTCCGGGGAGCGGCGGGGCGGGATCGGCGCCGAGCTCGCTCCCGGGCGGGGTCGAAACTCGCGGGAAAAAAATGAACAAAGGAGGCTCCGTACGAGGATAAGAACGAAAAAACCAGAGTTAAAAAAAAAAAAAAAAAAAAAAAAAAAAAATTACATTCGGGTCATACGTGTAGCCACGCCCAGCTCGCCCGCGGACGGGATCCCCATCGAGCTCGTCGAGCCGAGCGGCGCTCGCGGGCGGGGTCCGATCCGAGCGGAACCGAACCGGTCGAGCTCTCCGGGGAGCGGCGGGGCGGGATCGGCGCCGAGCTCGCTCCCGGGCGGGGTCGAAACTCGCGGGAAAAAAATGAACAAAGGAGGCTCCGTACGAGGATAAGAACGAAAAAACCAGAGTTAAAAAAAAAAAAAAAAAAAAAAAAAAAAAAATTACATTCGGGTCATACGTGTAGCCACGCCCAGCTCGCCCGCGGACGGGATCCCCATCGAGCTCGTCGAGCCGAGCGGCGCTCGCGGGCGGGGTCCGATCCGAGCGGAACCGAACCGGTCGAGCTCTCCGGGGAGCGGCGGGGCGGGATCGGCGCCGAGCTCGCTCCCGGGCGGGGTCGAAACTCGCGGAAAAAAAATGAACAAAGGAGGCCCCGTACGAGGATAAGAACGAAAAAACCAGAGTTAAAAAAAAAAAAAAAAAAAAAAAAAAAAAAAAAAAAAAAAAACTTTCGGGTCATACGTGTAGCCACGCCCAGCTCGCCCGCGGACGGGATCCCCATCGAGCTCGTCGAGCCGAGCGGCGCTCGCGGGCGGGGTCCGATCCGAGCGGAACCGAACCGGTCGAGCTCTCCGGGGAGCGGCGGGGCGGGATCGGCGCCGAGCTCGCTCCGGGGCGGGGTCGAAACTCGCGGAAAAAAAATGAACAAAGGAGGCTCCGTACGAGGATAAGAACGAAAAAACCAGAGTTTTAAAAAAAAAAAAAAAAAAAATTACATTCGGGTCATACGTGTAGCCACGCCCAGCTCGCCCGCGGACGGGATCCCCATCGAGCTCGTCGAGCCGAGCGGCGCTCGCGGGCGGGGTCCGATCCGAGCGGAACCGAACCGGTCGAGCTCTCCGGGGAGCGGCGGGGCGGGATCGGCGCCGAGCTCGCTCCCCGGGCGGGGTCGAAACTCGCGGAAAAAAAATGAACAAAGGAGGCTCCGTACGAGGATAAGAACGAAAAAACCAGAGTTAAAAAAAAAAAAAAAAAAAAAAATTACATTCGGGTCATACGTGTAGCCACGCCCAGCTCGCCCGCGGACGGGATCCCCATCGAGCTCGTCGAGCCGAGCGGCGCTCGCGGGCGGGGTCCGATCCGAGCGGAACCGAACCGGTCGAGCTCTCCGGGGAGCGGCGGGGCGGGATCGGCGCCGAGCTCGCTCCGGGGCGGGGTCGAAACTCGCGGAAAAAAAATGAACAAAGGAGGCTCCGTACGAGGATAAGAACGAAAAAACCAGAGTTAAAAAAAAAAAAAAAAAAAAAAAAAATACATTCGCGTCATACGTGTAGCCACGCCCAGCTCGCCCGCGGACGGGATCCCCATCGAGCTCGTCGAGCCGAGCGGCGCTCGCGGGCGGGGTCCGATCCGAGCGGAACCGAACCGGTCGAGCTCTCCGGGGAGCGGCGGGGCGGGATCGGCGCCGAGCTCGCTCCCGGGCGGGGTCGAAACTCGCGGAAAAAAAATGAACAAAGGAGGCTCCGTACGAGGATAAGAACGAAAAAACCAGAGTTAAAAAAAAAAAAAAAAAAAAAAAAAAATACATTCGCGTCATACGTGTAGCCACGCCCAGCTCGCCCGCGGACGGGATCCCCATCGAGCTCGTCGAGCCGAGCGGCGCTCGCGGGCGGGGTCCGATCCGAGCGGAACCGAACCGGTCGAGCTCTCCGGGGAGCGGCGGGGCGGGATCGGCGCCGAGCTCGCTCCCGGGCGGGGTCGAAACTCGCGGAAAAAAAATGAACAAAGGAGGCTCCGTACGAGGATAAGAACGAAAAAACCAGAGTTAAAAAAAAAAAAAAAAAAAAAAAAAAAAATTACATTCGGGTCATACGTGTAGCCACGCCCAGCTCGCCCGCGGACGGGATCCCCATCGAGCTCGTCGAGCCGAGCGGCGCTCGCGGGCGGGGTCCGATCCGAGCGGAACCGAACCGGTCGAGCTCTCCGGGGAGCGGCGGGGCGGGATCGGCGCCGAGCTCGCTCCCGGGCGGGGTCGAAACTCGCGGAAAAAAAATGAACAAAGGAGGCCCCGTACGAGGATAAGAACGAAAAAACCAGAGTTAAAAAAAAAAAAAAAAAAAAAAAAAATTACTTTCGGGTCATACGTGTAGCCACGCCCAGCTCGCCCGCGGACGGGATCCCCATCGAGCTCGTCGAGCCGAGCGGCGCTCGCGGGCGGGGTCCGATCCGAGCGGAACCGAACCGGTCGAGCTCTCCGGGGAGCGGCGGGGCGGGATCGGCGCCGAGCTCGCTCCGGGGCGGGGTCGAAACTCGCGGAAAAAAAATGAACAAAGGAGGCTCCGTACGAGGATAAGAACGAAAAAACCAGAGTTAAAAAAAAAAAAAAAAAAAAAAAAAAAATACATTCGCGTCATACGTGTAGCCACGCCCAGCTCGCCCGCGGACGGGATCCCCATCGAGCTCGTCGAGCCGAGCGGCGCTCGCGGGCGGGGTCCGATCCGAGCGGAACCGAACCGGTCGAGCTCTCCGGGGAGCGGCGGGGCGGGATCGGCGCCGAGCTCGCTCCCGGGCGGGGTCGAAACTCGCGGAAAAAAAATGAACAAAGGAGGCTCCGTACGAGGATAAGAACGAAAAAACCAGAGTTAAAAAAAAAATTAAAAAAAAAAAATTACATTCGGGTCATACGTGTAGCCACGCCCAGCTCGCCCGCGGACGGGATCCCCATCGAGCTCGTCGAGCCGAGCGGCGCTCGCGGGCGGGGTCCGATCCGAGCGGAACCGAACCGGTCGAGCTCTCCGGGGAGCGGCGAGGCGGGATCGGCGCCGAGCTCGCTCCCGGGCGGGGTCGAAACTCGCGGAAAAAAAATGAACAAAGGAGGCTCCGTACGAGGATAAGAACGAAAAAACCAGAGTTAAAAAAAAAAAAAAAAAAAAAAAAAAATTACATTCGGGTCATACGTGTAGCCACGCCCAGCTCGCCCGCGGACGGGATCCCCATCGAGCTCGTCGAGCCGAGCGGCGCTCGCGGGCGGGGTCCGATCCGAGCGGAACCGAACCGGTCGAGCTCTCCGGGGAGCGGCGGGGCGGGATCGGCGCCGAGCTCGCTCCCGGGCGGGGTCGAAACTCGCGGAAAAAAAATGAACAAAGGAGGCTCCGTACGAGGATAAGAACGAAAAAACCAGAGTTTTAAAAAAAAAAAAAAAAAAAAATTACATTCGGGTCATACGTGTAGCCACGCCCAGCTCGCCCGCGGACGGGATCCCCATCGAGCTCGTCGAGCCGAGCGGCGCTCGCGGGCGGGGTCCGATCCGAGCGGAACCGAACCGGTCGAGCTCTCCGGGGAGCGGCGGGGCGGGATCGGCGCCGAGCTCGCTCCCGGGCGGGGTCGAAACTCGCGGGAAAAAAATGAACAAAGGAGGCTCCGTACGAGGATAAGAACGAAAAAACCAGAGTTAAAAAAAAAAAAAAAAAAAAAAAAAAAAAATTACATTCGGGTCATACGTGTAGCCACGCCCAGCTCGCCCGCGGACGGGATCCCCATCGAGCTCGTCGAGCCGAGCGGCGCTCGCGGGCGGGGTCCGATCGGAGCGGAACCGAACCGGTCGAGCTCTCCGGGGAGCGGCGGGGCGGGATCGGCGCCGAGCTCGCTCCCGGGCGGGGTCGAAACTCGCGGAAAAAAAATGAACAAAGGAGGCTCCGTACGAGGATAAGAACGAAAAAACCAGAGTTAAAAAAAAAAAAAAAAAAAAAATTACATTCGGGTCATACGTGTAGCCACGCCCAGCTCGCCCGCGGACGGGATCCCCATCGAGCTCGTCGAGCCGAGCGGCGCTCGCGGGCGGGGTCCGATCCGAGCGGAACCGAACCGGTCGAGCTCTCCGGGGAGCGGCGGGGCGGGATCGGCGCCGAGCTCGCTCTCGGGCGGGGTCGAAACTCGCGGAAAAAAAATGAACAAAGGAGGCCCCGTACGAGGATAAGAACGAAAAAACCAGAGTTAAAAAAAAAAAAAAAAAAAAAAAAAAAAAAAAAAAAAAAAAACTTTCGGGTCATACGTGTAGCCACGCCCAGCTCGCCCGCGGACGGGATCCCCATCGAGCTCGTCGAGCCGAGCGGCGCTCGCGGGCGGGGTCCGATCCGAGCGGAACCGAACCGGTCGAGCTCTCCGGGGAGCGGCGGGGCGGGATCGGCGCCGAGCTCGCTCCGGGGCGGGGTCGAAACTCGCGGAAAAAAAATGAACAAAGGAGGCTCCGTACGAGGATAAGAACGAAAAAACCAGAGTTTTAAAAAAAAAAAAAAAAAAATTACATTCGGGTCATACGTGTAGCCACGCCCAGCTCGCCCGCGGACGGGATCCCCATCGAGCTCGTCGAGCCGAGCGGCGCTCGCGGGCGGGGTCCGATCCGAGCGGAACCGAACCGGTCGAGCTCTCCGGGGAGCGGCGGGGCGGGATCGGCGCCGAGCTCGCTCCCGGGCGGGGTCGAAACTCGCGGAAAAAAAATGAACAAAGGAGGCTCCGTACGAGGATAAGAACGAAAAAACCAGAGTTAAAAAAAAAAAAAAAAAAAAAATTACATTCGGGTCATACGTGTAGCCACGCCCAGCTCGCCCGCGGACGGGATCCCCATCGAGCTCGTCGAGCCGAGCGGCGCTCGCGGGCGGGGGTCCGATCCGAGCGGAACCGAACCGGTCGAGCTCTCCGGGGAGCGGCGGGGCGGGATCGGCGCCGAGCTCGCTCCGGGGCGGGGTCGAAACTCGCGGAAAAAAAATGAACAAAGGAGGCTCCGTACGAGGATAAGAACGAAAAAACCAGAGTTAAAAAAAAAAAAAAAAAAAAAAAAAATACATTCGCGTCATACGTGTAGCCACGCCCAGCTCGCCCGCGGACGGGATCCCCATCGAGCTCGTCGAGCCGAGCGGCGCTCGCGGGCGGGGTCCGATCCGAGCGGAACCGAACCGGTCGAGCTCTCCGGGGAGCGGCGGGGCGGGATCGGCGCCGAGCTCGCTCCCGGGCGGGGTCGAAACTCGCGGAAAAAAAATGAACAAAGGAGGCTCCGTACGAGGATAAGAACGAAAAAACCAGAGTTAAAAAAAAAATTAAAAAAAAAAAATTACATTCGGGTCATACGTGTAGCCACGCCCAGCTCGCCCGCGGACGGGATCCCCATCGAGCTCGTCGAGCCGAGCGGCGCTCGCGGGCGGGGTCCGATCCGAGCGGAACCGAACCGGTCGAGCTCTCCGGGGAGCGGCGGGGCGGGATCGGCGCCGAGCTCGCTCCCGGGCGGGGTCGAAACTCGCGGGAAAAAAATGAACAAAGGAGGCTCCGTACGAGGATAAGAACGAAAAAACCAGAGTTAAAAAAAAAAAAAAAAAAAAAAAAAAAATTACATTCGGGTCATACGTGTAGCCACGCCCAGCTCGCCCGCGGACGGGATCCCCATCGAGCTCGTCGAGCCGAGCGGCGCTCGCGGGCGGGGTCCGATCCGAGCGGAACCGAACCGGTCGAGCTCTCCGGGGAGCGGCGGGGCGGGATCGGCGCCGAGCTCGCTCCCGGGCGGGGTCGAAACTCGCGGAAAAAAAATGAACAAAGGAGGCTCCGTACGAGGATAAGAACGAAAATACCAGAGTTAAAAAAAAAAAAAAAAAAAAAAAAAAAAATTACATTCGGGTCATACGTGTAGCCACGCCCAGCTCGCCCGCGGACGGGATCCCCATCGAGCTCGTCGAGCCGAGCGGCGCTCGCGGGCGGGGTCCGATCCGAGCGGAACCGAACCGGTCGAGCTCTCCGGGGAGCGGCGGGGCGGGATCGGCGCCGAGCTCGCTCCCTGGCGGGGTCGAAACTCGCGGAAAAAAAATGAACAAAGGAGGCTCCGTACGAGGATAAGAACGAAAAAACCAGAGTTTTAAAAAAAAAAAAAAAAAAAAATTACATTCGGGTCATACGTGTAGCCACGCCCAGCTCGCCCGCGGACGGGATCCCCATCGAGCTCGTCGAGCCGAGCGGCGCTCGCGGGCGGGGTCCGATCCGAGCGGAACCGAACCGGTCGAGCTCTCCGGGGAGCGGCGGGGCGGGATCGGCGCCGAGCTCGCTCCCGGGCGGGGTCGAAACTCGCGGGAAAAAAATGAACAAAGGAGGCTCCGTACGAGGATAAGAACGAAAAAACCAGAGTTAAAAAAAAAAAAAAAAAAAAAAAAAAATTACATTCGGGTCATACGTGTAGCCACGCCCAGCTCGCCCGCGGACGGGATCCCCATCGAGCTCGTCGAGCCGAGCGGCGCTCGCGGGCGGGGTCCGATCCGAGCGGAACCGAACCGGTCGAGCTCTCCGGGGAGCGGCGGGGCGGGATCGGCGCCGAGCTCGCTCCCGGGCGGGGTCGAAACTCGCGGAAAAAAAATGAACAAAGGAGGCTCCGTACGAGGATAAGAACGAAAAAACCAGAGTTAAAAAAAAAAAAAAAAAAAA